>JAMPIV010015374.1:0-347500 GCA_024509875.1 Oreohelix idahoensis
CTGAGATATATAGATATGTGGTAGCAAGTAAGGGTATCTATAATACCCTACTCTTAATAGATATAGATACCTTCACAGCTGATCTCAGTCATACAACCTAAGTTCCCTTATTAATAATTATAACATCCACTTCACAACCTAATGGGCCGCTCTGGATTTTGATCTTTAAACTATTAAAAATATTGGGGTAAAACACTTCAGGATATAAAATTAAAAGTACCTGTGAATTAATAAGTTTACTCACGTTGCTGTGTGTCCATTAGATATATATTAGAAATAGAATTGTTGGTCGACATTATAAAACATTAACCTGTAGACAATGGCGTAGACCTCCAAATTCGATCTGCTGCGAGTTCAACTGCAAAGATTATGAGTAGATGCAAGTTATGGTTGCCTATGTCACTACGGAATGTGACAAATTTTTTGAACGCGAAGAAAGAAGATTAGAAAAAGAGGCCGAAAGAAAGTTAGAGGCTGAGACTAAGAGGTTGCAAGCTGAGGCTGAGACTAAGAGGTTGCAGATTGAGGCTGACAAAGAGGCTTAAGAACTAGAAGCAGAAAGAGAAGACCACAGATTAGCTCAGAAAAAGAAGAGAAGAAATTAGCATGGCAGAAAAGAGAGAAAAATTAGCTGCAGAAAGAGAAGAGAAGATATTATCAGCAGAGAGGGAAGCGAGAAAAGGAGGAAAAGATTACAAAAGGAACACTGAGTTTACACAAGGAGTTTGAGTATTCAAGCCATCTCCCTGAAAATGGTGCCCAAGTCCCTTTGGCCCCTCTGATGCACGTTTACTCAGGAGCCTCGCCTCAGCTATGACTTCATTTAGATCATTTTGATGAGAAAGACGATGATATAGAGAGCTACCTAAATAGGTATGAACTATTAGCTACCACGTATGGGTTAGAGAGAGAAAGGTGGAGCTTAAAGTTATCTCAGGGACTTCGTGGGGCAGCTTATGAGGTATAACCAAAAATGAGCAGAGGTGATCAGGAAAATTATGACATGCTAAAGCAGGCTCTTTTGTTAAGATATGAAAAGAATGCAGAATTTTATAGAAAAAAATTTAGGAATGCTAAACTACTGTCAGGTGAAACCTATCACCAGTTCTCTGCACGAATAGAGACATACTTGGAGAAATGGACTTCTCTTGTGAAAACCCAAGATCTTAAGGAAATGGTCCTTATAGAGCAATTAAGAGAGTCCATGGCTCCAGACCTGAGAAAGTTTCTCATGGAACAAGGTGCAGAGAGGCTGGGTGAGTTGCTAAATGTTGCTGAAAGGTATCAAGCAGCTCAAGCAGAGGTAACAGGTAATAAAAAGAAACAAGTGGATAACTTTAGGGCACCACAGAACTTTAATAAATTTGATCCCTAGGATCAAAATCAAAGGTAAGCACCAATTTGATAGGCCACGGTATGAAAATAAAAATAAATTCCCACAATTCGATGAAAGGAAATATGAATGAAAGAAAATCTTTCAACAAGGAAAAAGGTGTGTAAGATTTTGTCAGAATGGACAATCATGACCACGGGACCCGTTTGCAGATAGGAAACATGAGTATAATGGCAACCCTTCAGGTCAGGTCGACCTCAAGACAGGAGGAGGATATTATGTCAGATACCACTCCAGAAGAGATGAGGAAGGCACAGGCTGGGGATAAAACACTCAAGCCTTGTTTCAGAAAATTGTCAACTTGTCATACAACTCCAGGCAAGGGAGATTTTTACATGAAAAACAAGTTGATGTATAGGAAGACTGGAGCTAGATCCAAAGCTCAAGGACAGCTGGTTCTTCCAAAAAGATATAGGGCAGACTTAATAAGGAGCCTACATGTGAAACCAGATGGGGACCATGAGAAGATAGGTACCATCATTCAAAAGGTGGCTCACAATTATTATTGGCCCAAAGCAAGATGGGACATTGAGAATTTTGTAGAAAGGTGTAGCATAGCACATGAGGGAACACCCACAAGTGGGAACATGGATCAGTACCTGGACACGCCACGGGGCAAAATTAGGCCTGATAATAAAAAGAAAAATAGATTTGATAAAGTGGACCAAATGGAATGGGAAGCCCCTTTTCACGGACAAGCTTCACTTAACTGTTTTACAATGGCCACTATGCGGAGAGTGCAAAAAGATGTCTTACCCCAGGATAAGCCGAAAATCCCTCAATCGGACTTAAACAAACTGGAGGAAGAGGATGTAGGGAGGAAATCTCTCATCAAGAATTTTAAGTGGGGAGAAAGCCCCAAAAGCAAAATTGGTAAGCTGTCGTTTTTGTGAATGTAAAATTCTTCTGGAGGAAAATCATCACTACAACGCTTTCGAGTGGAAGAGACCATAACCAGAGCATGGACAAATAGGTTCCCACACAATTTAAGGTTCCATCATGTAACTATGTGTAAGAACGTGGACTGATGAAAAGGCACAGGCAAACATTACATCTTCATACCAATATGTGAATGAGCTGACCACTCGGATAAAAAACTAGGCAAGAGAGTGCAACAGGTTCTAAATAATCTGCAGAGGTGTTAACAGACCGACCAGGGCATACAAACCTATTGGAATATGATATGAAACTGATAGACCCCACACCTGTCTGTATGAAACCATATTCGATTCCGTTTGCTAAGGAGAAAGCTTTGAAGGAAGAGATAGACTATCTGTTGAAGGAAGGAATTATTTCGCACAGTGAGTCTTCGTATAGTTCCGGTGTGGTACTCTTAAGGAAGCCCTCTGGAGAACATAGACTCTGTATAGATTACAGGAGACTGAATGCTATTACAGAAGGACAGGTGGATCCATTGCCGGATACAAATCAGCTGTTTGCCAGACTAAATAAAGCTTAATATTTCTCAAAAGTGGATCTGAGTAAAGGATACTATCAGATTCCAGTAAAGCCTGAGGTTAGACCATACCTAGCTTTTAGTACCTCAGAAGGACACTATGAGTTTAATAGATTGCCATTTGGATTGAAGAATGCGCCTAGTGTCTTCTCTAGAATGATGAGAAAATTATTGGATCCTCTGAATAATCCCTGTATAACAAATTTTATGGATGATATCCTTATAGCAACAGAAACATTTAGGAACACATTGACTCTCTGAACATGCTGTTTGATCGACTTAGGGAGGCAAATTTAACAGCCCGACCAACCAAATGTTGCGTTGGATGTAAAGAATTGGAATTTTTGGGACACACAGTTTATCAGGGAAACATGACCCCTGACCCAAAGAACTTAGAGAAACTACAGAAAGCCCCGAGACCACAAACCAAGAAGGACGTGAGATCCTTTGTCTCATTATGTGGTTTCTACCAGAAGTATATCAAAAACTTTAATTCCATATGTGCACCGTTAACTGAATTGACACGTAAAGGACTTCCAGATCGCATTACATGGACACCACAATGTGAAATGACTTACCAAGAATTGAAGGAAAAGCTCACAAGTAAACCCATTTTGAAATTACCTGACTTAAGTCAAGAATTCATAGTAAGGACGGATGCAAGTAATATTGGGCTGGGTGCAACTCTACTACAGAAATCAGATGCATTGGATGGGGAATTAAGCCCAGTGGCATATGCTAGCAGAAAGTTGAATAAAGCTGAAATCAACTACTCAACTAGCGAAAAAGAATGTCTTGCAGTAATATGGGCAATAAAGAAATTCAATATTTATCTATATGGGAAGGCATTTAAGTTGCAAACAGATCACAAACCTTTATCGTTTTTAGCACAGGCTAAGCATGAGAACTCTAGGTTACTCCGATGGTCTTTGCTTCTGGCTCCATATAATTTTAGCATTGAGTATATATCTGGAAAAACCAATTTGGGAGCTGATTTTTTAAGCCGCCATCCGTGTGATGAGAATCACCGTAAACCCCAGAAATAATAATAAATTTCTCTATGTGTATATAGAATAAAGGACTGACATATAATGTCTGTTTTAAGAGGGGAGGTGTCATGAAATATTCTAATCCACATATATAAATTATTAGGTAAATATGAAGCCTAACAAATAAAATTAATAAAGAGAAGAGCAATGGTAAAATAACAGTGCTGTCACAAAGAATGTACTCGAAATCCCCCTTGTTTTCTGCTTCGTCTGCAAATTGTAACGCTTTCACGTTGATATAAAAGCTTACTGTATTATTACCCGCCTTCTTCAATGAAACGTGTGCTGCATTTCTAAGAAAAACATTGAGACGTACTGCGTAATGACCTAAATTAATCCTAACATTAATTATACTGCGTTACCAAAACGAACGAACAGATGGACAAAAGGATAAAGAGAGAGGGGAGGGCTGAAAATCAGGAACGCATGCATCACGCGTGTAAGTCTACATGCACTAATTTTTTTTTCAGACGGACAGTGATAAAATACACTACCCTTTCCCAGAGTTAGGTTTATAAATCATAAAAAACTCTTATTAGAAAAGATAACATTAGATGGGTTTACGGTTGAGAACATAACAGTACCCAGACAGCACATCTTCGAAACAGGAGGTAGAAGAAATTGCATATTTTGAATGCAGCCACGTAGCTCCTTTAAATTTGGATTTTTGGGTTCCTTAGGGCTTGCTGACAAATAATATGTAAAACGTTACGCTAATGGTCCAGCAATCACTAAGTTATACCCAAAATAAAATATTGGGGGTGCCTGACAGCATAAAACCATTTCCTCTCATAAGATTTTTTTTTAACGTGTTTGAAAAAAATTTACGTTACAGAAATAGCCTACCATGTAAACTCCAAATTGATTGCAGCGCAACAAATGAAAGCCTAACCACGATTCTTTTCCTTATATAGTCGGAGACATAATTTCTGCCTAGAGTCTTCTCTTATTTGTCGATTAGTCTTGAATTCTTTCCAACTGATGTTCATGAGTTTTCTAAGACATTTGTTCTCGAATGTATTCAGCTTGTTCTCCAATGATTTTGTTATTTTCCAACTCTCACAGCCGTATGTTAACACTGAGATAACATTTGAATTAAACAGACGAAGCTTGGTATGTATATTCAATGATCGTAATTTCCAAATGTTAGATAATCTATGAAGGCGCTAGCTGCCAAAGCAATTCTAGTATGGATTTCTCTTGTTGTGTCACCATCCTGAGTCATTTTACTGCCTAAATAATTGAAACTTTCAACTTTCTGTAGTTTTTTTTTCCCCGTTCAAGATGATATCAAAGGTCTCGTTAGAAAAGTTCATAGCTTTAGTTTTAGAGGCATTTATTTGGAGACCAATTTTAACCGAGAGATGACACAAATTATTTATTGCTTCTTGGGATTGTCTTGGTGTTGAACTTAAGAATGCTACATCATCTGCGAAATCCAGGTCCCCCAGGAATTTTCCATTTGTCCATTTTATACCCAATTGTTCATTGTGGGTATAGTTTCTCATAACCCAATCAATAGCTATTCCAAAAAGTAGTGGTGACATAATACAGCCTTGTTTTCACCCCTGTTTCTACTGTAAACCATTCTGTATTCCCTTTATTTGTTCTAACACAACATCTTGCATTGTTATATAGCGCTTTGATTATATTCACATATTTTGTTGGAAAACCATAGATTGTAAGTATCTTCCACAATGATGGGCGGTGTAGACTATCAAAGGCTTTTTGAAAATCGACGAAGGTGATAATAAGTGGCGATTGCCTTTCCACTGATTCTTCTATAATTGTTCTTAGTGTGAATATTTGATCAATACATGATCGTTTCGGCCTGAAACCCGCTTGTTCTTCGCTGATCTTTTCGTCAGCATGCAATTTAAGTCTTTCTAACATCATGCAACATAATAATTTTCCAGGTACTGATAATAGAGATATACCACGCCAGTTATTACAGTCTGATAGATCACCTTTCTTCGGTAACTTTACAATAATACTGTCTTTCCATTGTTGTGGTGGTTGTTCTTCTCTCCATACTTCATTTATAATATCTAAAATTCTCAAGAGGTTGTTGTCATTAACTGCTTTAATCATTTCCCCTGAAATTTCGTCAACTCCAGCAGCTTTAAAATTTTTTAATCTTTTAACGGCTTGTTTGATCTCGTCCAGCGTGAATTCATCGCAAGTTATTGGCAAGGTGGTTGTGGATGTTTCATTATTAAAATCAGGTGTTACTGTTGGTGGTGGTCTGTTTAGCACCTCCATGAAGTGCTCAGCCCATCTCTTCATTTGTTCTTTTTCTGTTGGTATTGAATTCCCTAATTTACCTTTAACAGGTGTTTCCATAGCAGTAGGCTGGTGACATAGTTGTTTTGTAATTTGATAAAGGCACCTACTATTACCAGTTCTTGCAGCATTTTCAGCTTCTACGGCCAGTTCATTGATGAAATGTCTTTTATCTCTTCGAGTTTTTGTCTTCACTTCTTTATTTAACAAGTTATAAGTTAGTTTGCAAGATTCAACTGCATTATGTGTACTTGCCGCTAGTAGTTTAAGTTTTGCTGTTTTCCTTTCTTGTTGATTTATGCCTGTATATATATGTGTAGTTCAGTGGCCAACGTGAGGTAAAGCCTGTAATGCTCCAGCCTGAACAGAGGGTGTCGGAGAGAAGTAAAACGGCATGGAATGGCCAAACAGTACACTGACACCTGGATGATTGACTAGAAAGAAATAATGCTGGAAGTGCAGAGGCGTGGTAACCATTAAGAAGGGTAATACTGGAATAAAGTATTTCAAATGAAGCTGACAGTTGGCCTAATGCTCTGAACTCAATGTTTGTGCTGTGTTGTGATCAATGTAACAAGAGAGTTTAAGTTAGTTAGGAAGTAGAAGGTACATCCTTCTTGATTTCAGGGACAGTGGTCTTGATGGTACTGAGCAGCACCTGGTCAGAGCTTTGCTGAATCCAGTGTCGGACAGCATACTCCTTGGTCCTTTTAGCTATCAGTGAGGTGTCTCCAGAGCCCAGAGGAGAATTCGAGCAGAGGAGTCCTTTCCTGCCGCCATCACGACAGATAAGCTAACTTGGCCAGCTGAGCTCAACATTATGTCCCCTCATCTTGAAATGACTTTGTAAAATTAACATTAAGAGGGGAATTTACTTGTCTTAAAATCAGGAACTGTGAACATCTCCAATACTAGTCCCTAAAGACAAACTATTGAAGTCATGATGACAAATACCAACAGAGCTTGAACAAAACAAAACCAGTATTACCTCATTTTACTACTACACAACTGACACACATAGAACATTTGTAATAATATATGTCACTACAATATTCATATTAAATACATTCTGTACATAACTTGTAATTTAAATTGATTGTGATTCCTGGTTCCCTTGTAGTTGAATCAGGACACATATTCATTCATGCCAGTAATGAATACATATTGTTATTTGAAAGTTATCAGTGACTCTTTTAAGATATCTTTGTAGAGTGTTATATGTATGTGAGTGTCACAGTGTTGTCAAGAGTAGTGGATTAAATTAAATTGTTTATCTGTCTGTTGTTGTGACTTACACTTCACCATACTCATACCCTAGACACATAACGTAGTCATCACACTATTCCAGAATAATTCTGACTGAGATATATAGATATGTGGTAGCAAGTAAGGTTATCTATAATACACTACTCTTAATAGATATAGATACCTTCACAGCTGATCTCAGTCAGTACACTAAGTTCCCTATAAGTATTTATAACATCCCACTTCACCACAGTAGCAAAGTAAGGTCATCTGTAATACACCACACTTATTAGATACAGATACCTTCACAGCTGATCTCAGTCAGTACACTAAGTCCCCTATAAATATTTATATCATCCCACTTTACCACATATATTGGGGTCTCGCTCCCGGGATATTGAACCTTCCCCTAGCATATATATTGGGAGTAATTCACTTCTGGAAATAATAAAAATTAAAAAGGTATCCTTGGGTGAAAATAAATAAGGTTGAGCTCTCAGTGCTTGCGGTTGTCCTTGGATAATTAGATAGATTGACTTGTTTACTTAGACATTGTATAATTTTGCCTGTTAGAAAATGGCCGACCTGGCAAAATTTCGATCTGCTGCTATGCAGGCTGCTAAAGAGTTAGGAATGGACGGGCAAGTTATGATCGCTTATGTCACTACTGAATGTGACAAATTTATTGAACGCGAAGAAAAAAGATTAGAAAAAGAAGCTGAAAGAAAGTTAGAGGCTGAAAAAGAAATTATGAGGTTGCAGATTGAGGCTGACAAGGAGGCTAGGGCATTAGAGGCTGAGGCTAAGAAGTTACAATTGGAGGCTGAGGCTAAGAAGGTCCAATTGGAGGCCGAAAGAGAAGAACGGAGACAGGCTGCAGAAAGGGAAGCAGAAGATAAGAGATTACAAAGGGAAGCAGAAGATAAGAGATTACAAAGGGAGCACGAGTTACGACTAAGGGAGTTGGAATTTCAATGCCATGCTCCTGAAAATGGTGCCAGTCCCTTCACCTCTGATGCCTCTGCTAGTCAGGGAGCCTCAACCTCAGCTATGAACTTTCATTTAGATCATTTTGTTGAGAAGGAAGATGATATCGAGAGCTAGCTAAATAGATATGAACTATTAGCTACCACGTATGGGTTAGAGAGAGAAAGGTGGATCTTAAAGTTATCTCAAGGGCTTCGTGGTACGGCTTATGATGTTTTCGCCAAAATGAGCAGAGATGATCAAGAAAATTATGACATGCTAAAGCAGGCTCTTTTGTTAAAATATGAAAAGAATGGTGAATTTTATAGAAAAATTTTAGAAATGCTAAACTACTGTCAGGTGAAACCTATCACCAGTTCTCTGCACGGTTAGAGACATACTTGGAGAAATGGACTTCTCTGGGGAAAACACAAGATCTTAATGAAATGATCCTTATAGAACAACTAAGAGAGTCCATGGCTCCAGACCTGTGAAAGTTTCTCATGGAACAAGGTGCAGAGAGGCTGGGTGAGTTACTAAATGTCGCTGAAAAGTATCAGGCAGCTCAAGCAGAGGTAACAAGTAATAAAAAGAAACAGGCAGATAATTTTAAGGCACCACAGAACTTTAATAAATTTGATCCTAGAGATCAGAACAAAGGTAGGCACCAGTTTGATAGGCCACGGTATGACAATAAAAATAAAACCCCACAATTCGATGAAAGGAAATTTGATGAAAGAAAATCTTTCAACCAAGGAAGGAGGTGGTGTAAAAATTGTCAGATGAACAATCATGACACTGACCGTTGCAGAAGGAACCCTATAGTAATGGCCACCCTTCAGGTCAGGTCTACCTCAAGAAAGGAGGAGGATAGTATGTTAAATACCACTCCAGAAGAGATGAGGAAGGCGCAGGCTGGGGATAAGACCCTCAAGCCTTGTTATAAGAAGTTGTCCAATTGTCACACACCTCCAGGAAAAGGAGACTTCTATATGAAGAACAAACTAATATACCGGAAGACTGGAACTAGATCCAAAGGTCTGGGACAGCTGGTACTTCCTAAAAGGTATAGGACAGACTTAATAAGGAGCTTACATGTGAGAAAAAATGGGGACCATGAAAAAATAGGTACCATCATTCAAAAGGTAGCTCAAAATTATTATTGGCCCAAGGCAAGGTGAGACATTGTGAATTTTGTAGAAAGGTGTAGCATAGCATATGAGGGAACACCCACCAGTGGGAACATTGATAAGGACCTGTACACGCCACGGGGCAAACGTAGGCCTGATACTGAAAAGAAAAATAAATTTAATAAAGTGGACCGAGTGGATTGGGAAGCCCCTTTTCACGGACAATCTTCAATTGACTGTTTTACAATGGCCACTATGCAGCGAGTGCAAAAAGATGTCTTACCCCAGGATAAGCCGAAAATCCCTCAATCGGACTTATGTAAACTGGAGGAAGAAGATGTAGAGAGGAAATCTCTCATCAAGAATTCTAAGTGGGGAGAAAGCCCCAAGAAAAAAATTGGTAGCAGTCGATTTGTGCATGATGATTCTGGGAAGAAAAGTCATCACAACAGAGCTTCGAGTGCAAAGGACCTGACATGTGCCAGGAAAAATAAGTTTCCGAATTTAAAAGTCCATATGTAACTCTGTTAAGAACGTGGACTGATGAAAAGGCAGAGGAAAATATTACATCCTCATACCAATATGTGAATGAGCTGACCACTCGTTTAAAAACTGGCTGGAAACTTGCCAATGAAAATTTGAGACAAGCCAGGAAAAAACATGCTGCCTATTACAACAGGAAAGCTAAAGACAGAGATTTGGCTGTGGGAGAGAAGGTACTGCTTCTTCTACCTGGTAGTCAGAATAAATTACAAATTGGATGGCAAGGTCCATATACAGTTCTAGAGAAGGTGTCTAGAACAAATTATAAGATAGATAAGAAGGGGAAAGAAAAAATCTATCATGTGAATCTCCTGAAGAAATATTTGGAAAGAGAAAATCAGGAAGAGACACACTTGTTGACCTTGTCCATTGCAATGGAGATGAAAAAGGAACCACTTTCATCATTTGAATATCCATTACATCCATGTGAGACAGCGGCACAGGTGAAAATCATTACACATTTAACGAAAAATCAGAAGGAGAGAGTGCAACAGGTTCTAGATGATCATACAGAGGTGTTAACGGACCGACCGGGGCATACAAACTTATTTGAATATGATATGAAACTGATAGACCCCACACCTGTCTGTATGAAAGCCTATTCGATTCCTTTTGCTAAGGAGAAAGCCTTGAAGGAAGAGATAGACTATCTGTTGAAGGAAGGAATAATTTCACACAGTGAATCTTCATATAGTTCCAGTGTGGTGCTCTTAAGGAAACCCTCTGGAGAACATAGACTCTGTATAGATTACAGGAGACTGAATGCTATCACAGAAGGTCAGGTGGATCCATTGCCGGATACAAATCAGTTGTTTGCCAGGCTAAATAAAGCTAAATATTTCTCATAAGTGGATCTGAGTAAAGGATACTATCAGATTCCAGTAAAGCCTGAGGTTAGACCGTACCTAGCTTTTAGTACCTCAGAGGGACACTATGAGTTTAACAGATTGCCATTTGGATTGAAGAATGCGCCTAGTGTCTTCTCTAGAATGATGAGAAAATTGTTGGATCCTCTGAATAATCCATGCATCACAAATTTCATGGATGATATCCTTATAGCAACAGAAACATTTGAGGAACACATTGACTCTCTGAACATGCTGTTTAATCGACTTAGAGAAGCGAATTTAACAGCCCGACCAACCAAATGTTGCGTTGGATGTAAAGAATTAGAATTCTTGGGACACACAGTCCATCAGGGAAACATGACCCCTGACCCAAAGAATTTAGAGAAACTAAAGAAAGCCCCGAGACCACAAACCAAGAAAGACGTAAGATCCTTTGTCTCATTATGTGGTTTCTACCAAAAGTATATCAAGAACTTTAATTCCATATGTGCACCGTTAACTGATTTGACACGCAAAGGAAATCCAGATCGAATTACATGGACAGCACAATGTGAATTGGCATACCAGGAATTGAAGGAAAAGCTCACAAGCAAACCTATTTTGAAATTACCTGACTTAAGTCAAGAATTCATTGTAAGAACGGATGCCAGTAATATCGGGTTAGGTGCGACCCTGTTATAGAAATCAGATGCACTGGATGGGGAATTAACCCCCGTGGCATATGCTAGCAGAAAGTTGAATAAAGCTGAAACAAATTATTCAACTAGCGAAAAAGAATGTCTGGCAGTAATATGGGCGATCAAGAAATTCAATATTTATCTGTATGGGAAGGCATTCAAGTTGCAAACGGATCACAAACCCTTGTCGTTTCTAACGCATGCTAGGCATGAAAATTCGAGGTTACTCAGATGGTCCTTACTTTTGCAGCCATTCAAGTTAAGCAAAGAGTATATTTCTGGAAAAACTAACCTGGGTGCGGATTTTCTAAGCCGCCATCCGTGTGATAAGAATCACCGTAAGCACCAGGAATAATATTTAATTTCTCTATGTGTATATAGAATTATAGACTGACATATAACGTCTGTTTTAAGTGGGGAGAATTTGTCGTGAGACATTCTAAATCCACATATATAAATTAAAAAGTAAATGTAAAGCATAACGAAGTAATTCAATAAAAGGAAAGAAGAATGGTAAAAGAAGAACAGTGCGGTCACAATAGCGTATGCCTGTGTTATAGAACGTCATACTAGCTAACAAGAAATCCCTTTTTCTACTTCGTCTGCATAATTGTAACGCTTTCACGTTTGATAGTAAAGCCTACTGTATAAAATACACGCGTTTCTAAAAAGAAAACTGGTACTGTGTTTCTTAGAAAACCTTGAGATAGACGCACTGCCTAATGACCTAGATTTAATATTCCATTAATGTCATTTTATGCACTAAGTAAAAGAAAAGACAGACGAGCTTAGAAGAGAGAGAGAGATGTACGGAGGAACGCATTCAATACTACCACGTTCGTCTCGCGATGAAAAAGTGAACGCGAAAGGCATGAAGCACTAATTTTTTTCAAATAAACAGTAAAAAAAAACACTACCAATACACGGTTAGGTTTTGAAAACATGTTTAATGCTTATTGGGAAACATGACATTCTACTGATTTATGTCTAAGCTCCTGACATTAGTCTGACAGTACAGAAGACACCCCATAGTATGGAAGTGAGGAGGTGGTAACAGCACGACTATCCTAGAAGAAAATACATATTTTGAACGCAGCCACTTAGCTCCATTAAACTTATATATTTGGGTGCCTTAGGACTTGCTGACAAAGAATATGTTAGGTGTTAAGCAAATAGTCTAATAATTAACAAATTATAGCCAAAATATTATAGTGGTGTTGTCTGACAACACAGGATTATTTCTGCTCATAATGGCGTGTTTGGGCACTGCTTTAGAAAAAAATGAGGCCACCACGTTAAATCCGATTTGATTGGCTAGAATAATATGTAAGGCGAAACATGATTAGTCGATTGCAAATACTATTTTTGGTTGTTACTAGAAACGATAGGAAGGGTACTTTTTTTCAAAAGCTTTTGTAAACATGGTCTCATTGGCTAGACCATTTAATATAGTCAATTAGGAGCGTTAGTTCAGTGCCACTTTTTGAAAATCCAATTTGTAAAAGCAAGTGCGTTGAGATCCAGCTCATATTTTTCTAATAAAAGCCTGGGACAGAGGCAGGTCGGAATTGTGCCATAACTCATCGCCAGTCAACGTATTTGTTTAATATTTCCATGAATTATGGTAAGCTAGACCTATTTGATATCTTGTTGATGAAAATTGAATGTGAATTGATAATTTATGTCTATATGTGTGTGGTTCAGTAACAATAGACAGAGGCAAAACATCGATTTGGCTCCACCATGAATAAAACTTGTCGGAGAGGAATATATCTGCATGGGATGGCCAAATAGTACTATGACACCTATCTTATTAAATAGAAGGAAATAATGCTGGAATTGCAGAAGCGTTGTAACCTTTAGGGAGAGGAATACTGGTGTATATTGTTTCATGAGAAGCTAGCAGTTGGACTACAGCGCTGAACTCGGTGTTTGTTATGTATTGTGCTTCAGTGTGGAAATAGATTATAAATTAGTTCTGAAGGGAGGTACAACCTTCTTGTTTCAGGGACCGTGGTACTAAACTATTAAAGCAGCACCTGGTCTGAGTTTTGCTGAATCCAGAGGCTGATGGCATACTCCTTGGTCAAGATAGCGACCAGTGTTGTTTCTCAAGAATACGGTGAAGCAAGCGAGCAGAGGAGACTGTTTCCTGCCGCCCACACAGAAGTTAAGATTCGTTGGCCAGAGCAGCTCAATCTTGTGTACCCCCCTTCAAAAATTGACTGTATATTAAATAAAGAGGGACAATTATTTGTTTCAAATGACAGAATAACTGTGAACCTTTTTCCAATACTAATTACCAACCAGAAACAAACACTTGAAGTCATGATGACAAACAACAACCTAGCTTTAAAAAGCCAGTATTACCTCATAGTACTACATCACAACTTACACACATATTGTAATACATAATAATATAGTCAATACATAAATCCTATCTATAAATTGTGTACATACAACTTGTAATTACATTTGATTGTGATTCCTGGTTCACTTTGTAGTTTGAAAGATAATCTATTCATATTGACATCCCGCAAGGAATTAAGTATAATCCTTTCCTATTTATTTAAATGTTCATATTCATAAATAACAAAAGTGGGTTTGGCCCAAACAAAAATGGCCATCCCAGTATGTTTTTATTGTTTTTGTTTGGAAATAATTTTTTAAAATGTTCATATTCATAAATAACAAAAGTACAAAATGGATGGCTATACTTTAAGAAAATAGCGTTTTTGAGTTGTCAAAATTAGAAAAGAGCCATAGAAAGAATCAAGAGATACGAAAGCCAGTATACTGTTGATTGGGCCAAATGGGTCTAGCGGGAAGTACAGTATACTGGCTGTTGGGACTTAAAGAGTTTAAGATAGTCTTATAGAGTGTTCTATGTATGTGAGTGTCACAGTGTCGTAAAGTATTGTGGATTAAATTAAATTGTTTATCTGTCTGTTGGTTGTTGTTGTGAACATACACTTCATCACTATCATAACCCTAGACATTCAACGTAGTCATCACAATATTCCAGAATAATTCTGACTGAGGTCTAAATGTGGTAGCAAAGTAAGGTCATCTGTAATACACCACACTTATTAGATACAGATACCTTCACAGCTGATCTCAGCCAGTACACTAAGTCCCCTATAAATATTTATATCATCCCACTTTACCACACAGATGAGAAAATGTAATTGTTATTCTACATACCATTTGGATTATATATATATATATATATATATATATATATATATATATATATATATATATATATATATATGCGTGTGTGTGTGAATGTGTATGTGTGTGTCTTGTTGTTTTTGAGGTTTTGTGGCTTTAAGTTTCTACAGGATGATACCCTGGCCAATGCCCAAACATCCTTGGTCGCCTTTTACGAGTTGACGACATTGCTGGCAGGTTATAACGCCACCATTCTTCATTCTCCTATCGGGCCCCGGTAACACTATTTATATGTAAACATTTTTGTTGACGCTAGACATCTTCTTTATGTCAACGCCATGTTCTCATCTGAGGGCTTATGGAATTCCAAGCTGCATAGTGTCAATCATAAAAAGCCTCTATGCCAACTTTACGTGTAGTGTTGGGCAGAGCAACCTAACCTTTGAGGTGAAGACAGGAGTACGACAGGGATGCCCCTTGTCAACCACTCTATTTTTAACAGTCATAGACTGGGTGATGCGTCAGATAACAGATGGCAGTCCAAGAGGAATAAGATGGACTAGATTTTCTACACTGGAAGATCTGGAATATGCAGATGACATTGCACTACTAGCACATTCACATCAACACATCCAGGAAAAAACGGATAGACTTAACAAGTTTAGCCAGCAGGTGGGCTTGAACATCAATTTATAGAAGTCTGAGGCCATGACGCTCAATGTGAGCAACCCTGAGCCCATATCAGTAAGGAATCAGCAATTGGTACAGACAGATACCTTCACATACCTAGGAAGCATAGTAACACCAGACGGCGGGGCAGGCAAAGACATCAACATCAGAATGAATAAGGCAAGAACAGCCTTCTTTAGCCTAAACAACATCTGGAAGTCCTCCCAATACAGCACAAGCACAAAATTAAGATTATATCAGAGCTGTGTGCTTTCTGTGCTTCTCTGTGGTGCGGAATGCTGGAGAGTTACAGAGAAGGAAATGTCGAAATTGTCCTCCTTTCACACAACATGCCTAAGAAAAATTCACCGAATTTTTTGACCGAATACCATCACTAACCAAGATCTGCTTACTCGTAGCAAGCAAGAGGACATGCACACCATCATAGCTGGCAGACGCTGGAGCTGGGTTGGTCATGTCCTCAGAAGAGACCCCGATGTCATCACAAGAACAGCTATGCTTTGGACCCCTGAAGGAAAACGAAAGACAGGCCGACCAAAAACAACCTGGCGGAGGACTGTGGAGGCTGAGATGCAGGGAATGAACCAGAGTTGGGGCACTGTACGAAGGATGGCCACCGACCGAGCAAAGTGGAATCAATTTGTTGTTGCCCTACAAGCCGCCACTAGGCGTGATGGCCACTGACTGCTTTGACGGTCGGCGGCTAAGGATCAAAGAGAGAAGATGTTCTCATCAATAAGAACGTTTTGATTTCCTGACATGTTCAAATGAAATACGATCGGTTATTTTTGTTTTAGACCAGTGCCTACGTGAATGTCTACGTAATGGCAGTCGCATATCCTATATATAAAATCCCAGCTTTTTCTGTCAGTGCGTAACGCTAAGAGATGCTACTTTGGTTGAAAGTTAGACATTAATTGTATCGTTTCCCTTTTATGTACTCTCCTGAAAATAGTAACACTTACCAAAGAAGAATGCGCAAATGACAGTGTGCCCATAAATATATTTATAGAATGTGTGATCCCGTATACACACATTGGGATCCTCGCTGCTCGTAGTTCGTGTACTGTGGTGACGCAGTGTGGTTTTTTAAAATACTTTTGAATAAGTAAAATTGCCGTTAGGTATTGGTGCTTTTGAATTTAATTCCCGTCTTATGACGGGCTTTTACACTAGTGTCTAAATAACAGCGATAAACCAGTCACATGACCTTACAGCTGTGGTTTCTGTGGAAATTTGTTTTAAATGAGGAGGCTCCCAGCCTCATGCACAACCTCATATTAGTCGCCATGTGCGACAAGGGCTATTGTTCTAAATACAAGGTTATATACAGGGTGTTCCACGAAAAAGCGGCCCCATTCACAAAGTGAAAGTAGCCAGTTTTCCTTTCTTAATAACGTACATTATTGCCATAACCATGACGTCACGGGCCGCTTTTTCGTGGAACACCCTGTATAAGCACACAGATATAACTTTTTTACTAGCAAATGCGCTCGATTGACAGAGTGTCTAGAGCGCTGGTCTCTCGCGGCAAAGGGTTCCAGGTTCGTTGACGGTATCGACAAGCTCCAGTTTACCCAGCTGTAAATGGGTACTTGACTTTGCTCTTCAGTTAGGAAAGGGAAAGGCAGCGAGTAAGGGAACTGGTCATCCTATTTGTCGAGCCTGGACCTTGTACAGAGAAGCCTCTAACACTTCGCTCCCCTTTCGCAATATCTGTTATAGAACTACCAGCCAAAGATCACTGCCTTGCATGTTCTTTCATACAACAACGGAATCTATGCATCGATAAAAGTCAGATAGTTCCTAAATGTGGTGATTAAACTTGTAATGTATTCGTTTATTATAACACTACAATATCGTTAACGATGTTTATATATCAACGTAAGTCAAGTATAATAATACTACAATATTGTGAACATGTTTATTTATGAACATAAGTCAAGTATTATAATACTACATTATGGTGTACGTGTTTATTTATGAACGTCAGTCAAGTATTACAATACTACAACATCGTGAACATGTTTATTTATGAACGCCAGTCAAGTATTATAATACTACAATATCGTGAACATGTTTATTTATGAACGTCAGTCAAGTATTATAATACTACAATATCGTGAACATATTTATTTATGAACGTCAGTCAAGAATGATAATACTACAATATAAAGAACATGTTTATTTATGAACGCCAGTCAAGTATTATAATACTACAATATGGTGAACATGTTTACTTATGAACGTCAGTCAAGTATTATAATACTGCAATATCGTTAAAGATGTTTATATATGAAAGTCAGTCAAGTATTATAATACTACAATATCGTGAACATGTTTATTTATGAACGCCAGTCAAGTATTATAATACTACAATATGGTGAACATGTTTATTTATGAACGTCAGTCAAGTATTAAAATACTGCAATATCGTTAAAGATGTTTATATATGAAAGTCAGTCAAGTATTATAATACTACAATATCGTGAACATGTTTATTTATGAACGTCAGTCAAGTATTATAATACAACAATATCGTGAACGAGTTTATTTATGAACGTCAGTCAAGTATTATAATACTACAATATCGTGAACATGTTTATTTATGAACGTCAGTCAAGTATTATAATACTACAATATCGTGAACATGTTTATTTATGAACGTCAGTCAAGTATTATAATACTACAACATCGTGAACATGTTTATTTATGAACGTCAGTCAAGTATTATAATACTACAATATCGTGAACATGTTTATTTATGAACGCCAGTCAAGTATTATAATACTACAATATGGTGAACATGTTTATTTATGAACGCCAGTCAAGTATTATAATACTACAATATGGTGAACATGTTTATTTATGAACGTCAGTCAAGTATTATAATACTGCAATATCGTTAAAGATGTTTATATATGAAAGTCAGTCAAGTATTATAATACTACAATATCGTGAACATGTTTATATATGAAAGTCAGTCAAGTATTGTAATACTACAATATCGTGAACATGTTTATTTATGAACGTCAGTCAAATATTATAATAGTACAATATCGTTAAAGATGTTTATATATATGAAGGCCCGTCAAGTATTAGTACACTAGTGGTGCAATTACGAGTGCATCCAGTTCGTCAGCTTTTTTTTTTTTTAGTGTGCATAAATGTGAAGAAAATAGACTTTTCTCGGCTCGAGTATGGTTTCCCTTTTTGGCGAAGAACATAGCTAAAATACCTTCTGATAGAAATGTGTTATGTGTAATATGTTACAATCTCTATATATTTTTATTAACGTAGTCCTTGAATGATGTTGCAATGAAAAATAATCTTTACGTGCGTTTAGCACATGGAAACCAGAGAATAATAAACATGCCAATTCCCCGCGCATGAGTCATTTGCGCTTGTAAGAATCCTTTTCGCGCTATCCTCTTATTTATGAATACACTAAAACTTAAACAGTTATTGCCAATAGTTGCCTCCGCAGTCAAGGATTTTTGTTGATATTGTTTACATTAATTGTTATTAATACTTGTTTAACAATTACTGTTGCAGTTAACACTGAAAGTAGAAATCAATAATGACAAAAAACATGTTTCTGTAACTGTGATGGTATTGTCTCCCCTACTCTGCAATAGTGGTCCAATAAAGGCCAGACGTACAGCATAAAAATGAGGGTCTTCATAGGTATCAACTTTCCCTCAAGATTACTCCTGGCAGAGATATAAATAGAAAAATGATGCTTGTACTTTATGGAGCCTCACAGGATTTTAAAGCAAAACAACTGGGATCATCTGAGCCGTCATGAACTTATTATTCTCCCGCCTTTTCTGTGAGGAAATATTGACTCGTATTTTCCGGAACCCCCAGCTGAAGGTGATTCAGCAGTTATTAATTTAATGTCTGTGTATGGTTACTTATTTAAAACAATATGAGTCATACTGGTGCAGACATACAATTCACTCAATAGTGATTAATCCATATATAGATTTATAGTTACAGATAAACATTTTTAATAATCACTTGACTTGACTTTGATATACTACCATTGAGCGTCAGCTCCTGGTTTTTTTGGGTTAACAAAGTAAAATAAATAATGTTGATTATAATAAATGAAGCACTGATGTATTTTCCTCATTGGACGATCTAAATTGTAAGTAGAAATTTTTAGAAATCAAAATTGGAAGTGTCAATTGGCTGCGCTGTTATGGTACTTAGCTGCCATCGTGGGGTCAGTTGGCGTCTGTTTCAGTCGCTGTTGAATCCAATCGGTGCATTGGACTGGTTCTCCTCTTCAGTAGTCAAATCTGGTGGCTGTAGCACGTCCCAAGCAATATGGCTGCGGTAACTACAAAGTTTGTCAAGCGTCCTCAATACCTGTCTGATGTTGGTGTCTGCTGTTGACTGCTGGCAACTGGTAAAAATATATACAGCGTGATATCATCATCCACTGTCTGATCTCTGTGGAGCCTGGGGCCATCTCTGCTGTTGGTTCCTTGTGAGGGAACCCGCACGAAGCAGTCACTAGCTCTTACAGTGGTGGTTCTGTCGTGAGAATATGACTGAGACTATTAAATTGCGAGTGATTTGCTTAACAGAAGACAGAAAATGTTCCATAAATGTGAATGGAGAGTGTTGTATGACATTCAGGAGAGGAGATGTAAATTAAATCTCTTAGTTCCTGCCACACTCACAATTTAAATGTTATACATGCATCCTTTCTCTCCGAGATATAATAAATATCGCAATAAGAAGGAACGGTCAACATTCAGGTGAGAGGTGAAATAGTAAAGTAATTCTGACCGCTATAAAATATACATTTATTAACCAACAAAAAAACCTAGTCATAAGGGCAATATGTAGTCCCCAATAACACCAAAAACGAACTCTCTGCCCACCCATATTGGTGTTCGGGACACAGACGCGAGCCTAAATCGTTTGGCTGGCACGGTCAGTTGGCTCCGCCATTTATCGATCTTTGTCGCTCGCTGAGTCAGCATTGTATGAAAATAAACTTTAGGCCACAGGTCCAATTAAATGGTTATCTCGGAAAGGAGGCGAGGGTGAGGGAGTTCATGAGGTATACAGGTATGTCCTCATGTGAAAGGGCAAGAATGTAACTATATACATATTTCAGCTCAAGCCCCTTCACCGACTCTTTTAAAAGTGCGGTCACCTAGATCGCTCTGGGCGAAACAAAAAAATTAATTATACTGACATGAAGTAAGCATCTCTGTGCGAGGGAGTCTAGGAAAAAAATCTGTTGGTTTTTACATACTGAGCCTACAAGGTCCAATGTATTTACTCCACGGAATGAATTACTTCCCCTAGTAAACTGCCCAACATTTGGTTTTACCGTTGTACACCAAGTAATATGCCCATCAAAAGTACAACGCACACGGGGAGTTATCGGGCTGGTGGGATAATTATTATAATCATTATCTTTATAGACGTACATACATCCTTTTGAGAATTTACTTGCAGTTAACTAATAGATCGAAAAAAAAAATCAAATTAACACAGCTACTCACCTTCCGTTGTAAAAATTAACACTTAGTAATTTGACTGGTGTGAAAACTATTAGTATTAAAAACACGCAGTCATTAGGAAAATTAACTTTAAGAAAATTAACTCATGGTTATTTACAAGTTTAAAGCTAACGAAGTCATTTTATAACTAAGTGTGCTTACCGAAATTACATGAAATTTTCCTTCCTAATATGCATCTGGTATCAGGCATAATAACACTAATTCCACTCTGCAGGCGGAAAACCCTTTACACTCTGGAACAACCAGCAACAAACAGTGCTTGAGTCGAGATTAAATAGCCAAGTTCTACACTAGGACTTCACATGTAGCAAGCACCTGGACGAACAAGTAGAGAGAAAAACAAGGGACAAAGACGCCAGGAAACCAGGAGAGTTGTAGCACGATGGCCGGGGAAGTAGCGTGAAGGGCCCGCTCTTCGATGTCTCGGCCAATACGGGTTCTGGAAGACGAGCGGACCGGTGACATTTCGATTCGCTTCTGTTCACTTTCCCCTCACTCAAACGACAATTGAAGACAGAACGCTCCCAGCATGAAAGAGTTACGGTCGCTGCTATGAAGATGAGCAAAAGATACATGCGTGAAGACACCTCACTGGGTTGTCTAGAACAAAGGCTGACGTTGGCAATCTCAGGAATAATACGCAAAACTTACAGAAAAAGAAGAGGGGAGGTGACAGAAATCGAAGATACGAAAAAAGTGGTCCTAAAGGTGAAAAAAGTGACAGAAATTCTGAGTCACCTTACGACAGGTTCATATATCAAGTTATTTGCAGAGATAAGGTTGCCAACCTCATATGCAACTGTACACCCACAAGCAAATTATACTTGTCAAAATGCAAATATAAAATGTACAATTTACAACTAACCCCGATTATCGGGCCAACATAGACATTTTGGGCAAGAAGCCCGAAAATTATGGGGAAACTGATTTAAGATGCCGTCTCTTCAGGTGGGTTAGGCGTCTAACTAGATGCACTTGAAGTAGGATCATAGAACTTAATGCCCAAAGTGATTACTCTAGACATACTCCCTTCTAATTTTAGAATTCATTTCCAGTCCTATGGCCTGTCCTGTATTGCGGTTCTAATATTCCGTGGTCCTGGCTGACTATGATTTCACTTTGACGAAACTGGAAGGCAGTGAAGTAGTCTTACAAAGCTGTACGTTACAAGCGAAGTTTTTGCCCACACATACACACATGTTGATTCGTTGAGGAGAGATCCAATCAAGAGCAGTCTATCTTAGCATTTTCATGCCAAACCAACCAGCATCAAAGTGTCTGATATTGATTAGGGTTTATCTCCCACCCTCTTATATAGAACGTTATTACATGACAACATTAGATAGTTCCCTTTACGTCAATCAGTGGTCATGGACTAAAGAAGAAGATTCATTTTCTGACACATTTCCTACCCTTGTGTTGCTTAATGGCATTACAAGATTACCAGATGTGGAGCTGATGACAAGAGTTAGATAATTACCAGTGGAACAATAGATGAGGAGCAGACGCTGGGTGCCGATAGGACACACATTGAGGAAACTTGTTGATAGCATTACAAGTCATACAAGGCAGTCCTGGATCTGGAGTCTCTATGGTAAAAGAAGGTCGAGAGAGACCGAAAAACACACGGGGAAGAGAGGTGAAGACAAAAATGGAAGAGATAAAGAAAATATAGATAGTCATTGAGCAGATGTAGATAAAATGGAAAGACGTTGAGCCGAAGGGATCAGGGGAATAGGACTTGATATACAGTTGTTGAAGGTCTGTCTTCCTTTGTGAGCTGAAGGATAACGATGACGGGAATGACGATGATGTTGTTTGTCTTGATTTATATCTGGTGGGATTTATATCTGGTGGGATTTATATCTGGTGAGATTTATAACTGGTGAGATTTATATCTGGTGAGATTTATATCGGGTGAGATTTATATCTGGTGAGATTTATATCTGGTGAGATTTATATCTGGTGAGATTTATATCTGGTGAGATTTATATCTGGTGTGATTTATATCTGGTGAGATTTATATCGGGTGGGATTTATATCTGGTGAGATTGGTATCGGGTGAGATTGATATCGGGTGAGATTTATATCGGGTGAGATTTATATCTGGTGGGATTTATATCGGGTGAGATTTATATCTGTGAGATTTATATCTGGTGAGATTTATATCTTGTGTGATTTATATCGGGTGAGATTTATATCGGGTGAGATTTATATCGAGTGAGATTTATATCGGGTGAGATCGCGTCATTGCTTCTGTAATAGTTTATTGGTTTCTTACGTCTCTCATTTGTAATTAGTTATCCCCTATGTCATGTATTGTCTCATTAAAGCTGCTCTCGTTAACCATCTATGTGTGCCTTCCTTCAATCTCTATCTCTCTCTTTATTTATTCGTGTGCTTTCCTTCAATCTCTCTCTCTTTCTATCTTTCTTTATTCTTTCTTTTCTTATTTTCTTTCTATTATCTTTTTATTTTCTGTCTTTCGGTCTTTTTTCTTTCTTCTTATTTGTCCTTTCTTTTTTCTTTCTTTCTTTTCAGCAAGTGCCTGTTGTTAGATTTACATATATCGTTTATTGTTTATGACATGTAGTCCTCGGATTTCCCTCTTTATTTCTGAAACTGCTTTCATGTAGCTTCTGTTTAACATTTCTGTAACCTGATATATTATAACAGCTGTATGAAACATAAAGAGAATATGATGAAGCTAGAAAAAAAATTTTAGCTCAAAACTGTAATATACAGTAAAGACAATCGAATACTAACAAAAGATTGCTTAATCGGAAATACTCAATAATAATGACACTACAATTACTTTACCAATCTTAATTGGAATGTAATGGTCGAGATAGCCCATATTTTGTTACTACATCTTATAAATAACAATTAATTATACTGACCTCACGTTACTTTTAGTTATTTTCTCTCGTAATACTCTGGTGACACTTTGTATTGCTTTAGTGATGCAAAACATTATATTGGTTCCTTCCCTTTGCCTGACCTATCTTGTCATCGACAGCTATAGATGTTATATTAATTTATCATTATTTGTTTCTATTGATAATTTTAATTTCACCGTTCTATCGTCTTTGGACTTTCTTATTAATGTGTTTAGTTCTATTTTGTGTTTATGTCTGCGCGTGTTTATATATATGTTATGTATGTCCTCCTGTCCTGAACCTAGATCTTCAAGTGTTGAAGGCGAGTAATGGTAATTTGTGGGAAACCATTCTCACGAGATGGTTAAACAATTTAATTTTCTGTGTTTCTATGTATTTGATGCAGGGAGTAGTTTCTACAATTGTTGTGATGTCATCATTTCTGATTCTGTCTCTCCTGGTAACATTATGGTTTTTCTTAAACATCTCATCTCACTGGATGTGATTATTTCCTCCTGTGCTTTGGTCCGGGACCATGTCTGACAATGATAATAAAAAGTTGGTAAGACTATACTATATTACTTGTCTTTTAGTTTCCACAAACCGCTGCACTGACCTTTTTGAGAAATTGATCTTCTATTTTCTGTAAAGATACCTTTATAGGTGTCTGAGCTCTGGAACGTGCTTAAGCCTGATGTTGTTGAACATGTATGTTAAGTGGGTTTGGCGATCTATTAATCTTCATAGCTTTCGTCTTTGATGTGTTGATCTTCATCAAAATCAACACCAAAATTATAACATAAGTAAATCAAATAAATTGTAGGAATGAACTTTTATTATTGTCGTACGGTCGTACGGAAGGTTAATTGTTTTATTTGGCCCGTCTGAGTATATAGAGTGGATGTCGACAGATACACGAGAAGGTATAGAAGTAGATTTTTCATAGGTGGTAGAATTGAGGAAAAAAGATCTGTCTCTGGAGTGATTAGGTAATCTCTTCCAGCCTACCCGTACAACAGTACTTTATTGCAAGACAGCTTTTATCTCCCTATCAAGAATAGATAAGTTTCTCTACACACACACAGCTATGTGACCACAAGACACACAAACGCGAAAAAACTACGGATAAATGGGTATGGGTCTGACCAACACAAAAAAGGTAAGTTTCTTTGTAGTTTATTATCATTAAAACTCGACAACATCAAAATATCTAAAGGAAAAAGATCAAAGAATCATTTACATGCATATGAAATCAAGTAGAAAAATGTGCACCCTCCCCAAATGGAGAAAAGAACCCTAAAATTATTAACCCAAAGGTTGAAGGTTAGCACTCTGTTACAGAATGAACAGTATTGGTACTCTATGAGACCCAGTAAAATAAACAAACTTTTAGACAAATCAGATATATGGATAGTTTTCCCTCAAACAAGAAAATACTCGCACACTCTTGCAAACAGTGGCCACTCTCACACTCTTACCTAATTGCCTGGTATGGTAGGTCTGTAATATCCCTTGGTAATACAATTACTCCTTGAATATATTATCTATTTTCATTTAATATTCTGTCACTCCAGTTGTCGCAGATCCAAATTGGCCCCATTCCATCCCCAGAAATTAGTTAAATGAGGTGAACGCCTAATATGGTGCTTCTCCTAGAAGTGTTATTACCAACAGTTAAAACTGTGAGAGTTCTCGAGGTTCACTCTTTAACGGAAAAATACTTCCAGTATTGGGAAACATCTGGTTGCTAAAAATTAATGTTCATATGATGATGATGGTTCTTCTATCGGCCAACTTGTGGCTGGTAAAAAATATACATAATATATTTCTCTGGGTTTTGCAAGTCCAGTTATTCAAAAACCAAATTTATTGTCCTCCAATACTCTCTGTCGTGTGCCCGTTCACAAATGAAATTGGTGACGCACAGCCAAGAAAAGGAGAAAATAACAAATCCAAAAAGGAACAAGAAACAAAAAGAAAAATAAAGACCCCTGGCCGCTCATATGATCACGTCTGCGAAGAATACAAGAAAAATTTATATACAAATATGCTAATCCTTAAAAGTATAGCCAGCAGGTGGGCTTGAACAGCAATCTAAAAAAGACAGAGGTCATGACGCTCAATGTGAGCAACCCTGAGCCCATATCATTAAGGAATCAGCAACTGGAACAGACAGATGCCTTTACATACCTAGGATGCATAGTAACTCCAGACGGCGGAGCAAGCAAAGACATCAACAACAGAATGAACAAAGCAAGAACAGCCTTTTTTAGTCTAAACAACATCTGAAAGTCCTCTCAGTACAGCACAAGCACACAATTAGGATTATATCAGAGCTGTGTGCTTTCTGTGCTTCTCTATGGCGCGGAGAGCTGGAGAGTTACAGAGAAGGAAATGTCAAAATTGTCCTCTTTTCACACAACATGCCTAAGAAAAATTCTCCGAATCTTTTGGCCGAATACCATCACCAACCAAGATCTGCTTACTCGGAGCAAGCAAGAGGACATGCACACCATCATAGCTGGCAGACGCTGGAGTTGGGCTGGCCATGTCCTCAGAAGAGACCCCGATGCCATCACAAGAACAGCTATGCTATGGACCACTGAAGGAAAACGAAAGAGAGGCCGACCAAAAACAACTTGGCGGAGGACTGTGGAGGCTGAGATGCAAAGAATGAACCAGAGTTGGGGCACTGTACGAAGGATGGCCGCCGACCGAGCAAAATGGAATCACTTTGATGTTGCCCTACAAGACGTCACCAGGCGTAATGGCCACTGACTGCTTTGACGGTCGGCGGCTAAGGATCAAAGAAGAAAGAATGCTAATCCTATATCTACACACACAGACGGGGACAATACGATCTCTTCTCCACTCCGTCAGTCCTGATTAAATTTAAAGGACACACGGTGTTTCCTTACTCCTATCAGTTAACAAATTCCGCTGACGGCTGAGTTCAGACGGGTCTGAGTTATGTTAGCTCGCCCGCCCCTGCTCGCCGGTGTCAGCGTACAATGAAAATCATTATTTAATCTCTCCATAAGCGCTACCTAAACAATGATTTGCATGTCATTAAATAGTTATTAATTGTCGGCATCTGTTGGCTTTGCCGTATATGATTAAAATAATAGACACTAACAAATATGCACAAATGAAATATAACGTTGTATTCTATCCTACACTATCAGTTTACTGTCTATACGGGTGGCGTGATTTAACATTTTAGTAGGGGAGCCGCGCTAGCGTAGTGGTTACAACAACGCTCTAGCGACCGGGTGATTCAGGATCAAACCCGGGCGACGGCATTTGAGGATTTTTCGTCGACCGGGATTTGGACTGGATTAACTCGAGACCTGGCGAGTACATTTGAAGGAGTGTCGTCGACCAGGGACTGGCGGCTCCTGAGCCGACCCAGCTCTAATGGGTACCTCCGAAAACGGCGAGTATCTGCCTGAATGGCGAGGGACACTTGTCTCTGTACAAGAAAATAGGATACTCACGTAAAAATCAATGTCAGGTTAGACATTAAAAATAACCTGCGATTTCGCCTCGAGTATTAGCGGGCGTACAAAAAAAAAAAACATTTTAGTAGAATATCTGGTAGGAAATCGCTACGCGTTACTTTATTTCACTCGTTTTACTAGCGAGAAAATCTAAGTGAAGACTAAATGTTAAAAGCTATCACTTCTTAAAAACACAAGAACTATTATCCTTTACCAGAAAAGTCAGAAATGAAATCTCCACGAGAACTAGTAACAAATCCACACAAGGAAATAGTTTTAGGCTGAGTGCTAGATACTTCCGAATTCTGACTGACACTGACAATGGGGTTAAGATAACAACAGTATATATCATTGATAAAGTTGTTATTTTATTCCCGTTAATGATATCCACCAAAAGATAGATATAAGTGGATGGAAGCAGACATCATCATCATCATCAGTTGATAAGATCTCTATGGTGTTGTTTGCTCCACTGTAGTGTATGGAATGTCAACTTGACCTACGCAGTGGTGTGTAGACATGGATTGAGTGTATAATGTGCGAATGTTAATAAGGGTTCGTGGTGTTGACAAATGTTCTTTTCTCACACTCATGTATGGCTGGAAGTCATCGACACCAACGACTGTGTACCTTTTCTAAAGTTTAATTGGATGTACACACTCGACAGCACAGATAGTGACAAATCACAGGTTGGCATAATACATCATGGTACAGTGGATAAATGGTCTTGCAATGTTACATGGGCACTCATGTAGAGTAATTGTACAATGGACTGTCAGTAGCCAAGCACTCAGTATCGCCCATACATATATATCAACTGACTTCACTGACTGAACACGTCAGCTTATAAATAATATTTCAGATGGCTTCTAGACCTAATCTCGTCTAGCGACGATTCTCCAACATAATGTTCAGCACATATTTTTCCATATAATAATATTGAACCGCTAATAAAGGGTTCTCATATGTAGCAGTGATCTCTGGACTAATCAAGCGATAATACGGGCATCCCTTTTCTCTTCTTGAAAGTCACTACTTGTTTGGTTCCAAGATGGCTTCACTCGTGAGCTGTCACTCACGTTTGGATACAGATAATGAATCTGTCCTAAAGTTAGTCATTCATTAAACATTTCATTGCTCTGTAGATTTGATCATGAACAATTGACTGCATTCTACAGGATATAGTGCTGCTAGGAATCGAAGTCGTTTTCATCGAGTCAAATATATTCTCTTAGACATTCAAATCGTACCTATCGAAAATGGTGGCTTCGTACGAGAGTTCATAAGAGTATCTATTATTACCTTGGTATCAGAAATATGATTCTGCCATTCCTTGGCAATACAAATAAACACTGGGGCAAAGCATACACGATAGGTCTAGACGACTATCACTTTCCCCACCAATACTGAGATCACTTTTTCCCGGCGACAAGCCGACATAGAAAACACAGTCCCTATCGGGACGAAGCCAAATCACACCACCCTCTAGCGACACATCCGCCGAATAGCCTTTGACCTCTCTAGAGACAACAGAACATATAGTTCGACTTAGATATGTAAAGGTATACAGATATAAGACAGACTCGTCCTACTCAGACAAACAATACACATAAATTCAGGCCATAGATATTCTGAAGCAAGAACAATCTATTATTACCCAAACAACGAATAAATCGCAGTAAAATGGATTCATCCGCGGAGTTCGATCGAAGAGACGGCACAACTTTCAAGGGAATACTGCCTGATTTGCTTCCCTGTTATGACTGACAGGTCACGCTGTTTGTAAACATTGCGTTAGCTCGTGTTAAAACACAGAGGCATGACAAGAGAGTAAGCTGCAGAAATAGACAGTGGGTATTGATACATGGTTTCTAGCTAGCAAATCAGAGGGCAGCTATTAGGTGACACTAAGCTGTCAGATTACTGTAGACTCTTTTTCCATTACACGTCACAATTATTGCTACCAAACGCACCAGATGAACAAACAAACAAATAAACAGAAATAACTGATGAACATTTTCTACTGCAAAGAATTAAAATGGATGACAAACAAATAAATTCGTGATCGATATTACGTATTACTGATTAATGATAATAGGTGAACCACGTTCAATCTTTGCAATAGAATTTATGGAAAATTTTAAAAATTCAAGACAACGTGTGAGAATTAAACTTAGCGCGCTGCACCGCCATAAAGAATCCTTTACGAAAGACCCGCAACCCTTTATAGCATCTTAAGAAGCCTTGCACATATTTATAGCACCTTAAGAAGCCCCGCACCCCTTTTTAGCACCTTAAGAAGCCTCGCACACATGTATAGCACCTTAAGAAGCCCCGCATCCCTTTATAGCACCTTAAGAAGCCTCACACCCCTTTACAGCATTTTAAGAAGCCCTGCCCCCCTTTACAGCATTATAAGAAACCTCAAATCCGTTAACAGCATCTTAAGAAGCCTCGCACCTCATCATCTTCTAACTCGCAAAATATGCCAGGAAAGTTAAAAAAAAAGAGATAAGATTATGTTTTCAGAAAGTGTTATTTGCAAAATGTGACTAAGATTCCGTATTGAAGTCACTCTGTAAAGTATTCTATTTTGTACAAACACATTCTAGCTCTTTGTATTATATTGTTTTTATTATGATTCGCCTTCTAAAATAACTGGCATGTCTCGCATCCCGTGATGGTAGGCGTCGCACCCCCGAGGGCGTGAATGCACACATGGTTAATAAGCACTGCTCTAGTATAATATCTTTTCTTCTTGACTGTCAGACTATCTTGTCTGATTTTCACTTGTCCCATTGTCCCTGCTAATTTCTTGTCTGCGCCTCACTAGTTATATTAGAGATCGGTTTGTCGTTACATAAATCTGAAATAAAGATGCAATATTGAGTATTTCAGGTATCACCCATTAGCTCCCCAGGTAAGCATAAGCCTTCACCAAACTTATGTCAGGTTTTCTGGTCACGTGCCATCTGCTCAAGGTCTTTCCATGTTTTCATCAAGCCCTTCATGTCTGTCTCCAGTTCTCTTCTCCAGTGTGTTCCTTGGTCTCCTTCTACTTCCCTTACACTGGGGGGTTCTATAACAAGAACTGCCTTGTAATGCTATCAACAGGTGTCTTCAATGTGTATCTTATCCATCTCCAGTGTCTTCATCAGCTTGGTGTTTTTGGGCAATTTAAAAAAAAAAAAATTTTGCTTCCTTTTCGGCGAGGCGCATCCCGTTCAACCTTGTCGGTTATATTAGGGCGCATGTCCAAATATAAAAGACCTTCAGGTCTGATAATTACGATTTTTTGGACAGAAAATAAATCATTAGAACATGCAAGACCGTACCTCATTCTGCCATGACTACTCTTTATAATTATTCTTATACTAGATGAAGCATCATCAGTATTATCATCATTATACACAGCGAACAACTATGAAAATATGCATGGTTGTTCATAATTCTAATCTAAATATTTTTAGAAACATTTTTCTTCGTGACTATTCCAGGGAAAACATAGTGATACTTTTCCACTGCCTTCCGTCAACTTTTGGAAGTTCAGTAAATTTTTGATTAACAAATATTAACCTCAATGGCTAGAGGACAAGATAAAACGCCTCTGCCTCAAGAGTTGACAGTTTTTGAACTTTAGAGGCATTTTTATACATACAGTTGCCTTTCAGATACCACACTTTGCAATTACTGGCTACCAGCTGTTTTTGGTCACGGCTACTAATTCATTATTCGGTGCTATCTTCAATGGCCACAGTGGTACCATTATTAACCACCCGCTAGACGAGATGATAGTTAAACTACTGAGAAGGCTACTCTCGTTCAAATGTATGGACTACATACAAATAGTGATAAAATAATTTTTAAAGGAATTAGAAGTTTGAAACGGTTTTGCGGTTTGTATAAATCTAAGGCACAACAATGCCAAAAGATTGGCCGAAAGATCTTTTGGCCAAATACCATAACCAACCAAGAACTGCTTACTCGGAGTAACCAAGAGAACATGCACACCATCATAGCTTTCGGACGCTGGAGTTTGGTTGGCCACGTTCTTAGAAGAGACTCCGATGCCATCACAAGAACATCTATGCTATGGACCACTGAAGGAAAGCGAAAAAGAAGCCGAAAGAAAACAAACTTAGCTGAGAACTGTGGAGGCAGAGGTGCAAAGAATGAACCAGAGCTGGGGAACTGTACGTAGGATGGCCACCGACCGAACAGTTTGTTGCTGCCTTACGAGACGCCACCAGGCGTGATAGTCACTGACTGCTTTGACAGTGCGCGGCTAAGGATCAAAGAAGAAGAACAAAGAAGACAACAATGTGTTGTACACGATTCATAATACACCCAGCTAAGTCAGTGAAAGCATATTGAGCAGTGTATGTTATAGACAATGTCAAAACCTATAGCAAGGTGAAAAAAAAAAACCAAATGATAAAATGCTGGAAGCTTAAATATCATCGGCAAAAACTTGAGAATAATTAAGAACATATATTGGCAACATGATCGGTTGTAAGAATTTGTAACCAGATGGGAAGTTTCCCGCAGATAAAAAAAACACATGCCTTGTGTAATCACGTCATCTATTCCGCTTGCACAAGGAACAACATAATGAGATCCATCGATGATATGCCACGAATAATATTCGGCGGACATAAAATAAACAAGTTGCGATTTGTTCATGATAACTGACTCCCTTTTAGCAATTTAAGCTCTTATAAATATATCCGTGTATGTGTAAGCGTTTTGCGTGTGTAGAGAAGAGACTTCCGAGGAAGTAAGAAACCGTGAGGAGAGAATGAATGTTCAAATAATCTGTGCGATGTGTGTATCTCTCCTTTGTCTGTTCTGGCACTCTACGCTAATCATCTTGTTCCTGCTTGCTTTAGATACAGTTCTGAGATCACAGTGTAATGAATTTCAAATTGTCTTTTGTTTAATCGAAGTTGTATGAGAACGTTCATGTGTTAAATAAAAGTAACAGAGGCGTATTTAAAGCATTTGGCATCCGGGGCTGATTCTTCCTTTCGCACCCCTACCACCACTCCCCACCCCACGCAAACCGTGTAAATAAAAACTGACAAATAGATGATACGTCGAAGTCGATTTTTAAACAGTACTATCAATATAGTGGCCGATGGCACCCCCTTCCCCTTTTTTTAATGGCTGTCACCCTCTTGTATCTCCCTCCTTAGTACGCTGCTGGAAATTAAAGACTATAGTGCATGGGAATCCTGACTTAATTGAGCAATTTATCATTCTATGGTTGGGTGGTACTGCTAACGTGGATAGAAGAAAAGGGAAGCCAGAGAAGAAAACAAAGAACGAGACAGAAAGTGGTCATTGTGCTTCTGTGCAGACATTCAGGTCAACTGGTGACGTGTGGGAAATGATATTCAAGAAATGACAGCACTCAACTTTGTATGTTGGAGAGAGAATCAAGCTTTAAATACGCATAATCAGTTGAGCAAGACTGCCGTTTTTAACAAGGAGCCTGTAGTCCCGTTGTTGTTTCTTTAAATTATTTTAAATCAAGGTATAGTGACGTTGTATAATTTTATATCATAACGCACAGACTTGGGAAGTCCATATAGTTACAGTAAGTGGCATCTGATCTGGTATTTACCTCATATACCAACTATACTAAAAAATCCGAATATATGTATGAAAAGTAAACGACAGCTGGTAAAAATTATATTCTTATCAAATCTTTGCTATCAGTGTCAAACATGGTATCTAACTAAAGCTCAGGGGAGTAAAATCGCATCCTGCGAGATGATGTGATTAAGACAAGCCATTAATGTTACCAAAAATAGACAGACTGAGAAATGATGTAAAACAAATTAGTTGCTTATCCTTTACAGGACGTGGCAATCAACCCCAGCTTTTATTGGCTGTTAGTGATTTTTCTAGGCAATTTTTTCATTCAGTAGTTTGCCAGAGAAACGATGACAGCAGAAAAGTTGTAGGAACTACATCCTACATCATAAAACTAAGTGGTTTGGCCATCTGGTTTTAGAGCACGGGGAAGACCACGAGGCAGACGGATAGACAACATCACAGACATTGTACAGCAACACGGGATCACCACAGCCAGTGCATTACACTTGGCTCAACAACGTAATCTCCCCACTACGCTTCGCGGCTGGCTTGGCACCTTCAAGTAAAATAAGTACCATCAATACCAAGTTTTCAAGTTCGACAGTATAAAATATTGTCGTAATAAGAGACAGAAATCAACGGTATATGAAGTTATTCATGTAGACACATTTGAATATATCCATCTATACCAGGGGTTCTCAGCCGTTTTTTCGCTCATGCCCCCCCCCCTACCCCCACGCTTTCTGAGCCTTATTTACCTCTCATGCCCCCCCCCCCTATAGTCACTAGCTGGAAAAAAGGTACTTTACCATCTTAATATGACCCCCCCCCCCCCCTTTTACAGAAATATGGCATGCTCCATGGCCCAGGATGAGATCCTTACTTGGTCGTTCCCCTTCTACCGTGAGGTGTAGAGGTTTGGGAGAGAGAGCGCCAGACTATCCTATCGGCTGTTTTCCACCTGGCCTGGTTCCATTCTAGTCCTCGGTCCTTCAAAGATTGTCTAATGTTGTCCTCCCAGCGGACTCTCGGTCGTCCTGGGGGTCTGCATCCCTGGCTCTTAGTTTCCCATGCTTGTCGTGGTAGCCGATCTTCTCCAATTATGCAGACATGGCCAAAACATAGGATGAGAACAGCTGATCTATATTATTATCATAAGATTATAAAAGTCGTGTCGTCTAGCTCGCAACAAAAATGTGCTATTTGTTATATATTATTATAAACATCCAAATGTTCGACTCGTGACTTCAAACTTTGGTTTGTTTTTTATTACACCAATACCTCATTTTTTCGACAGGTTAGGGACCAGAGCTATGACGAAAGTCGAAAATCGACGAAAGTCGAAGCAAAGCCTTTATTTAGCTTACAAATGCATTAGGGCCGCCAAAAAACGTAAATAACTAACCATATAACACTTGCGAATGCGTGCAACACTTAGATAAACAGAAATAAACATAAGAGTAAAGAAAATACAGTAAAAAAATACGTAAATAGCATCTTACCTTAAAATCATTCTTGAGCAAGTAGACGATGAATATATACAGTATGTACAGTTTTGAATGTTGGTAATTTAGGGGGATTCTAGACTTAGAAAACCAGATGGAGAAAATTGAGGAGGCTCATCTTTAGAACTGGAGGATTTCAATCTAATTCTTTTAGGAGAAGGGCACTTTGAAGGAGATCTAACTGGGGCTGGGGCTGATGTTGATGACTCGGAATCTGAAGGGTTAGAGGGAGGGGTGACTGAAGTTGGTTGTGGTGGTTGCGTCTTGAAAAAGGAGAGCAAAGACGTTTACCTCATTGATGTCTTCTTCCTTTCCCTAAGAAGTTCTCTGTAACAGGCTATTTGGTGTTCTAGCCCACTATTTACTTTTGAACTTCTGTCGAAATTTATTCTACGTTGAAGATCTGCTGCTTTGTGTAGCCAACTTCTTCTATAATTTTTTCAAGCTTCACTTGAAAAGCTCCTGCAGCTGCGGTATCTGCGCTAGCTGATTCTCCCTTCACTGCTATCTTATGCAAATTTGACCTTTTCTTAAATTTCTCAAACTAGCCCCTGCTAGCTCCAAATGTCTTTTCAGCTGATGTCTCTCCTTGTTCAGCCTTCATTGCATTAAATAAAGTTTGTGCTTTAGCCTGGATAAGATCTTGGCTAAGAGGAATGTTGTGGCTGACTTGGTTTTCAATCCACACATTTAACACTTTCTCCATCTCACCAATTAAATTGTGCCTCTTTCTAATAAGTTTGGTATGCACTGGCGTAGCGTTTTTAATTTCCTCTAACACTTTAGCTCTGTTCTTTACAATTGTGCTAACTGTAGTGCTTGGTACACCTAGCCTGCGGCCTATTTCAGCATTTAAGATGGCTTGTTCATTAAGCTTGATTAGCTTAAGCTTTTCTTGCAAATTGAGAACCTTGTGGGTTCTTTTAACTTTGTCACTACACTTAGGACCCATTATGAATATATTAAAGCACAAAAATAAGTAGTACTGTATAAGGCCTAATCACACAAAAAAGTACAGTATGAAAACTGTACACGTGTCTTATAATCATGATATGAACACTGTTATTAGACTGTTATCACTAAAATAACTATGAACTGTTTACAGTATAATCACAAAAATAATATAGTATGAATAGTTTTGTTATTTTAATCACAAAAATAAGTAGTATTAATATGTTTAATGACAAATATAAGAGATTCAATGCGGACAACTTAAAAAAAACAGTGCACACCGAACGATTTCTGTTCAAAGACTGAACGACGAAAGAATCAAGATGACTTGCAGTTGTGACCAAATGCGACGAAAGAACGAAGCGAGCGACGAAATTTGGAAACGTGGTTAGAATTGAAAACCGACGAAAGAGCGAAGCGACGAAAGTCGAAGCGACGAAAGTCGAGGTATCGGTGTATATGTACTAATTGTGACGTATAATGTAAATATAGCCTACAGTAATCTGACAGCCTGTAATCCCGTTAGCGTTCTATGATTTGCTAGCAAAACCATGCATTTTTCTGCCTGTCTTGCTCACACGGGCTTGTTCTTCATCAACGCCTCTTTTCCTTGAACATAAACAAACGTAGTCTAAGCACGCAGTAGCTAGAACCATTTCGCTAAATGTGTTAGTAGCATTCGTGGGGATCTTTTCGTGAGGATTATCTGGTAATAGAAATTAGTGCTTAAGTGTTAAAGTGTTAAAGCGTTTACCATTTTAATTCACTTAGAGTTCTAGCTGTTAAGAGCAGTGAAATAATAATAATGCGTAGCTATTTTATACCAGAGGTTCAGTTTAATGTTCATTTTACACCCGCTTTCTCACACAAAAAGAGACTTTTTAGTTGACTGAGTATATGCTAGGCGCAACTGATAGTGACATAATAGAATTCACATTATATTTCATTTTGTGTATTTATAGTAAGTGACTATTATTTAACACCATACGATGACCAACAGACGCCGACAATTTAATAGATACTACGACAGGCGATATTTATGTAAGTGCGCGTATGGATAATTTAAAAAAAATTGACAGTGTACGCTAATCGTTACAGCGCATAAGGGGCGGTGGAGGGTTGCATACCTTCATACGCTGAAATTTCAGCGCGGGCAAAAAGCGATGCGGGATAGGATAGGCTAAAAACACCGTGTGCCTTTTAACTTTAATCAAGACTGACGGAGTGGATAAGAGATCGTCTTGTCCCCGTCCGTGTGCATATATGTAGATATGCAATAGTGGCATTTTTCCATAAAATGGTTTGTTTATTTCTCGCAGACCTGATCAGAGAGCGTCCAGTGGTCTTTTTCTTCATTTATTGATTGGTGAATGTTGTCTTTTTCTTGGCTGGTGCATCCCCAAGTTCGTTTGTGAACAGGATTGACCAAAGTGACAAATAAACATTTAACTGGTAAATTTAACTGGACTTAAAAACCCAGAAATATTTTGTTCAATTTTATCAGTCCACTGGGGTGTAAAACCAATAACATTACTCCCGACTTTTGACAGTCGTATCCAAGTCGATTTTATCCAGAAGAGTTACGCTGTTTAAGAATTGGCCCTCACCAAAGAGCCAGCCGATAGGATTACCATCATTTATCAATTGTAACAGTTTTTTGCAACCAGATGTTTCCCAATACTGGAAGTATTTTCCTCTGTTTCCTGTGAACCCAAGATCTCGGTTTTTTCTACACTAACTATTCGAAGTGACATTTGTCTATCCAGGAATAAACCACCAAATTAGGCGTCCACCTTATTAATCTTAATTATTAGAGGACAGACTGGAGCCAATTTGGAAGATAAAAAAACACTGGCAATTTTATATTCAGGATTGTATTTCCAAGAGATATCACCAAGAGTAGGTAAGGAGTGATTGAGTGGCCACATATGACAGAGAGAGTGAATATTTTTCTTTGTTACAGAAACTGTACTAATCTGGATTTTGCTTAAAAAATTGTTTACTTTACTGGGTAGCATTTAGTAGCAACTTTGGTTTTTCTTTACTGTCTATTCTTTAACACAGTGCTAACCTTTGGGGTTATTAACTTGTTGGGTGCTTTTTCTCAATAAGGGGAGGGCACGTGTATTCTGTTATTTTCCTATGTATGTAAATCTGATTTTATTTGATCTTTCTTTAGATATTGGTGTTGTCAAGTTTAATGATAATAAACAACAAAAGAAACTTAACTTTATGTGTTGGTCAGACCCATACCCAATTAACCATAGTTTTTCATGTTTGTGTGTCTTGTTGTCACATAGTTGTGTGTGTGTGCATCCACTCTACTCAGAGACGGGCCATAAATAACTTCCAAACCTACCTGATACGGCACTAATAAACAGCTAAGTGTTGGGATCCTAACTTCAAACTTAACAATTTGTTATGTGCTCTAATTAACATTCAATGTTGGACTCATGACGTCAAACTTGGTTATTTATTATATGTTCTAATAAACATTTATGTATTAGACTCACGACCTCAAATTTTACTACGTGTTATATGTTCTAATAAACATCCATGTATTAGACTCACGACCTTAAATTTTACTATGTGTTATATGTTCTAATAAACATCCATGTATTAGACTCACGACCTCAAATTTTACTATGTGTTATATGTTCTAATAAACATCCATGTATTAGACTCACGACCTAAAATTTTACTATGTGTTATATGTTCTAATAAACATCCATGTATTAGACTCACGACCTTAAATTTTACTATGTGTTATATGTTCTAATAAACATCCATGTATTAGACTCACGACCTCAAATTTTACTATGTGTTATATGTTCTAATAAACATCCATGTATTAGACTCACGACCTCAAATTTTACTATGTGTTATATGTTCTAATAAACATCCATGTATTAGACTCACGACCTCAAATTTTACTATGTGTTATATGTTCTAATAAACATCCATGTATTAGACTCACGACCTCAAATTTTACTATGTGTTATATGTTCTAATAAACATCCATGTATTAGACTCACGACCTTAAATTTTACTATGTGTTATATGTTCTAATAAACATCCATGTATTAGACTCACGACCTCAAATTTTACTATGTGTTATATGTTCTAATAAACATCCATGTATTAGACTCACGACCTCAAATTGTATTATGTGTTATATGTTCTAATAAACATCCATGTATTAGACTCACGACCTCAAATTTTACTATGTGTTATATGTTCTAATAAACATCCATGTATTAGACTCACGACCTCAAATTTTACTATGTGTTATATGTTCTAATAAACATCCATGTATTAGACTCACGACCTCAAATTTTACTATGTGTTGTATGTTCTAAAAAACATCCATGTATTAGACTCACGACCTTAAATTTTACTATGTGTTATATGTTCTAATAAACATCCATGTATTAGACTCACGACCTCAAATTTTACTATGTGTTATATGTTCTAATAAACATCCAAGTGCTAGACTCACGACTTTAAATTTTACTATGTGTTATATGTTCTAATAAACATCCATGTATTAGACTCACGACCTTAAATTTTACTATGTGTTATATGTTCTAATAAACATCCATGTATTAGACTCACGACCTCAAATTTTACTATGTGTTATATGTTCTAATAAACATCCATGTATTAGACTCACGACCTCAAATTTTACTATGTGTTATATGTTCTAATAAACATCCATGTATTAGACTCACGACCTCAAATTTTACTATGTGTTATATGTTCTAATAAACATCCATGTATTAGACTCACGACCTCAAATTTTACTATGTGTTATATGTTCTAATAAACATCCATGTATTAGACTCACGACCTCAAATTTTATTATGTGTTATATGTTCTAATAAACATCCATGTATTAGACTCACGACCTCAAATTTTACTATGTGTTATATGTTCTAATAAACATCAATGTATTAGACTCACGACCTTAAATTTTACTATGTGTTATATGTTCTAATAAACATCCATGTATTAGACTCACGACCTCAAATTTTACTATGTGTTATATGTTCTAATAAACATCCATGTATTAGACTCACGAACATAAATAACACATAAGGAAGGGAAACCCGAGGCCTGTAAACAGTAAATTAATATTAGACAAACATAAAGGTATGTTTTCAGGCACTCGTAAGAAATAAAGACGTAGAACACTTGGACAACAGAAAAACAACAGACGTGAGTGGCTTACCCAGGGTTCGAACCCCGTACCTTCCGTACGACAACTCCGCCTAGCTATCAAGCGAATCACACTGACCCCACGGCCAGCTAGGCATCCCCAAATAAAAGATGCTTTACTGGCTATTTATCAGTAAGAAACACAAGATAACACCGGAAGTATACAGTGGGCAACTCAGCCCCTTAATGACGCAATCACTTCTGTTGTTCCTCTATTAACAGTATGTGTCAGTCCAAACAAGACAAAGACCTTGATACTGGGTCCAGTAAATAGTAGAAGACTAAAGGACAATAGTATAGAACAGTGGGTAGGTTTCTGGTATTGTATGAACATAAATAACACATAAGGAAGGGAAACCCGAGGCCTGTAAACAGTAAATTAATATTAGACAAACATAAAGGTATGTTTTCAGGCACTCGTAAGAAATAAAGAAGTAGAACACTTGGACAACAGAAAAACAACAGACGTGAGTGGCTTACCCAGGGTTCGAACCCCATACCTTCCGTACGACAACTCCGCCTAGCTATCAAGCGAATCACACTGACCCCACGGCCAGCTAGGCATCCCCAAATAAAAGATGCTTTACTGGCTATTTATCAGTAAGAAACACAAGATAACACCGGAAGTATACAGTGGGCAACTCAGCCCCTTAATGACGCAATCACTTCTGTTGTTCCTTTGCGTCATTAAGGGGCTGAGTTGCCCACTGTATACTTCCGGTGTTATCTTGTGTTTCTTACTGATAAATAGCCAGTAAAGCATCTTTTATTTGGGGATGCCTAGCTGGCCGTGGGGTCAGTGTGATTCGCTTGATAGCTAGGCGGAGTTGTCGTACGGAAGGTATGGGGTTCGAACCCTGGGTAAGCCACTCACGTCTGTTGTTTTTCTGTTGTCCAAGTGTTCTACTTCTTTATTTCTTACGAGTGCCTGAAAACATACCTTTATGTTTGTCTAATATTAATTTACTGTTTACAGGCCTCGGGTTTCCCTTCCTTATGTGTTATTTATGTTCATACAATACCAGAAACCTACCCACTGTTCTATACTATTGTCCTTTAGTCTTCTACTATTTACTGGACCCAGTATCAAGGTCTTTGTCTTGTTTGGACTGACACATACTGTTAATAGAGGAACAACAGAAGTGATTGCGTCATTAAGGGGCTGAGTTGCCCACTGTATACTTCCGGTGTTATCTTGTGTTTCTTACTGATAAATAGCCAGTAAAGCATCTTTTATTTGGGGATGCCTAGCTGGCCGTGGGGTCAGTGTGATTCGCTTGATAGCTAGGCGGAGTTGTCGTACGGAAGGTATGGGGTTCGAACCCTGGGTAAGCCACTCACGTCTGTTGTTTTTCTGTTGTCCAAGTGTTCTACTTCTTTATTTCTTACGAGTGCCTGAAAACATACCTTTATGTTTGTCTAATATTAATTTACTGTTTACAGGCCTCGGGTTTCCCTTCCTTATGTGTTATTTATGTTCATACAATACCAGAAACCTACCCACTGTTCTATACTATTGTCCTTTAGTCTTCTACTATTTACTGGACCCAGTATCAAGGTCTTTGTCTTGTTTGGACTGACACATACTGTTAATAGAGGAACAACAGAAGTGATTGCGTCATTAAGGGGCTGAGTTGCCCACTGTATACTTCCGGTGTTATCTTGTGTTTCTTACTGATAAATAGCCAGTAAAGCATCTTTTATTTGGGGATGCCTAGCTGGCCGTGGGGTCAGTGTGATTCGCTTGATAGCTAGGCGGAGTTGTCGTACGGAAGGTATGGGGTTCGAACCCTGGGTAAGCCACTCACGTCTGTTGTTTTTCTGTTGTCCAAGTGTTCTACTTCTTTATTTCTTACGAGTGCCTGAAAACATACCTTTATGTTTGTCTAATATTAATTTACTGTTTACAGGCCTCGGGTTTCCCTTCCTTATGTGTTATTTATGTTCATACAATACCAGAAACCTACCCACTGTTCTATACTATTGTCCTTTAGTCTTCTACTATTTACTGGACCCAGTATCAAGGTCTTTGTCTTGTTTGGACTGACACATACTGTTAATAGAGGAACAACAGAAGTGATTGCGTCATTAAGGGGCTGAGTTGCCCACTGTATACTTCCGGTGTTATCTTGTGTTTCTTACTGATAAATAGCCAGTAAAGCATCTTTTATTTGGGGATGCCTAGCTGGCCGTGGGGTCAGTGTGATTCGCTTGATAGCTAGGCGGAGTTGTCGTACGGAAGGTATGGGGTACGAACCCTGGGTAAGCCACTCACGTCTGTTGTTTTTCTGTTGTCCAAGTGTTCTACTTCTTTATTTCTTACGAGTGCCTGAAAACATACCTTTATGTTTGTCTAATATTAATTAGACTCACGACCTTGTTACGGTGTTTTATCGGCGTCGTCTGCTATATTTGGCAGCACGCATTTTTGTGCGAATATCATTCCTCATAAATACATGAAGAACTCTTCCTCATAGAAGAGTAGTTAAGTATAATGCGAATACAATCAATAAAACATGGCATGCAGACCAACCTTCAAGTCAAATGACGAATGCGGTAAGTCCTTCATACCGAGTCCAATATATACATTTATTTGACAAGACATGTGAAGAACATCATATGGTGATTCATCAATATAAGAATTGTACATCTGCATTAGTCAATGGGAATCCATAATACCGTCACTCTTCCAGTCAAATAAGTTCATGTCAGAACATCAAAGGCGATGTACACGCTCTGCTGTCATCCAGTCAGACGGTAATGATACGCCTGTGTATTTGATGAATATGTAATATATAGATCATCCACTGATCTACTAACATTATATTTCATTATCCATTATGGAACTATGGACCGACACTGCGCGTCCATCAATAATAATAATTCGGCAATACGTAGCCTAACTCTGGAAGAATTCAACAATGCGACTTCATGGCGTGACGGTCAAATACAAAAGGGTCCCCTAAATTGGTCACTACGCGTGACCATACCAACGCTCACGCGTCACAATCCGACTGTGCGGATTGCGTTCATTAGACCATGAAGTATAACTATGATTCTACATTAATTCTCTTATCATCAAAAATGCGTGCTGCCAAATATAGCAGACGACGCCGATAAAACACCGTAACAGACCTCAAATTTTACTATGTGTTATATGTTCTAATAAACATCCAAGTGCTAGACTCTTGACTTTAAATTGTTATTTGTCGTATGTACTAATAAACATCCAAGTTTGGGCTCATAATTTCAAACTCAGCAATTTCTTAAATGCTCTAATAAACATCTTCATTTATCTTCTCGTTTCTCTCTCATAAATTTGGCGGTCTGTTTCATGCTTACCTCATTGCCATACATTTTCTTCCTTAAATGGATTTGTAAAGTCATGCTGTCAGTCTGCTCCTCTGATGGAGCCGACAATCCTAAAGCATATTTGTTTGTCTTCCCCAAATGGGTGCATAACTGTCTGCCCAATGTTTAATGTGTTACTCATATGCTACTTGAGTCTGCACGGGCAGTTTCTAAGTTTGAGAACAATCACCTGATCGTTTTTGTGGTAAGAAGTATATACTTCAGTTATTTTTGAGTGAGTGTTCTCTATGCCATTTTTCTTTGAACTTAGTATTTGTTATTAATGCTTTAATCGGCTTTTAATGCTGCCATGTCTTTAGTTTAAATGTTGCTTCCTCCTTTGGTAAATATATCTGACTGATTGTTTCCATATGTTTTGCAGTGAGAAGGAATTTACTGTACCTTCATTTCGCTAATTTGCAGCAGGTTTCCAGTCATGCCTCTGATATGCCGTTCATGTTTTATGGTTAATGAAATCAAAGTGTTGAACTTATAACTTCAGACTTGGCTATTTATTACATACTCTAATGAATTCGTGTTTTTAAAGTGAATTGTCAAGTTTATTGTTATATACAAGAGTCCCACATATTCTCTTTCTTCACAAAATAGTTTCTACATTTGTGCAGTAAGTCTTGGATATCGGCATGTACACGTTTCCAAGATAATCACAGTGACTAACTGTGCTGAAGTCGATGGCGAAATCCTTATGGGTTTAGTAATCGTGCGTGTATACTTCCAACAGTCTCGTTCTGACACACCACGAATTCAATTACACCACGGTTATTCTGACAGATGTCAAGTACAGCCGCCATTCTGAATGTATTGTATAAAATAAAACATTAGAGGAAGTGAATGAACTAAGAAAGAATAGAAGCCGGAGCCAAAGAATTAAAAACATTAAAAAATAGGTGGTGCATGACTCCTGGAGTGATCTTCGGAATAATCAAAGATCTGACAGAAGATGGAATCTCAGCCTGAATAGTTGGCACGTACACCATTTTAAAAGAGCACTATCTGGAGAATTAGAGAACTGCAACAGTAACTGCTTAGACTGGGTGAAGGACTTCGAGTAAACTATCACATGGTAAAGCGTAAAAAATCCCACAATAGCAACAAAATAATAATTATAATGATATTACTTGTAGTTTTAGATATTTCAGTTATGTTTGGGGTGTTTGCTAGGGAAAAAAGCAAATAAACAACATTAATAACTTTGTAATGTGCCTTTGAGCAAACTTACTATCAGCTGCCAGACTCACAATATAAGCAGCTGATTAAAAACTGAAAAAATGTAGTTATTCGGAGTTTAAAGTCAAGAACAAAACAATAATGACGCATATTTAACACGTTACGTGTGGGTTAGGGAAGGACAAAACATAATTAAGAGCTTCATAAGAGCTTTATAGCTGATTCTATAGCTGGAAAAATCTGTTTGATGTCGTGTATTGTTTCTTGAATAAAAAATAACAAAGGCTGGACAAAACATGTCGGCGTTTGAGGACGGATAAAGCTTACTCAGTGTCGTAACACCATGGAGGACGTAAATTCGTGATTTCTTCTTCGTACACTCTCAGATGTCTACTTGACTATCTTCAAAGAAAGCAGTGGTCAACTTCAGGTTATTTATATCTCCATAGAGTTTTTTTCCAAATATGGTCCTGGTGGCGGCCATATGTGATTTCTATATTCCTCATGTGTTGGGCATCTTTGAAGCAGATGTTCAGCAGTCATTTTATCAGTGCCACAGTTACACTCAACGACAGTTCCTATCTTTAACTTGTTGAGTAGATGATATCCCAATTTCTTAACAAAGCTTTTGATTACTGCAAACGCATTGTTTTATTCTTGAGAAGCATGTGCGATACCATATTTGAGTTCTTTGTTTAAAACGATGGCCAAAACAGAGGTGAATTTTAAATTTAGACCCGCGAACACAATAGATTTTTAAAACAGTTTTCCATTGAAATGTAATTTAGCATATATACTGCTTCTACAGTACAATAGTTGACTTTTGTTGGTTGACTAGACGTAATATACTGTCTCGACTGTATGAACGGAGACATAAACTGTGTCTTTAATTTGTAGCACAAACAATTTACAATAATGCTGAGCACCTTACTGATAGCCATATTATTAAGCTGGCATATCTCTAATAGTAGTTTGAGCGCGTGCTTCTAGAGGCAAATGGGACAGGTTCGAAACACGCTCCCGTCATGCTCCAGTGTACCCAGTGTCGTACATTTTTAGATAGGTTAGAGATATATTTGGTCCCGTCTGAGTAGAGCAGAAGGTGGGGGTATATGAGAAAGAAAGGTGTTAGAACAGATTCCACGAGTGAATAGATTACGGTGAAGATCTGTCTCTGGAATGAGTGGTTTATCTAGTCCAGCCTATCTATGCGACTATCTTTAGTATTAGACGATCTGTCAAACCTCCCTATAAGTAAAATTATAAGTTTACTACTCACACACACACAATTACGTGACAACAAGACACACAAACGTGAAAACTATGGTAAATGGATATGGGTCTGACCAACACACTAAATTAAGTTTTGTTTAGTTTATTATCACTTAAACTTTACAATATCAAACATATGGAAGTCAATAAAATCATGTTTACAGACATAGGAAAATAACCCAATAAGTGCCCTCCCCCCTTGTTGAGAAAAGATCCCAAAAGAAGTTAATAACCCGAAAGGTCAAATATTAACACTAGGTTATAGAATAGACAGTAAAGAAAAGAACAAAGTTCCTACTTAAGCTATCCAGTAAAATATAACAGTATTTGCAAAGAAATTAAAGGATGGTACAGTTCCGTAACTGGAAAATATTCACTCTCACTCTGTCATTCGTGGCCACATCAATCACTCCTTACCTAAACTTGGTGTAACAATCTCTTGAACGTAAACATCCATGCACATGTATCATGATCCAGTAGTTCTGTCCTCCGAATTGAGCCCCAGTCCCTCCACTAATAATTAATTTTTATAAGGGGGACGATCAATTTGGTGGTTGAGTTCCTGGATATATATGTATTGTCCCCTCGAATGGTTCATGTAGAAAAAAAAGAACTAGATCTTGTGTTCACAGTAGACAGCAGTCAGTAGTTCCAATAGCTAAAGAAAACTCTGGTTGCTAAAACACTGTTAATTAAGATGATGATGATAAATCCTATCGGCTCGCTCTGGGGTGAGTGCCGATTATGAAACAGCGTATTCTCCTGGATAAAATCTACTTGGGAAAACAACTGTCAGAAGTCGGGAAAAAATATTATGTATATTGCCACCGCGGGCCGATAAATTGAATAAAACAATCTGGGAATTTGTAAGTCTAGTTACCTCAAATTTACAGTTAAAATGTTAGCTTGTCACTTTTGGCAATTCCTGTTCACACCTGTACTGGGGACGAACGCCAAGGAAATCGACAACTATTACTCCTTCAGTAACTGAGAAAAGGACCACAATAGAAAAAAACCGTTGGCCGCTGGTTTTGATCAAGCACTGTATCAGGAAGAACCAAAACATTTAACCAAAATGACAATATCCTATGCTATCAAGCGTAAGGTATGATCTCTTATCCTCTCAGTCACCTAATTAAATTAAAAGGCACACGGTGTCTTAGCCTATCGTATCGCGCTTCGCTTAGCGAGTACAGGTTGGGTTTTAGGCATGCAGCCTTTCCCCCTCCGACCCGGTAAAACAATCACCGCACAATGTCAGTTTTAATTTAATTATGACTACGCGCCCTTAACAAATATCGCCTGTCATTACTAGCTAGTTGATTGTCGGCGTCTATTGTTTTGACACATGATATTAACACTAGTCATTTAAAAATTTACACACAATGGAATATAATTCGCATTCTACTCTGTCACTTTATCCGTCACTCATAGCATTATACTTAGTCACCTAAACCGTATCTTCTGGTGTAAACAAATGATTGATGGATTTTACATTACTGAACCACTGGTAAAAAAATATCTACGCGTTTGCTATTTCTCTACTCTTAACGCTAGGGAATCGCAGTAAATAAAAATGGTAAAATTTTAACACATTTAACACTTAAGCCAACTTATATTATTACCAGAAAACAGAATAATCCCCACGAAGGCTATTAACGCCCTATTTCACATAGGTTCTAGCGTATGCGTTTAGTTATCCAAAATTTTCTGAGAGACTTGATAACTGACTTGGAGAGAACGCAGTATATATACAGATTTAGGGTAATTATCTCTAAAGGATGTGACAATTCACACCTTCGGCATAGCAGGGGAAATCAACGAGCTTCCTTTCAGAGATAAAGGATTTTCCTGTTCGCTTTACTCGCGATGCCGAACGACATCAAAAGACATGGGCCGTGCGAACGGGCCCCCTTTAGATTTCCATCCGTTTCCGCAGATCAAAGCTTTTGCACGGACAATAAAGGTGGTCGGGAAGTATTATTATCGCCCTTTGTATTTCCTACAGAGGATCTGGTCTTTTCCCCACGTGCTTTCTGTCACTATCTGATGACTGACAGATCAGCTCGCATGAGAACTCAGGTAAACAAACCAGGTTCACTCCCCTTGTTGACTGCCGGGTGCGAAAGTTTGTAAACACTCAATAGCGCATGTAAGACAGGAAAAATAGTCGTGGATTCAAAACTGAGTCAACAGGCAGCGAATTGCGTGGTTTTGCATTCGCAAAACATAAACACTAACTGAGGAAGCAAACTTGGTCGGATTTCTTTGGCTATATTTACATTATACGTCACACTCAGATGCAACATTGGTACTTGTCTCTGCTCTTGAATTACGGAAAGCAAAGGCGATAAAGAAGAGAACTGGTCACCCCACTTCATAAAGCTGAGACCTAGTGAATGCAAAGATTTTAACACTCTACATTCCTACAGCAGTATGTGCTGTGGGGCTACCATTACTTTAAAAATATGTTGGGTCATATTTAGGAAAATTCACGTTACTTAAGGTTTGTCGTTATTGTTTTTGTTTGACATACGCAGTGGAGTTAAACAAGGCTGCGTTTTGGCTCCAACCCTCTTCGGGATCTTCTTTGCCTTACTCTTGAAACGTGCATTCAGAGATACACCTGAAGAATATGCCTTCACACTAGGTCAGACGGCCGTCTGTTTAATCTCGCAAGGCTGAAGGCAAAACACAAAAATCAGTAGGGTCACTCACTATAAGAGACTTGTTATTCGCTGATGACGCTCCAGTCGTCACTCAAAGCCAACAGGAGCTTCAGAGCTTGATGAATCGCTTCATTCAAACATGCAAGGACTTTGGCCTCACAATAACTCTAAAGAAAACAAATGTGCTGAGTCAGGATGTGGGTGCTGCACCAGTTATCACTATCCATAACTACGAATTTGCAGTGGTGCACCACTTCACATTCTTGATGCCTACCATCAATGGCAAACTCTCACTGGACACATAAATTGACATTGGCAAAGCTGCAGTATTTTTCCCGCCTCACATCGCGTGTTTAGGGAAATTCCAAACTCGCACCTAAGATCAAAGCTGCGGTATATAACGTCTGCGTCACCAGCACACTTCTATATGGCAGTAAGACCTGGGCAACCTATGTTAAGCTAGAAAGAAGGCTCGATACCTTCCATCTACGGTGTTTACGCCACATCCTCGGCATTTCGTGGAAAGATTAAGTAACAAATGTCGGGGTGTTACCCGTGCTGGCCTTCAGAGCATGTATACACTGCTTAGACAGCGCAGACTACGCTGGCTTGGCCATGTCCACCGCATGGAAGATGGTTGCATCCTGAAAGATATCTTCTACGGACAACTGGCAGATGGCAAAAGAACAGTTGGCCGACCGCAGCTGAGATTCAAAGATTTGTGCAAGAGAGACGTGAGGGCACTGGACATAAATCCAGCAACCTGGGAGGATGAAGCTGCCGATCGCATCAAGTGGCGATGCTATTTGCGGAGCCACCTTAGGTTGGGCGAAGAGAAGCTCACACAACAAGCAGAAGAGAGGAGAAAACGTCGAAAGGAAAACCAGAAAAATAAGCAGCTGAGGGCTGTCACTTGTTGTTATTGTTGTTATTGATTCAGCGGCGCTTGGGCTCTCGCCCTTCGGCCCAATGCCAGGTAGTGATATCTGCATGTTTTCGCAAGTTGTTTTGTTTCTCCATACAAGGTGTTCCACTTTTCTGACCTCAAAGGAAGGAGCGTTATCCTCACATTATCGAGTGCTGGGCACTCAAAGAGGACGTGGTCAACAGTTTCGTAGGGGTAGTTACATAGCTGGCACTCTGGAGAGTGTTGTGGTTGGATTCTGTAGTCAACCGTTAATCGTATTCAGATCCCTGTACTACAGTTAATTGATAAAGTAACTACCTTTATGATTAAAGTAGATATAACGAACTAGAAAAATTGAGAAACTTATTGCGTTCCTCAACGAAAGGTATTCCCGGAAGAAAAGACATAACATCTGACAATGGACTTTGACTTTCTGTCTGCAGATCATTTATCAAAACTGAACTTTGAGGCATACAGTGTGTCTGAGAATTATTTACTAGATTATAAAGTTCACTAACCTTGAAAAGTTACTAGCGTTACTGATAAATGATACTGCATTTGCAGCCTTAACCCAGTGAATTTTATTGGTGTCATTCATTGAAATTGGTTACACCCGTGCTTTTACAAAACGCGTGGCGAGAACTGGAGTATCAGCTGGACACTGTACGTATTGTACTGTATGAGCCGCGGTAGAGCAGTGGTTAGTGCACTGGCTTCCTAGATCGGTGGTCCATGGTTCGATCCACAGTTGAGGTGGGATTTTTGAGACCGCAAACGGATTCGGGGTCGACCCAGACTCATGAATTGGGTACCAGAACAATTCTGGAAAGGTTAAGGTGGACGGCGTGATGCTGACCACAAACACTCCTAGTGTGTCGATGGTCAAGAAAATATGCCTCAATGGGCGTTTAACGGGATCTTTTACCTTTTTCTTTAACTTTTTCTTTACTTTTTACTGTACGTGTTACAACGCCAACGAGGAGACATTGGAAAACTATTTCCTGAGGTTTTCATTTTGAATGTGAATTTCAGTGAATTTGACCAGTACAATTTCTTGGATTACGTCTGCAGATGCAGCTGTGACAAAACGTCTGAACATGCTCTTTTGTGTGATCTCTCACACCTTCAGCCCTTCGGTAGTATCCTTTCTTTTTCATTTTTCTCACTCATCGCTTTTATTTGGCATAAATCATGCCTTTTCATTCTTTATTATTACTATTTATTTTGCTCTATGCTGGACATAGCATGGTGATGTCTCTAACACGCCACTCCCCTATGGCAGTATTTGCTACGAGAGTATTTCGTATCTTATTGTTTCACACTTCACTCCCAGACTGTTGTTACGCTTCGCCAGGTTTGGTGACCCGGCCAGCGATAATATTTTATCGCATAATCCGTCTGACCACCTGTGGAAACGTGTCGGGCAAACATTTGACCCCATTGGAAAGCGGCTGATAGTGTTGACACAAGCTTCTATGAAAGAAGACAACACGGTCTGACCAGACATCTGTCTGGCTGAGGCACGCATATAAAGCTAATAATTAGATAATCTGTCGGGACCGACATCTGGGCGGAAATATATTACGCCAGGAAAACACGATCACAATATTGTGATAAACAGAGGTGCGCCGGAAGTCTTATGTAACGATTTGACATCACTGTTGTAAGAGGTCACGCGTGTATATTAAATTTAATATTTTCAAATATGAGTAATGATAAACTTCCCCACCCAAACAGTGCTAGAGAGATTTGATTGGTTCGCCAGAATCTACAATGAATTGATTGGAACATTCAGCAGGAAACACAGCTGGGATTTGAAACTCCGGATTGTGAGATATACTGTAGAAATCAGACAGAACAGACAGACTGCATCGCAGCGTCAACTAAACTACGTCCTACAAGACAGAGGAAAGAGGATAGGACTTATCATTCCACAACTATAAGTACCAGATCGAGTATTGGGCAACTTTGGAATTTACAAGTAAACACGCAATTATAATACAAGACAGGAAACTTGGAAATTTTATCACAAGAAGTCATAAGAGGAATTTATACAACAGTTTTCCCAGGCGCAATTCATAGAACACTAGCGGTCAGAAGAATTAACTCATATTTCCCAGACCCAGTCATAAGATGAATTATACCAAATGTTTTCCCAGGCAGGATTCATAGAACACTAGCAGTCAGAGAAATTAACTCATATTTCCCAGACCAAGTCATAAGAGGAATTTTACAAACAGTTTTCCCAGGCCAGGAATTCACAGAACACCAGCCGTCAGAGGAATCAACTCATATTTCCAGACTTAAGTGACTCGAACTGCATCTAAGTTTCAAATGTATGTTATTATTTTACCTCGATAATGTTGTATGCTTAAATAATGCTAAAAATACATGTGCTATTGAAAGGATACGGTATGTAAGATGACAGAGTGAAGAAGGGCAGAATGTAAGACGGGCCTGCGTGCCCAATTCTTAACCCTTTGAAAATAAAGTTCGTTCGTTCGTTCGTTCGTTCTAACTACAGGGCTGTGTGTCTATTCTAATCTCTGCCAGGAGAAGTGTGTATTCCCAAGATTTTGAGTTCGTGGTTACAAGACATCAGACTTAAGTACTGAAGTTCCTACGCCACTAGTGTGAGAGAAGAGTATCACCACCAACCACCTACAGTGGACGAATTACGTGGAGAAGTGTACTCATCACCAAAAAGAAGTGACGGAAAATGCAGCTGCAGGACTCATCTGGAGCTAAGTGTTATATAACAGGCTACAGCAAAAATACGGACATTATTAACGCACTACCAAAACCTCAATGAGGAAAAATTTAATATAACTTTCACCCCATTTAATCCTTATTTTAACATGTTAAAGACTAGTTGACTATTAAATTTTTTGTATGTTATTATACACTAAACAATAATAGTTTATTCAGTTTATATGTACGAAAGCAAACGTATGAGCCAGTCTTTTTTTGATAAATATATATATATATATATATATATATATATATATATATATATATATTATATATATATATATATATATATATATATATATATATATATATATATATATATAGCCATTACTTATAAGAGGGGATTCGTTGGATTTACTCCAACTGGGGGCGTGACGGGCCAGAATTATTGCATAACCCCTTCACAAAAGGCGACGGACCAGATAATAAGTTAACAAATTTGCTCAGCCCTTAAGCAGCGTTTGTTCTTGACTTTTGGGAATATCTTGTGAAGGTTCCCCTAAGGTAGAAACGCAATTCATCTTCTGTCTACATCTTTGCCAAGAGTAATCTTGCGCTAAGATAGATACCTTGGACGACCTACTTTTAGATACGCTTGCGTTGTGATGTCTCCGTGGGGTTTGCCCAAGCATTATTCATGCTATTGGCAAGGTCAGATAAACGCTTAGGACAGTTCATAGGGAAGAAAATAATGTATGGAAATAACAGACAACAGTTCAGTAAATTGGCTCGCGTTAACTAAAAGTGAGTAATTGTCTTGAGTTGTAAATAAAAAGCTCGACCAATAAATTTAAGTGAAAACATTTAGAGCAGCGAATCAGAAGTGGCGAGAAAAACACACCAGGGAAAAATGACCAGAGGTCATTGGGGCAGTCCTGAGTTTGTGCTTGAAGAAGGAAGGTGTGATCGCTGAGCTGACAAGATGTACCTTCTGTGGTTTTACAGATATAGAATAGGTATATAGAGATATTCAGAAGTTCCGCCATCACTAGCCAGTGTTATAAGATTAAGAAGTTACTTATAGACACTGTGAGTTGTAGAAAGTGTATTTCATAAAGAATTCAGCGATTTGGCTGTAAGTATTGACTGAATTTATAATATACACGAGGTAGAATTTTGTATACAGGAGAGGTAACACAGAAGCACAATGTCGAGAAGTCGCTATGAGCACTTTATGACTAAGTGAAGAAACAGGTGATATGAAGATATTGCGACCAATTATGAAGCAACAGTTGGTCAAGCACTTTACGACTATTTATGTATAAATGGATGGTTATGAACCAAAAGAAGAAAACTATATGTATCATCGTGAAGTCAAGATAAGCAAAGTATGATCTATTCAGAAATAGATACGACATTTAAGCGACTGTGAGAGTCGACTTCCATATGAGAACCGCCAACATGCTCTCGAATGTAAGTATATGACTGGGAACCTTGATATGTTATGTATGAGTTGAATTTTGCTTTCAGGAACTGTAGTAGAGACATGTCTGACTAATTTGTCAGGGAGAATATATGTACATATACAATGAGTATGAAATGCTGATGTGGAGCATAGAAATTAAGAATAAACAGTAACAGATTTTGGGAAGACTAAGAAAGTCTACTGGAGATGATAAAATGTCAAAGGAAGAATATGTATGTTCACGAGAAATAGAGCTTATGTACGAAGTACCTCTGATATGATTATGTGCGAGCTCTATTATATGAATTACTTGCCATGCTGGGTAATAGTACCATGTAAATAAATGTTTTGAAGGATACGCATGGATTTGATTTCATATTTTGATCATTGCTGTATGTACGCCATGTCTATTTAAAACTACCACTATACGAAGTCACTAGTAACATCGAAGAAGGAACGGAACGGATTCTGAGTTGAACAAAGAAGGAAAAGTGTCTCATCCAAGAATCAACATCTCTGGCGGAGATGGCCAGCACACACACATATATCAATAAGTCAATAACTTGGAAGATAAATACAAGAGAACTTGTAAACCTTGAATTACATCACTAGGCCTGCCATCTGCCACCTAGTTATATAGCGCGGTCACAGTGACCATTAGTAGACCACTACTGCAAAGCAAGGGGAGGCAATCCCGTGACAGCAGCATTATTTACTCTGAGTATAATTTCTGCTCAAGGTTATTGAACTTCATAATCCTATGAATAAGTCTCGGACACCTAGCGTTTTTTTTTTTTTTTTTTTTAGAATTGAACAAGGTATCTAGATCAGACAGCCAATTTTACAGACGTGTGCAAAGTGGTGCAACCTCACAACAGGAACAGCTAAAGTTAACTTTTCATTTTCCAGATGCAACATTAAAAAGCAGTTTTATTTCTTTAAGAGGCTGTTTGTTTTTTTCTCTAATGGCATGGAGTCTCTTGAAGGGCTGTCTTCTTCTTCTTCTTCTTCTTTAATTCACTGTCACTGAGCGTCAGCTCTTGGTGACCTTGATGCCATTATATGGTACTGCGCAGTTCGTATAAGCTGTTCTGAGCTGCCATACAGTGTATTGTCTATGGATGGGTTGTGTGGTAGCAATTGTTGTCTCAGTCCCTGAAGTGCAGGGCACTGTAGTAGGTGGTGTTCTACGGTCTCCAACGGGTTAGGGCAGTGTCTACATTTTGCTATATTTTGTGAACATAGTCTGTTTCTGTGGCCATTTAGTGTAGAGTGACAATCTGAAGATTTTGGTTTGGTATCGTCGTTCGATATCGTTCATAGCATCTTACTTATTTGGGGCTGTTTGATGAATGAAGAGTCTTCTTCCTGTTGTGGCCGGGCAGGGTGTTTGGGGTTTTCTCATGTCTTTTATATAGAAAGCTTATGTGACCGTGGTATGTTGGGGGTTTGCTGTTTATACGAAGAGTCTAGTTAATCGACTAGCCTATACGCTAGAGGTGGAAATTGTTCTTCAACAGACTTAAGGTTGTACCAGGTTCTGGGATGATCCTCTAAGGTGTATTTGGTTAGAGCAGTTAGTAATGCTTGCTTCTTTTAGATGTAAATGTAGCGATTAAATTAGGATGGATTGATTTATTTGCATAATGTCCAACTTTGGTATTTGATTCTTCAACAGCATTGGTTTTCATAGAAACAACTTTTAATAGCCTTCAACAAGAGCTGGTTTAAGTCAAATGTAACAAGTTCTTGAACAATTCCATATTTATAGTAATAAGTAAATGCATATAGAATGTCAATATAGTATTTCATTGATGCAATATCCCTTTTTGCATATTTGAATCATCTTCAATTTTCAAAACATGGCGAGACTCTTCATTTTCTACAGTGTTCCTTCATTAGGTTAACGTTTTCTAAGTTCGACGACATCTTCCCATCTCTTCAGTTTGATTTATTGATCCAAGCTTTCTTTTACTTCTTGGTATTCCTTAGGTTTAATATCTCTCAACGTAAGGACCTTCTTCCTTGGCAAAAGATCCAGATATGTGATTTAGTTTTCATTTTAACCAAATCTTCGAGCGTAACTCTGTTCCAGTTATGACCGTGAGCTCTATCAGCTATGCATTCAGTTTGTAATAAATACTTACAAGTATATTGAAATCACAAACAAATCACACCACATCCTGAAATACACTTTTGCTATATAAGTGCGAAGTTGATCTCCTCAACATAAGAAATACACGGAGCTGAACTGGGCACGTCCTTTCGGTTCCGCACTATCTTTCTAACTCTGCATGGCGTCACGTACCCATTCTTGCCGGAGAAAAGATCTGAGCTCTCTGATTGGTTAGGGGAAATCACATGACTAGTTTTGGCATTTCTAAAGCGAAGCTAGCCTAAATAAAATGTATGTCAGTTAGTTATTTTTATATCCTCCGTTTCTCATAAGATATTTATTTATGTTAATCTGTGATTCCTCCGTCTTTAGTGGGATATATCCTGTTTCCGAAGAAATCATGGTATACACGGCCACACTGTTTTAGACTGTACCCACGTGTTCAGCCAAACTTCTTTACAGTTGTTTTTGACCATTTGTTTAACTGTTAGCATACTCAATGGTTGATCAATCTATGGCATATTTGCTCCCTTCTTTGCCAGTCTATCAGCAACTTCATTCAATATTATGTTTATGTGGCCAGGTATCCATTGCATGTATATTTCTGTTCCGTACAAGTTCATAATTTTGTGGCATGTTTCTTGGACCTTCTGGATAGTATTGATTGAGTTGGTTTTCCAGTTTCCTATTGCCAAGAGGGCAGCCTGCGAGTCTGAGAATACTACAACATCATTTGGTTCCATTTCGTCTGACTCAAAGAGTTCAAAAATTCTAGTTAGGGTTTTCTGGATGGCGACTACTTCGGCTTCGTAGTTTGTGCGCCAGGTACCACAGGGACCTGCAATTTTGATGGGTTCTTCTGTACTGGGTGGGATGATTATGGCCCGTATCCAGCATTTATGACTGCTTTGAAAGCTGATCCGTCTGTGTAGGCATGGATAATGTCTTCATCGTGCTGACAGATGGTTTCCATGGCATGTGTTTTCAGCAGTGTGGGTATGAGGCTTTTATTTGCGGGTTGCAGAAGGGGATCTGGGGAGGCCAAGAGTGGTAGCAATTTTGGGCAAGAGCAGTCGCACTGGAGAACTGAACTAGTGGCTCAAACTCACTGGCCCACCTTGACCTTCCAAGCTTGACATATGGCTCCCAGAAGCCACAAAGACAGTGGCGGCCATCCCCCGGTAACAGTCTCGACCGACTGGCCAAAATATGTTGAGCGCCCCTGCAAAGCCCTGCTTTACCTGTAACTGGCCTCCAACTTGGACTAACACAGCTACGGTACCACCCACAGCATCTCATAGTGAAGGCACCATGATGCACGACGTGGCGATCCTTTTGACCAATTAGAAGCGCTAGTGCTGACTAAATAGCTGACAAATTATGGATGTTTCCAGAAAACAGCGGTCATTTGGTGGCGGGGACTGCACAACGGTGAACCCCACTGAGGTGGTGCAACATGGTATTGGGGCTGTCTACCCCCGGGCGGTAGGACAAAAACCAGGTGAACAGGACAGCAAGGGAAAATAATACTTTCCCACCGATGATGGTACAGTGCCCTCCATGCCTTGCATACCCCGCATGGAAAAAAGAGGATAACTACCGGGATGAAAGAAAGTCATCACAACCCCCACTACTCATGAAGGGCTGTCTACTACATTGTGTGTGTGTGTTAATACCATTCGTTAATCCTACCTGGGCAAAGCAAGTCAGCGGAAATGCTGCCATATGTCAGACTAATACAGAGGTTTTCACACTTTTTTGGTCCGCGGCTCCCTTGACCTGTGTATAAATCACCGCGGCTCCTCTCTATACTATACATTATATACAAGCAATTGTACCCAAAAAGATATTAATGACTTTCCCAAGCCATCGCGACGCCCTTAGCCCAGGGCCGCGACGCCCCTGTGAGCCGCGACGCACAGTTTGACAACCTCTCGACTAATATTATTATATTAATATAACTCACATGGCTAATATAACTCACATGGCTGGTTCACCATCAAAATTGTCGTTCTATAAAAATCAAGACACATAATTAAAACTAAACAGGTTTAAAAAAAAAAAACCAAGAACAAATGAAATATAGACAGGAGTTACATCTAGTGTTATTTTTCCCCACGAGTTCCATTAGATAAATATATGGAACTAAGAGAAGTCAAGGTGAATTTACAATGGGGTACACTACACACGCTTGCATACATATATATGCACATACAAGACACGAAAAATATAAATATTCGAAAGCGTACATTGTGCATGCACGAGCACATACACAAACGAACGCTTACAAGTACACACATTTCATGCACTCTGATTTTTATACAGGGTGACTGAAAAAAATAACATTTTTTTTTAATTGTTATGTCGTAAAATGTATCTGTTGAATATACATGAAAAAAATGTCAAAATAAGGAGCAATAACTGCTATTTGAATAATAAGTTATATTTTTTATTTTTATTTTCCGGAAGCAAAATACAATTTTAAATGACCAATATACTGACGTTACAAGAGGCAACAAGCATTGTTGCCCAGACTGAAGTCAAGTGTTGGAAAGGCTGGATCTATCAATCAATATCAATCAATATGTTTTAGCTCACCAAGGAACAAATACATGCCAAGTCCTCCTGTCACGTGCCATCATCATAAACTATCTCCACGTTTTCCTCACCATTTTCACTTCTGTCTCCAATTCTCCTCTCCATGTGTATCCGGTCCACGTCTGCCTCTCCCACCCTCGGACCCCAAAACAAGGATTGCCTTGTAACGCCATCCACAGGTTTCCCTCAACGCGTGTTCTATCCACCGCCATCGTCTTCATCTCATCTCTTGTTCCATCGGCACCTGTCTGGTTCCTGTCATCAGTTCCACATTATTGATATTGTCATAACATCGTTATCTCTCCATTCCACGCAAGTACTCACCCATGAAAGTCTGTAGCTCTTTGGTTGTCGTTTTTTCGCTGTTCTCCATACTTCAGAGCCATACAACAGAACCGATCCAACATTTGAGCCGAAGACCACTATTTTTGTGTTGGACCCGACCTCTCCCGATCTCCATACATTTCCCAATGCAATGAAAGCCCCTCCTGCCCTTTGAACTCCTGTTCTGATATATCATGCGGTAATAGTAATGTGACATCTCTTTTTTTTTCTGTAATAAAAAAGAAGACATAATTTTCTTTATTGTGGCACTTGTGTTATATAAATTAGTTGAATAGGGCTTGTCACGGGATTTGCCTCCCCTTTGCTCTATGGTAGTGGTCCACCAGTGGCCAAAACTAAAGAGTATCTAACACGGGTCGTCAACGGTGTCTACCTTCGCACAAGATTACTCTTGGCAGAGTTGTAGATAGAAGGATAATGACGTTTCTATCTCAAAGTTATTTCCACAAGATAATTCAGAAGTCAAGAACAATGCTGCATAGGGCAGAGCACTATTAACTTCCATCTGATTCGGCACCTTTCGTGAAGTTTTAAGCAATAGTTTGGCTTGTTCGAGCCCCCAGCTAGTTTAATTCAGCGAAATTCATTTTATAGTTAATTTTGGCTCTATGGCTGTATATATATATAAATATATAAATATATAAATATATAAATATATAAATATATAAATGATATTTAGCTACGTATATAAGCGTCAGAAAACATGTAAAGCTATAGATAGATTACTTCCACATAATTTGATCTATCTTTCAAGTCTTGTTAATCTTCTATTTATAATATGAATTTTTTTTTTTATTGTCTGTGAGATAAGGACTGTTCCATTGGTGTTCTTTGGTAGACAATCCTGTGCACACGACGGCTGCCAAAGAATTCTAAGTAACTGTTTGTATATCTTCTTTCATTCAAAGTTACAATGCAGGTAGTAAATTTAGAGAAACCAAATTCTAAATTTAATACCATCCTTTTATCAATGGCTAGAGTCAGAGATACATATGATAATTTAGAAATATTTATGAATGGCATGAAAGCTCAGATAGAGTCACTAAAATATTTAGAGTGGGATGGTAAACAAGTTGTTGTTTTCTTATTCGGGGATTATTTCCTTGTTTTGCTGGAGACACCACAGACATGGGTATATTCCTTGAGCTCCAGACAAACCAAACATTTTCATCAAAGACATCCAGATTGCATACAACTTGCAAACCAAGAAGTTTGGCCATGTTGATAAGAGATTACAATAGATATATGAAATATGGGAAAGGGAATAAAAGGCAAGTGGCACATTATCATAATTGTTTACACAAACCAATGTTAGAGATTGAAATTGAAAATGTAGCTCCTCCTTACCTTCATATTTTATTAGGCATTGTTTTGAAACACCACAGACTTCTAGAACAGGTAGCTGATACAATAGACGCAAAGATATTTGAGAATTCGCAAGAGATACATGCAAACATTAGTACTTTTAAGAACTTGAAGAGATTTAGTAGGAACTGGAAATAGGCAGAAGAATTAGGAGCTAAAATTGAATTTTTCAGGTAGGTATTGAACTTTGTGAGGATAAGGAGGAGACAGATAATTTTAAAGTTAGACTTGAAAATGCACAAGATGCGCTGGCCAAACTTCAGTTTCAAGATCTATGTACTAGGTCTGGTCCAGTTTGCTCACACTTGGACAAGGTACTAGCCAAACACAAAATCATACAACAGGCTTATAATAGCAGAGCATTTATAGGGAATCACTGCCACAGATATCTCACACAAAAAGTTTATAAAGATCTTACAAGAGCAATCATTACACAAACACTGAAAATTACAGACAAACAAGATATAACTAACATAGCTTTTATTGCCCAAGAACAATTCAACTCACTGAAAGAAGCATTTGAGAAAGTACACAACAAAATATCACACAGTAAACCAATTAGTAAAGAATCAATAACAGCATCGATAGAGACTTATATGTCTTTGTTCAGAAAGCTATTCCCCAGTAAGACAATTCATAAACAGCACATATTAGAAAAACATTGCGCAGACTGGATCAGAACTCATGATGTATGATTGAGATAATTGTTAGCTCTCATGTTTTGGGGACAATTGGGTGTGTTATTTTAAGGTTATAAATGTGGACATGCAATTTAAACTTTCAATAATTAATGTTTGACGCATGAAACCAAAAACAAAACTTTGATATCCATTTTCTGCAGGTTTTCTACTTTTGATTTCTGTAATTTGTTATGCATGTTGATTGTGACCGTTTTAGTGTACATTTAATTAGAAACAAACCATAACAAAATGTAAAAAAAAAAACGTAAATTTTACACTATTTCAGACTATTATATCTTCTGTTCTAATTGTGATAAAGTGTTTGTTCTTGTTCTAAAATTTACTCTAACATTTCTAGTCTAGCTTTACGCAAAATTAAAGCCGGTATTTATAATAATAAAGTAGCATAAAAGCAATTCAAACATGTTTTGGGGACAATTGGGTGTGTTATTTTAAGGTAATAAATGTGGACTTGCAAATTAAACTTTCAATAATTAATGTTTGACGCATGAAACCAAAACAAAACTTTGATATCCATTTTCTGCAGGTTTTCTACTTTTGATTTCTGTAATTTGTTATGCATGTTGATTGTGACCGTTTTAGTGTAAATTGAATTAGAAACAAACCATAACAAAATGTAAAAAAAAACCCTAAATTTTACACTATTTCAGACTATTATATCTTCTGTTCTAATTGTGATAAAATGTTTGTTCTTGTTCTAAAATTTACTCTAACATTTCTAGTCTAGCTTTACGCAAAATTAAAGCCGGTATTTATAATAATAAAGTAGCCTAAAAGCATTAATTAAGCCCTATCAAAAGTAAACATCGCCACATGTTTTTTCCCATTAGGAAGCTGACCACGTGACCTCTGTCAAGTGGGCTATAAATAGCGCGGTCGGGGAAAAAGGGGAAATAACTAAAAGATCGCTGGCAAACAGCCGTGAGATATGTATTAATTACTTTCACTAATATATATCCTGATTCAACTACACAGTGAACCAGGAATCACAATCAAATGTAATCACAATTTATATGTACATAATTTATAAATATGAACCGTGTAGTGACATATTGTAATAGTATTATCCTATGTGTGTCAGTTGTGTAGTAGTACTATGAGGTAATACTGGTTTTGTTTTTCAAGCTATGTTGTTATTTGTCATCATGACTTCAAGTGTTTGTTTATCTTGGAAATAATATGGGGAAAAGTTCCCAGTTCCTATCAATTTGAACAAGGTATTGTCCCTCTGTTTTACTAGAATGTCAATTTTAAACGGGGACACATAATGTTGAGCTCCTCTGGCCACAGAAGCTTATCTTTCGTGATGGCGGCAGGAAAAGACTCCTCTGCTCGATAGCTTCCCTGTGTTCTGGAGACACCTCACTGGTCACTATCTGGACCCAGGAGGATGCTGTCAGCCTCTAGATTTCAGCAAAGCTCAGACCAGGTGCTGCTCAATAACTTTAGGACCACGGTCCCTGAAACAAGAAGGTTGTACCTCCTATTTCAGAACTAATTTATAATCTATTTCCAGACTGAACACAATACATAACAAACACTGAGTTCAGAGCGGTAGGCCAACTGCTATCTTCATCTGAAACAATTTACACCAGTATACTCCTCCCTAATGGTTACCACGCCTCTGCAATTCCAGCATTAGTTCCTTCTAGTCAATAAGATAGGTGTCAGTGTACTGTTAGGCAATTCCATGCAATTTTACTTTTCTCAGACACGTTCTGTTCAGGTTGGAGCAATATCTAGGCTTTGCCTCATGTTTGCTACTGAACTACACACATATACAGACATAAATTATCAATTTACATTCAATTTTCATTAAAAAGATATCAAATATTTCAAGCTTACCACAATTCATGGAAATAATACACAATTACGTTGACTGGCAATGAATATGGCACAAAATCCGACCTGCCGCTGTCTCAGGCTTTTATTTAGAAAAATATAAGCTGAATCTCAACGCACTGTTGCTTTAGAAAGTTTATTTGAAAATGTGGTGCTGAACTGACGCTTCTAATTGACTATATTGGCGGGTCTAACCAATCGTGCCATGTTTACACAGCTTTTCAAAAAAGTACCTCTACTACTGTTTCCCCTAACAACAACAAAAATTAGTATTGGTAGTCCGACTAATCGTGTTTCGCCTTACATTTACTGCGCTCCAATCAAATAGGATTTAACATGGGGACCTATTTCCCGTACAATGGTGGTTTCAAAATCTGCCACTGAGCGATTCTGATTTTGGTGTTGTCTGACACCCTCACTATTTCTTTTGGCTATAATTTGTTAATTCCTAGACTATTTGCGTAACACTTAACATATTATTTGTCAGCAAGTCCTAAGGAACCCAAATTTACAAATTTAAGGGAGCTAAGTGGCTGCGTTCAAAATATGTATTTTCTAGGATAGTCGTGTATTTGTCTTTTTATTTTTTATGTTTAGAACCGCCACCTGTCCTGCTGTACTGTCAGACTAATGTCAGGATTTTAGACATAAAACAGTAGAATGTCATGTTTCCTAATAAGCGTTTTGTAAGTTTTTTTAAACCTAACTCTCGTATGGGTAGTGTTTTTTATCACTGTCTATCTGAAAAAAAAGTATTGCTTCTGGCCTTTCGCTTGGGGTGGGTGGCATTAATTGTATATCGCGAGACGCGTGTTTAGTGTTGCATGCGTTCCTGCTTTCAGCCCTCCCTTCTCTCTATCCTAAGTTCATCTGTCTTTTCATCACGCCGTGTATAAAATGAAATTAATGGAAGTATTAATTTAGGTCATTACGCGGTGTGCCTAGCTCAAGGTTTTCTTAGAAATGCAGTACACGTTTTATGGTAGAAAGCGTGTAGTGATGCAGTAGGCTTTACTATCAACGTGAAACGTTACAATGTGCAGACGAAGTAGAAAACAAGGGGATTTTTTGTACGCCATTGTGACAGCACTGTACTTTTACCATTTCTCTTTCCTTTTATTGAATTTATGTGTTAGGCTTTACATTTACCTGATAATTTATATATGTGGATTAGAATTTCTCACGACAAATTCTCCCCAATTAAAACAGATGTTATATGTCAGTCTATAATTCTATATACACATAGAGAAATTTATTATCTTTCCTGGGGCTTAGGGTGATTCTCATCACACTGATGGCGGCTTAAAAAATCCGCTCCCAGATTTGTTTTTCCACTTATATACTCTATGCTAAACTCAAATGGCTGCATCAGTAATGACCAACGGAGTAATCTAGAATTTTCATGTCTAGCCTGCGCTAGAAACGACAAGGGTTTGTGATCCGTTTGCAACTTAAATGCCTTCCCATACAGATAAATATTGAATTTCTTTATCGCCCATATTACTGCAAGACATTCTTTTTCGCTAGTTGAGTAGTTGGTTTCAGCTTTATTCAACTTTCTGCTAGCATATGCCACTGGGCTTAATTCCCCATCCAATGCATCTGATTTCTGTAGCAGAGTCGCACCTAACCCAATATTACTGGCATCCGTCCTTACAATGAATTCTTGACTTAAGTCAGGTAATTTCAAAATAGGTTTACTTGTGAGCTTTTCCTTCAATTTCTGGTAAGCGAATTCGCATTGTGGAGTCCATGTAATTCGATCTGGATGTCCTTTACGTGTCAAATCAGTTAACGGTGCACATATGGAATTAAAGTTTTTGATATACTTTTGGTAGAAACCACATAATGAGACAAAGGATCTCACGTCTTTCTTGGTTTGTGGTCTCGGGGCTTTCTTTAGTTTCTCTAAATTCTTGGGGTCATGGGTCATGTTTCCCTGATGGATTGTGTGTCCCAAAAATTCTAATTCTTTACATCCAACGCAACATTTGGTTGGTCGGGCTGTTAAATTCGCTTCTCTAAGCATGTTCAGAGAGTCAATGTGTTCCTCAAATGTTTCTGTTGCTATAAGGATATCATCCATGAAATTTGTGATACATGGATTATTCAGAGGGTCCAATAATTTTCTCATCATTCTAGAGAAGACACTAAGTGCATTTTTCAATCCAAATGGCAATCTGTTAAACTCATAGTGTCCCTCTGAGGTACTAAACGCTAGGTATGGTCTAACCTCAGGCTTTACTGGAATCTGATAGTATCCTTTACTCAGATCCACTTTTGAGAAATATTTAGCTTTATTTAGTCTGGCAAACAACTGATTTGTATCCGGCAATGGATCCACCTGTCCTTCTGTAATAGCATTCAGTCTCCTGTAATCTATACAGAGTCTATGTTCTCCAGAGGGTTTCCTTAAGAGTACAACACTGGAACTATACGAAGATTCACTGTGTGAAATAATTCCTTCCTTCAACAAATAGTCTATCTCTTCCTTCAAAGCTTTCTCCTTAGCAAAAGGAATCGAATAGGGTTTCATACAGACAGGTGTGGGGTCTATCAGCTTCATATCATATTCCAATAAGTTTGTATGCCCCGGTCGGTCTGTTAACACCTCTGTATGATTATCTAGAACCTGTTGCACTCTCTCTTTCTGAGTTTTCGTTAAATGTGTACTGATTTTCACCTGTGCCGCTGTCTCACAGGGATGTAATGGATATTCAAATGATGAAAGTGGTTCCTTTTTCATTTCCATGGCAATGGACAAGGTCAACAAGTGTGTCTCTTCCTGATGTTCTCTTTCCAAATATTTCTTCAGGAGATTCACATGATAGATTTTTTCTTTCCCCTTCTTATCTATCTTATAATTTGTTCTAGACACCTTCTCTAGAACTGTATATGGACCTTGCCATCCAATTTGTAACTTATTCTGACTACCGGGGAGAAGAAGCAGTACCTTCTCTCCCACAGCCAAATCTCTGTCTTTAGCTTTCCTGTTATAATAGGCAGCATGTTTCTTCCTGGCTTGTCTTAAATTTTCATTGGCAAGTTTCCAGCCAGTTTTTAAACGAGTGGTCAGCTCATTCACATATTGGTATGAGGATGTAATATTTTCCTCTGCCTTTTCATCAGTCCACGTTCTTAACAGAGCTTCAAGTGGACCTTTTATTGGCCTTCCAAACAATAATGTTGCCGGGGCCATACCGGTTGAACTATGGGGTACCTCCCGATAAGCAAAGAGGGCGGCGTGAAGGTACTGGTCCCACGTATCTGGTTTTTCGTGTGCCAACTTTCTCAGGATTGACATCAACGTGCCATTAAATCTTTCCACTTGGCCGTTCCCTTGGGGGTGGTACACACTACAATGGAAGTGTTTGGCCTGGAAGATCCTGAAAACTTCTTCAGTTAGTTTCCCCTTGAACTGAGAGCCATTATCAGTCAAGATTTGATTGGGAAAGCCTAACCTTGTGAAAATTGTGCCACATGCTTAGAATCAATCGATGACAGGGCTACCGCCTCTCCCCACATAGAACAAGTGTCCACCAGAGTCAGAATGTAGCTGTTCCTTCTCTTAGTTCGAGTGAGAGGTCCCACAAGATCCACAGCAACTCTCTCAAAGGGTGTTCCCACTATGGGCATTTCCCCCAGAGTTGCTGGTGCAGTCCAATGCTTAGGTGCTACTCGTTGGAACTCTGGACAGGATTTTACATATCGTTTGATATCTTCAGTTATCCCTGGCCAGAAATAGTGACAAGCTATTCGCTGTCCTGTTGCGCTGATCCCCATATGACCACTGAAGGGAATCGCATGCCCTAGTTCCAACACTTTAGTCCTATATGAAGTGGGAAGGACCAGCTGTCCGTGACCATTGGATTCAGATCCAGCCTTCCTATAAATCAGTTTGTTCTTCATATAAAATTCTCCCTTGCCTGGAGGTGTATGAGATTTGGGCAACTTCTTGAAACACGGCTTGAGTGTCTTGTCCTCCGCCTGTGCCTTCCTCATCTCATCTGGATGAGTATTTATTGGATTATCCTCCTCCTTTTTAGACTGTGATCTGGTCTGCACTGTTGCCAATATCACAGGTCTCTTGGGATTCCCCAAGAAGACATATCTACACCCCAATATCAGAGGGTAGATTGGCTCATTTATCACTGCTGCTTTTATGATCCCTTCCACATATCGCGTTTTCACCTTTATCCGTGCGACGGGAAGTGTCATGGTAGCTACATCCTTGGTTGCAGTTTGAATCTCCACTGTTTCTGTGGTGTATTGATCTGCCTGCACCAGGTGAGAACTTACAACGGAATCATAATCTAAACCTGTATCATATAAACACCTTATGGTGACACCATTACAGATGACATCTTCACACACTGGGGGATGGTATGGTTCCTGTAGTTCCACAGGTTTGACCTTTTTTTCCTTTTTTCCAGATGTCATAGCAGCACAATGAGGAGGTTTCCTTCTACAATGGTCAGTGTCATGATTGTTCATCTTACAATTTTTACACCATCTCTTTCCTTGGTTGAAAGATTTTCTTTCATCATATTTCCTTTCATCGAATTGTGGGGTTTTATTTTTATTGTCATACCGTGGCCTATCAAACTGGTGCTTACCTTTGTTTTGATCTCTAGGATCAAATTTATTAAAGTTTTGTGGTGCCCTAAAATTTTCTACCTGTTTCTTTTTATTACCTGATACCTCTGCCTGAGCTGCTTGATACCTTTCAGCAACATTTAATAACTCACCCAGTCTCTCTGCACCTTGTTCCATGAGAAACTTTCTCAGGTCTGGAGCCATGAACTCTCTTAGTTGTTCTATAAGGACCATTTCCTTAAGATCTTGAATTTTCCCCAGAGAAGTCCATTTCTCCAAGTATGTCTCTAACCGTGCAGAGAACTGGTGATAGGTTTCACCTGACAGTAATTTAGCATTCCTAAATTTTTTCCTATAAAATTCATATCTTAACAAAAGAGCCTGCTTTAGCATGTCATAATTTTCTTGATCACCTCTGTTCATTTTGGCAAAAACTTCATAAGCTGCCCCACGAAGCCCTTGAGATAACTTTAAGCTCCACCTTTCTCTTTCTAACCCATACGTGGTAGCTAATAGTTCACATCTATTTAGATAGCTCTCAATATCATCGTCTTTCTCAACAAAATGATCTAAATGAAAGTTCATACCTGAGGTTGAGGCTCCCTGACTAGCAGTGGCATCAGAGGTAAAGGGACTGGCACCATTTTCAGGAGCATGGCCCTGAAACTCAAACTCCCTTAGTCGTAACTCGTGCTCCCTTTGTAATCTCTTCTCCTCCTTTTCTGCTTCCCTCTCTGCAGCTAATCGCTTGTCTTCCCTTTCTGCATTCAATCTTTTTTCTTCTGCTTCCAATTTCTTAGCCTCAGCCTCAATCTGCAGCCTCTTAATTTCCTTTTCAGCCTCTAACTTTCTTACGGCCTCTTTTTCTAATCTTCTTTCTTCCCGTTCAATATATTTGTCACATTCAGCAGTGACATAAGCAATCATAATTTGCCCGTCCATTCCTAACTCTTTTGCAGTCTGCACAGCAGCAAATCGAAATTTTGCCAAGTCGGCCATTTTCTAACAGGTAAATGTATGTAATGTCTAACTAAACAATACAATCTGTAATTACTTATCCAAGGACACCACAGGCACTGAGAGCTCAACGTTATTTATTTCCACCCAAGGATACCTTTTAATTCTTATTATTCCCAATATATATAATAGGAGAAAGTTCAATATCCCTGGAGCGAGACCCCAATATATGTGGTAAAGTGCGATGATATAAATACTTATAGGGGACTTAGTGTACTGACTGAGATCAGCTGTGAAGGTATCTGTATCTAATAGGTGTAGTGTTTTACAGATAACCTTACTTGCTACCACATTTATACCTCAGTCAGAATTATTCTGGAATATTGTGATGACTACGTTAAATGTCTAGGGTTATGTAAATGATGAAGTGTAAGTCACAACAACAACAGACAGATAAACAATTTAATTTATTCCACCACACTTGACAACACTGTGACACTCACACACATTCAACACTCTATAAGACTATCTTAAATGAGTCACTGGTAAAGTTTCAAATAGATATGTATTAATTACTTTCACTAATATATATCCTGATTCAACTACACAGTGAACCAGGAATCACAATCAAATGTAATCACAATTTATATGTACATAATTTATAAATATGAACCGTGTAGTGACATATTGTAATAGTATTATCCTATGTGTGTCAGTTGTGTAGTAGTACTATGAGGTAATACTGGTTTTGTTTTTCAAGCTATGTTGTTATTTGTCATCATGACTTCAAGTGTTTGTTTATCTTGGAAATAATATGGGGAAAAGTTCCCAGTTCCTATCATTTTGAACAAGGTATTGTCCCTCTGTTTTACTAGAATGTCAATTTTAAACGGGGACACATAATGTTGAGCTCCTCTGGCCACAGAAGCTTATCTTTCGTGATGGCGGCAGGAAAAGACTCCTCTGCTCGATAGCTTCCCTGTGTTCTGGAGACACCTCACTGGTCACTATCTGGACCCAGGAGGATGCTGTCAGCCTCTAGATTTCAGCAAAGCTCAGACCAGGTGCTGCTCAATAACTTTAGGACCACGGTCCCTGAAACAAGAAGGTTGTACCTCCTATTTCAGAACTAATTTATAATCTATTTCCAGACTGAACACAATACATAACAAACACTGAGTTCAGAGCGGTAGGCCAACTGCTATCTTCATCTGAAACAATTTACACCAGTATACTCCTCCCTAATGGTTACCACGCCTCTGCAATTCCAGCATTAGTTCCTTCTAGTCAATAAGATAGGTGTCAGTGTACTGTTAGGCAATTCCATGCAATTTTACTTTTCTCAGACACGTTCTGTTCAGGTTGGAGCAATATCTAGGCTTTGCCTCATGTTTGCTACTGAACTACACACATATACAGACATAAATTATCAATTTACATTCAATTTTCATTAAAAAGATATCAAATATTTCAAGCTTACCACAATTCATGGAAATAATACACAATTACGTTGACTGGCAATGAATATGGCACAAAATCCGACCTGCCGCTGTCTCAGGCTTTTATTTAGAAAAATATAAGCTGAATCTCAACGCACTGTTGCTTTAGAAAGTTTATTTGAAAATGTGGTGCTGAACTGACGCTTCTAATTGACTATATTGGCGGGTCTAACCAATCGTGCCATGTTTACACAGCTTTTCAAAAAAGTACCTCTACTACTGTTTCCCCTAACAAAAAAAAATATTAGTATTGGTAGTCCGACTAATCGTATTTCGCCTTACATTTACTGCGCTCCAATCAAATAGGATTTAACATGGGGACCTATTTCCCGTACAATGGTGGTTTCAAAATCTGCCACTGAGCGATTCTGATTTTGGTGTTGTCTGACACCCTCACTATTTCTTTTGGCTATAATTTGTTAATTCCTAGACTATTTGCGTAACACTTAACATATTATTTGTCAGCAAGTCCTAAGGAACCCAAATATACAAATTTAAGGGAGCTAAGTGGCTGCGTTCAAAATATGTATTTTCTAGGATAGTCGTGTATTTGTTTTTTTTTATTTTTTATGTTTAGAACCGCCACCTGTCCTGCTGTACTGTCAGACTAATGTCAGGATTTTAGACATAAAACAGTAGAATGTCATGTTTCCTAATAAGCGTTTTGTAAGTTTTTTAAACCTAACTCTCGTATGGGTAGTGTTTTTTTTTCACTGTCTATCTGAAAAAAAAACTATTGCTTCTGGCCTTTCCCTTGGGGTGGGTGGCATTAATTGTATATCGCGAGACGCGTGTTTAGTGTTGCATGCGTTCCTGCTTTCAGCCCTCCCTTCTCTCTATCCTAAGTTCATCTGTCTTTTCATCACGCCGTGTATAAAATGAAATTAATGGAAGTATTAATTTAGGTCATTACGCGGTGTGCCTAGCTCAAGGTTTTCTTAGAAATGCAGTACACGTTTTATGGTAGAAAGCGTGTAGTGATGCAGTAGGCTTTACTATCAACGTGAAACGTTACAATGTGCAGACGAAGTAGAAAACAAGGGGATTTTTTGTACGTTGTTGTGACAGCACTGTACTTTTACCATTTCTCTTTCCTTTTATTGAATTTATGTGTTAGGCTTTACATTTACCTGATAATTTATATATGTGGATTAGAATTTCTCACGACAGATGATGAGTCATTGTTCTGTAGTGAGATGAGCCATACTTGCGCATTGAATTTTCAACTGAATTTATTCGAGGAGCGTCAATCTTTTATAGGCATTCAATAATATGGTCAGAGAGTTTTGTGTTCAGTAAGTTTCATGGGATTCTCATGAACCTGTCACGAGTTATTGTCAAAAATGTTGTTTTGACCTTGACCTCTTTCATGACCTCACGAATCATGAGGTGAGTGCAATTCAGGTAACCACGAGAAGTTAATGACCAGGTGGACACAGTCGATAGGTTGACTGATGTCCAATCAGCGAATATCTTTTATAAAAGTAACACCAAAAAAGTTGCGTTTCTTTTTTTTAACAGTATATATATATATATATATATATATATATATATATATATATATATATATATATATATATATATATAAAAGATTTTCTATCATACATGCGCTCTCCTATCTATAACAACTGAATCAACTATGAATTTGTACAATAACATATAACAAATTTAATAATCAATTAGTCAATTTAACAAATTAAAATAAATATGGATGAAGATGATTTTAGGAGGTTTTAAAATGTGTCTTCACTGAGACTTAATTGGGGACTGATGGTTATTAGTGTCCTTTGCGTGCCTGTTACAAAAGACTTAGCTTGCTGAGTACTGCACTGGGTCGTTGCCAGGTTTTTGTGATGAGTGCTCTTCTCTAGAGGCGTCTAGATGAACTTCACTCCTACTGTCAAAGTGGGTGTCTTCACATCGTGTCCACTGTAGGTAGTTGGTGTCGAACATAGCTCTTGAATCACAAAGATAGTGTAGAAGATTCTTACTTCAGACTTGTCTGGCACTGAGAACCGTCTTGTAGCTTCAAATCACGAACCCAATGGGATTTACAATCTCCTGGCACAGTAGAATGGACAAAGCAACTTTGATTAGATGCTTCGAACTCTTGGTCGGGGACATTTTAGTATTCCTCTTGTGGCGGGTGCTCTGATTCCTTAAGTTTCCAGGTTTTGTATTTAAAATTGCGGGTTCTCTTTTAAGTTATAAAGAGGCCAAAAAACTTTGATCTGTTACTTTTAATTCTGGAATACTAGTCCGATGTCTCTCTGGCTCCTGCTAATTTAACGTTGCGATGCAGTCTGATTTGTGTCTCCGATTTCGCTAGATTATATTTCCATTTCTCAGTTCTAAAAAAATTGTACTTTTAGACCAACTTGCCAATGAAAGTCAAAGCCTATTCCGGCTCTTAAATTAAACTAATGGTAAGCTCTTTAGAACTATATGGGTTGGGGTGTTAAATCCTTACTATCCCCTGCGTGTTTTAAAATATGAATTTTAAAATTTAAACTCGTGACTTCTTTTAAATATGGCAGTAATACTTCCGATTGTATTTGTACAAACTCACAAACACATCGGTGAACTTATTTCCCGTCTAATGCCTTCCGCCCATATTGTCTCCTCTGACAGATCATATAAACTAATTCCTTGGGCTAGGATTTTAACGACCTAATAACACTAGTCAACAAATTTTCAAAAGTTATTTGTACCAGGAATTAAATATACCATTTCTTATTGATTTTGACATGCTGATTTCAAATATCATAATGAAATTCACCAATTGGCTCTGGGTTTTTTTTAATGATGAATTTACATTACAGTAATACAAATAATGTATGCGTCACTATTCAGTTGCTGTTCGAGCTCTCTTTGCTTGCTTCTTGTAGTCAATCGATGAGGTGTCTCTTGTCACAGTCCGACAGTAATCAGCTCCAATTGCCTTGATACCTTGTCTCCATAGCAACAATGTCCTAGTGAAATCGTTCACTATGCTCATCACTGACCGCTCCACAGTTTGACATAAAGAAATCCAGATGAGAATCCAGAAAATGAATTTTCTAAGACATGTTGCAGCCAAGACTCTTATACGTCAGAAGGAGCTTTTCTACAATTTCATTGTAATTATCAGATCTGTTGTTTCCAAGAAAGTTGTCCACCACTGACTTAAATGCTAGCCACGCTGCTTTTTCCTTGCCATGCAACACGCAAAGAAACTCGTCATCATGAAGAAGTTTTCGAATTTGCGGACCAACAAATACTCCCTCTCTTTTTTTAGCTTCACTCAGTCTTGGAAATTTTCTGATGAGGTATTTGAAAGCCTCATCTGTTTTCTCCATTGCCTTGACAGTTTTTCATGAGACCCAGCTTAATGTGCAAGGGTGGCAACAAAATCTTGCTGGTGTCGACAAGTGCTGGGTTCTCAACGATCTTACTGCCAGGCTGCAATGACTGCCTGATTGGCCAATGTCTTCTGATGTAATTGTCACTTCGTGCACGGCTATCCCACTCACAGAGAAAGCAACCGTACTTGGTGTATCCACCCTGTAGTCCAAGCAAAAGAGCGACCGCTTTTAAGTCACCGCAAAGTGACCAATGATGATGATCGTAGTTTATACACTTCAAAAGCTGCTCAATGTTTTCATACGTTTCTTTCATATGAACTGCGTGACCAACTGGAATTGACGGTAACACATTACCATTATTCAACAAAACAGCTTTAAGACTCGTCTTGGATGAATCAATGAAAAGCCTCCACTCTTCCGGTATGTAATTGATTTTGAGGGCTGCCATTAAACCAGAAATGTTGTGGCACGCAGAAAGGTCACCCTCTTTGAAAAAGAATGTAATAAGCGGCTTCTGGCGGTTCCTATACACAGAAATTGTAACATCTTCTGCCAGGAGATTCCACTGTTGCAATCTGGAACCCAAAAGCTCCGCCTTGTTCTTCGGTAAATTCAGATCTCTTACAAGATCATTCAGTTCACCTTGGGTTATTAAGTGTGGTTTAGTAGATGTAGTTTGCTCAAAATCTGGGTCGCTTGAGGCTGATGGTTCATTACCACCAATGTCCTCTTTTTCATCAGTAGAAGCAGCTGAAAATGATTCTGGCACTTTGGGAACTGGTAGGTGATCGCCATGTGGTACCGGACGTATTGCAGAGGGGATGTTTGGATATTCCAGAGTCCATTTTTTCTTCTTTGATATGCCTTTCCCAGTTGGAGGGACCATGCAAAAGTAACAGTTGTTGAGATGATCAGTGGGCTCTCTCCAAATCATTGGGACTGCAAAAGGCATAGCTTGCCTTTTGCCAGTCAACCACAGTTTAAGATGTGCTGCACATGTATTGCAGCATATGTGTGGCGCCCAGCTCTTATCTTGATCTCCTATTCTGCAGCCAAAATACAAACTGTACGTCTTTTAATCACTTTAGTTATATTTCGTTTTTGTGATAGAAATGTCACCTCACCACATATATAACAGAAATTATTAGCACTGTTCACACATGTCCTAGGCATTTCTAACTACGATACTTTTGATAAGGACAAATGCACTAACTAATGGCAAAATGTTATCAGAGATAAGCTATTTATACACAAAGGTGATGTAATCATAGGTAGGATTGCATCATCAACTTCTAGTTACATTTTTATTGATCATTAGAAAAAATTATGCAATCGCCCACAACAGTTGCGTCATATATGTAAATTGACCGTAATTAAATAAACTAGTAGCATATATCTTGAAAACTAGAGCCAATCAACATTTTTTAATGTCATTTTCGTTTTCAGCACACCAAAATTAGTTAAGATCAGCTATTTTCATTTCTGGTACAATTTGGTTGTTGACTAGTGTTATCTGTAATATTGATAAAGAGATGGTCCAGCGGAAGCGATTAAATATATCACCTATGTTTACGCGTACATCTCCCAGACGGATTTCTTTCTGTCGATCGGGCGAGACCACCTTGTGTCAATACAATAATGACCATCTCTATCAAATGTGGCTAGACGACAAGCGATAAAAGTATTATCCGTTGACCTGTCTAATTAGCTTTGTATTACTACCATTCACCTGGCGAAACGTAAACAAGTCTAGAGAGTGGGCAGAGCAAAAAATGTAAGTGCATAAAATATGCCGAATAATAGGACTGTCGGTGAGGAAAATGAAGAAATGAAATTATACTGCCGGAGAGAACGACTGTTATGAAAAATGCACAACTAATATTGTCACAGGGCTGAGGAAATACAAATATAAAGGTAGGAAATAACTTTTCAATCTCCATGTAAATGCACACATGCACATAATAAGACACACACACACTCTCTCTCACACACACACTCACACACACACACACAAAACCTTCCGAAAAAAAATTTGTAGAGAAATGGGGTGTTATTTGTACTGTGAATTATGTTCTTGTTGTTGTTGTTTAACTAGGGCTGCTGAGCTTCTTGCTATTTTGCAGTCAATACCAAGTTGAAGACTCCTTGGTATTATCTATAGATCTAGACTTTTCCTGTGGCTTTTCTGCCATTTCGAGACGTGTTGAAGTCATGACTACAGCTTGACTGGTATTTACAGGATTTTCATATCTGGTCCCAAGCTAGGAAGAAGAAGCGCGTGTCATACTGTGCAGTTGCCTCGTCATCAAAGGGGGCTCTCTAGATATGTAGAGCTAAAATATTATGCTCTGGTTGTGGTCTCTCCCAAAGGAGTTGTCACGTGAAGTCCTTGTACAGAGATTCAAACAGAATGGACATTTTTTTTCCTCTGCGTCTTCTATTACAGCCATGACCCGCGCGAGAAAGTCGAGTGACAAGTTAATTAAGAAATACGTCGAGCCGTCCGGCGAATGTTTAATTCATTAGATAACCTTGACAGCAATTGCATCTCTGCGCACGTGAAGTTACAGTCTTCAGAAATGTTTACGTTTTTCTCCAGTGTAGCAAGAATAGATGGTTACAAGAGAACCTGTGGCAGTTACTTGAATAATGTTTGAAGGAAGAACTATGTGTCCATGTAGTTCTTGGGGGATTTGAATTTTTTAATAACTTCACTTCTCTATAATATAATAACACTCTGTCACTTACAACATAAATGGAATTTATTTCAGATTTAACATAATTTATTGTAGGAATGTTAACTTTCAACATATCAACCATTTTTATTTTTAATGCAAAGCAGAGCTGTGAAGTTGGAGTCGGAAGTCGGAGTGGTGGAGTCAGTTGTTTTTACTGGAGTCAGTTGTTTTAGTGGAGTCAGTTGTTTTTAGTGGAGTCAGAGTCTGAGTCGGTAAAAAATGTCCGGACTCCAACTCCAAATGTGATGCCTTATGGAGTCATCAACATATGACGTCACGCAGTGAGGGGGGAGAGTGGTCAAAATTGTATGAACTTGTGTTACGATAGGGGGAAGGGGTTTTGGAAATAATGTGACGTCACACAGAAATATACGAGTCACAGTGGCTTCTATTACAAATATTGTTCCTATTTTTATCTGTGACGATACGGTTGTGCTAACTTAAGTCCACTCCGGCAGGATAGCATTACATTCCCGTGCTAGTGATATTTTCTTATTTTTATCTCCCCTGTCATTATTATGTGGCATATTTTATGCATCATTATTTACTCTCTTTGCTGAATCTAGTAGGGTGAAGTCTCTAACACTCCACACCTCTACGGAAATATCGGCCACGGGATTATCTTTAATTTTCACATGTTTGCTTTGAGCCGATCCCAGACAGAACTGTAATAAAGCCATGTAATTTGACCGATCAGCGACTGATAAGTTTTCGCTTCATTCGTCTGGCCACATTTGATAGAGACGGTCATCTCTATTGATCCCTTTGAACGTGACGGTCCGTCACTGAACTCCAGATGGCCAGCGACTATCCCTATGTTTCCACAAGACAGGAGATAATGAGGTAATTGCTTCCGATGTACGTTCTGTATCGAGATTACAGATAAATCTGTCTGGAAAATCAAGATTTGCAGACGATAGCATCGGGGCACTATCAGTGCACAACATTTGTTTGTGAAGATAGCACAAGATGCCGGCGGAAGTCTGAGGCAACGATATGAAGAGGTCACGCGTGGATATTAAATTTAATATTTTGAAACACTTGAGGGTATTTTTTTAATTTGAAGCACCCCTACCCACGTAGTGTTGAACCAGATTCGATTGAATTGGTTGATTTTAGAGGCCGGAATATACAATGTATCTCACTAGAAAATTAGGCAGAAACACAGCTGGAATTTGAACTGAGGATTGTGAGATACAATTGTAGGGAAGTAAAAGCCAGTACACACACTACAGCGCAAACGGCAGACTAGCGACTCCTAAAAGCCAGAAAGAAAAAGGAGACTTTGGACAGAAATTTCACAACTATAAGTGACAGATTGAGTGTTTGGCAACTTTGGTATTTACAAGTAAACCCGTATTTTTAAAACAAGACTGTAAACTTAAAAGGACCAGGACTTCAATTACCAAGACTGGAGCCTAGGAATTTGATCACACGTCATAGAGGAATTAAACAAACGTTGTCCCAGGCCAGTGATTTCGCAGAACACCCGCCGTCAGAGGAATTAACTCTAATGTCCAGACCCAAATGATTTCGAAGCATCTAATACAGAGCTGTGTCCAGTCTAAATCTGTGCAAGGAGATTGTGTATTCCCAAAAAATATGGGGTAAGTGTAAACAATTTATTTACTAATGTACATTTTACAGGTTTCTTGTTAAGTGGTTATATAAGAGGCTGGCAACCTTAACATATGAAAACAGTATATGCATGAACCACTACTGCAAGAGCTGGTGATTGTTTGTGACTAGTCGTGCGAAAACCCGACAAGCAGAGGTGACCCCAGGACTCCGACTGGAGCAGTAATGAGTGATGATTACATCATGTGTGCCTCAAGTGTAGCATATCATCTTTGAGATGTATGTAACTTGTTAATGTTAGTTCAGGCAAAAATTATATTTTCACTGTCCAGACACATTTTACCAGTTAATCGTCAGAGTAATATTGGTGACTTTTAACCATCTTCTCGGAGTTACGTTGTGCGTGCTCGAGAATTAAATTCTTCTGAGAGTTTAACATTGGCGGGCGGAAAACGGGAAAATGAGCCTTTTAGAGTACTCCAAACAAATGTACTCAGCAGAAGGCATCTGTTTTTCTATTTTTCTAAAGTTCGTGGTTACAAGCCATCAGACGATGTGTGGTACTAACACCGCTAGTGTGAGAGAAAATCGTCCATCCTAACCGCCTACAGTGGAAGAGAGTGTAGAGAAGGCTTTCGACATCACAGAATTGATGAACCACAGCTGCAGGACTCAGCTAGATAAATCCTCACTTATGTCTCCGTGACGAAAACATTTATCTAAATTTCACCAATCTTTCCATATTTATTTTAACTGTTAAAGACTAATTCGTTAATAAAATTGTTATAGGTTGTTTTAAAACTAAACAATCATAGTCGTTTCAGTTTTATATGTATGAAAGCACACGTATGAGCCAGAATAGTTTATATATATATATATATATATATATATATATATATATATATATATATATATATATATATATATATATATATATATATATATATATATATATATATATATATATACGAGGGGCGTTCAGAAAGAATTGCACCACATCGTTTTTCTCAGCTAATAATGAAGATAGAAGCATGCAATTTTGCACACTTCACATATGGCAAGTGCCAATTGTGTGCACTAAATTGCACTGCAACAGGCCAAATAATCAGGCTGCCCTAAACCGTTGAAATGGAGCGTTTTAGCAACTTGCGTTATAAGCAGCGAATTGTGATAGAATTTCTCGTTGCAGAGAAGGAAACTGTTGTGAATATTCACAAGCGTCTATGTGATGTGAATGGAAGTTTTGCAGTCGACAGGAGTACAGTCAGTCGCTGGGTTCAGAGAATCAAAAAATCAGGAAGTGGAGATACGGAGCTGCTTGATCGGCAGCACTGTGGACGTCCTGTCACAGCCACCAAACACAGAAATGTTGAAATGCGCTGAGGGCATTATTCTTACTTATAGGCGAATCACTACTCAACAATTGGCCAGCTGTCACTCAGCATTGGTAGTGCAAATGCAGTTATAAAAACTCTCGGATTTTCTAAGGTTTGCTCAAGATGGGTTCCTCGAAGTCTCACAAATGACCACCGATTGCAAAGGAAAGCAATTTCTTCTGAATTGTTGGAGCGTTTCAATGCTGATGGAGAGAACGTTTTGGCTAAGATCGTTACAGGTGACAAAACCTGGGCACATCATTTTGAACCTGAGACAAAAAGACAGTCAATGGAGTGGCATCATCCGCAATCACCAAGAAGAAAGACATTCAAGACAATTCCTTCAGCTGGAAAGGTCAAGATCACTGTCTTTTGGGCCATTGAAGGTGTGATTCTTGTGGACGTTATGCCAAGAGGAGAGACAATCAATTCGTAAGCTTACATTAAGACATTGAAAAATCTCAATCAACGTTTTTGCAGAATTCGGCCGCACAAGAATCCAGCACACCTGCTTCTCCTTCACGACAATGCGCGCCCTCACACAAGTCTGGCAACACGGGATGCAATCACCAAATTGGGTTGGACTGTACTGCCCCATCCACCCTATAGTCCCGATTTGGCACCCTCTGATTTTCATCTATTTGGTCCACTTAAAGATGCACTCCGTGGGACAAGGTTTGAAGATGATGAAGGAGTGATTCATGCAGCAAAGAAATGGCTACATGATCAAGACAAAATCTGGTACAGGCTAGGAATACATGCACATGTTTCGCGCTGGCATAAAGCCATACGTGTTGATGGGGATTATGTTGAATATATATATTGTTATGATTAAAATTCATAACGATTACACTGGTATACACACATTTTGGTGCCTTAGATTTTATAGCTGTTCTTGGGTAATTTTGGGTTGCTGATTCCAAAAATGTAATCAGATTTTTTCTATCAGCTCTAGTTTTTGAGATAACTAAGAATGACCATATTAGTAGGGCAATTGTTATGTACTCGTACAATCCTAGAGTTAGGTGCTATCAGTGGCATTTTGACTTTAGTCTGCATTCATATTATATGTAATTACTGTGCATATATTACCAAAAATGTAATAAAACTTTATCACTAGCACTTGTTTAGTCAACACGCAAAAAGGATCTTTTCGAGGACTTCCTGGAATGTGATATGCCCGGACAGTCACGCTTAAGGGTCCAACAGTAATCTGCCATCATGTGGGCTTCCAAAAGTCCCTGGTATCTCTCTTCCATTGTTTTTATATCTTGGTGAAATCTTTCACCTTGCTCCTCACTAAAGTCGCCAAGATTCTCCGGAAATAAATGTAAATTGTTATGGAGGTAGTGCAATTTTATGCTCATGTTGCATCCAAGTTCACAAAAACTCGACAGCATGTTTCCAACTAATTCAGAATAATTGTCTGCTTTAAAGTTACCCAGAAAGTTTTGCACAACTAAAACAAATGATGACCAGGCTGTGGACTCTGTTTTGTTCATGGAATCAATAAAATTTGGATCGTTTATTAACTTTCTAATTTGAGGTCCATCAAAAATTCCAGCTTTAAGTTTGTCTATGCTCAATTCTGGAATCTTTCTGCATACGTAATTAAAACAGGTACCATCTTTGTTCAGTGACTTAACAAATTGCTTCATCAAGCCAAGCTTTATATGTAATGGTGGCAGTAGAACTCTTTTTCGATCAATGAGAGGCTTATTGACAATATTTCTTTCTCCAACTTTAAATTCATCCCTCAACGGCCACTGTTTCTTTGTCCAGTGCATATCTTTTGCCCTGCTATCCCACAAACATATAAAGCATGGATATTTGGTGAATCCCATTTGCTGGCCAAGCAAGAAGTTCATCATTTTAAGATCTACACAAACCATCCAGTTATGTTCTAAATACTTCAATTTTTCCAGAACTGTGCTTATTGTAGCAAACTCCTCCTTCATTGTAGTAGAATGAGCAATTGGAATTGAGCCATATTTGTTACCATTGTGTAAGAGAACACCCTTCAAACTTCTTTTAGAGCTGTCAATGAAAAGTCGCCACTCATCTGGTGTATAACTTACACCCATTTTGTTAACAAGACCTCCTACATTAGTACAAAACACAAGGTTGTTTTCTTTACACAAGAATGGAATAAAACCTTGCTTTCTGCTGCGATAAAATCTAACCTTTGTTTCAGCAGTCAGTAATTTTTTTTTTCTTTTAATCTTGAAGCCAAAAGTTCTGAAGATTCCTTGGAGAGATATAGATATCGGATTAGATCATTTAGTTCAAGCTGGTCGAAACGTTGAGCATCTGAAAAATCATCTTCGAAATCACTATCACTGTCACTTGTCGTTCCACATGCCACTGCTGTCTCATCTTCTAGCAGGGAATCCGAAATCTGACTGAAAGTTGGAATTGGTATGTCATCTCCGTGTAGAACAGGTCGCCTAGCAGAATCTAAATCTGGATATTTCACTTTTTGTGATTTTTTCCATTAATTCCCTTAATATTCACAACACAGAAATAACAGTCATCATAGTGGTTCTTGGGCTCTCTCCAAACCATTGGAATTCCAAATTTTAAACATTTTCTTTTCCCACAAGTCCACTGTCGCAGGTGTTCAACACATGTTTTGCAAGCAATATGAGGAGCCAAAGACTTGTCCTGGTCACCTAGTTTTACTTTAAAGTAAGCAAAGTATGCCTTTTTCACAAAAACAGTAATATGCTTCCTTTGTTCTTCTTTGAAAGTGTACTCTCCACAAATATAACAAAATAAATGCGGTGAAAGAAAACATGCTCTTCTTGAAGATAATGCCATTTTCTGTTAGAAGTGTAACAAAATAAGTAGCATACTAACATGCATGCAGTGTCTTAAAATCTAAAAAAGGCAATTCTGGGAAGATTCTTGGAAAACTGAAACTGAGAGTAAACAAGCAGTTTTCTTTTGTAAAGGACTAGACAGCAATAGTTTTTTTACATTGCCTTATATAGAAAATATTGTAATAATACAAAAATGTCTGTATCTCAAAAACTAGAGCTGCTACAGACAAGTAAATATGATATTTGGATTGAGCAGGCCTCATTTATGTACAATCAAGAGTAAAATGTTTGGCACCAAAAAATTTTTTTTTTTTTTGGTAGGGCTGTGTTATGTATGTATTATAGTAAGCTCGACAGGGCTCCATTTCTGATAATGTTATACAGAATTACTCACTAATAAAGGAAGTGACGTCATACCAATATGGTGTGGGAGCAGACGTGAATTTAAAGCAGAAGTTTGGTGATCGTCTGCTAGAAGGAGATGCAGCTTGTGTTTTAATGTGAGAGGACGCATGTGTGTGAGCTCCTGCGGTCTACTGTGTTTTTCCTGCGTTGTGCCATCACTAGGGCATCAAGATACTATGCTGTGGTGTTCCTAGTTTACTCTAAGTCAGGAAATATATTATGACGACGATGTCTATTGTATGAAGATATTAAAAATTGTGAGAATGCCAGGACAGCGTCTCCATAGTGAACGGACTGCCTGATGACTTTTGGAAGACTGCATTTTACTTCTTTTGCCTTTGGGGCTAGAATAGATTTCATGAAGCTGTGTAACCAATGTCATTAAATATATATATTTTTTTTTTTTTCTATAACCAGCGGCACTCGAGCTTTCCGGCTCTTTCGGCCCAATGACATGCCATTGCGAGGCGGGGGGGGGGTCAGTGGACTTTCCTTCCAACCCGTTCAGGAGCTTCGCTCCTTCCCATCCTCACGGGATTTATGTGCAGGAGCCGTTCAGATTATTCAGTCAAATTTTCGGTCGTAAACATTTCTTCAAACGCCGACGGCCGGGTTTGAACCATGAACACCTGGTCGCCAGTACAACGTCGTAGCCATTACACCAGCGCGACTCCCATATATATATATATATATATATATATATATATATATATATATATATATATATATATATATATATATATATACCTAGACATATATTTACCTCTAAACAGAGCTATATCTTATAAGAGGGATTTTGTTGAATCACACCAACTAGGGGCTTGAACGGGCTAAACCATTGCTTTAATCCTTCACAAAAGGCGACAGACCAGATATAATGCTAACAATTGTTCAGCCCAATATAACATTGTTCGGTTTCTGGAAATAACTTGTGAAAGCTCCCTTAAGGTAGAAGTGTCATTAATCTTCTATCTACATCTCTGCCAAGAGTAATCTTGCGCGCAGGTAGATACCTTGGAAGCCAATATTAGATACTCTTGAGTTCTGGTCACTGTTGGACCACTACTGCAAAGCAGGGGAGGCAATCCGTGACATTATGTGCATTAGTTAACTTGTATCTGTATAAGTTAACAATTATCTGCTTTATCCGCAATAGTTAACTTTTATCCACAATAGTTAGTTTTTATCCGCAGTAGTTAACTTTTATCCGCAAAAGTTAGCTTTTATCTGTAATAGTTAACAACTTCTTCTTGGACGACTTATATAAGTATTATAATCTCAGCTGAAATATCGGATAATTGCTGGAACCTTTAGCAAGTTGGCTCCTGTGTATATAAGCGTAATCATATGCAAGACGACATGCAAATACTTAATGAGAGGTCACAGCTGGTGGGTCTGAGAATATAATGGTATAAAATAATGATGACGACAATAAATGCACGAACGATAACAATACTGCACTTGAAGAAACATCACTACAAGATGTAGAATCATACATATACCTTGGCTGCTATATAGACAAAATTCAAAATACGAATACAGAAGACTAGACGAACATTCATTGGATTGGAAAAGTATGGAGATATATGGAGATCTAAAGAAGTCAAGTCGTACACAAAAATCAGAATCTTCAATTAAAAAATCAAGTCAGTCATATAGAATAGATCTTCTTCTTCTTTCTTCTTCTTCGTACACTCTCAGACGTCCACTTGAATGTTCTCAAAGAAAGCAGTAGTCAGTTTGAGGCTAGTTGAAAAGTAATTCTAGCCTTTGCCCCTGTAAAGTAGAGATGGCTACTGTGTGTGTGTGTCGAAACAATGCTTCGAAACAGCGTTGAGTCCGAAAGGTTCAAAACACAGCCTGCTTGTTGTTTCGAAACAGTTTCAGTTCCTGTCTGCCTCGCTGTTTTGCAGAGACACACTGCCTCACTGTCTCAACTTCCGTGGGCCTTTGTAAAATTTGAGTCAACCGTCCGGAACATTAGTATGGAATATCAAACATGTCATATTTTTCAGGGATGTGTTATGATGACTTGATTTTACAAGTGATATTATTTTTGCTGAGAAGTTATAGACACTGGAAATTGTGTCAGTGCTGCAGTTGTCAGTGTGTTAGGCACTATGCTAAAGTTGAAAGTGTCCGTGTGTTCGCATAAATGTAATGGACACTTTATTAGCTCTGCTGATATCTGTGTACTCGGTGCAGATTTGAATCATTGTCTACCAAACCTAGTGTAACCGTGGTCGTGGTAGTGATCCAAGAACTGGTCCAAAGGCACCAATTAGTATAGGTATGTCATAGGACCAAGGACTGGTTACGGCATCAATTAGTATGGTGTAACAGTGCTACCTCGTCTAACCTTTACTAGGTGGCAGGTGGCAGGCCTAGTTGTGACTCACACCAGTTTCCTTGTATATCTTCCGAGTTTTAAGTTAGTAGTGTTTTGTACTGGCCCTCTCCGCCAGAGTTGACAATTCTTAGATGAACTACTTTCCTTCTTATTTTCTACCCTTAGCTCGTTCGTACCCTTCTTTGTTGGTAATCAGTGACTGAATCGTATAGTGGAGTTATTACAGTAATTGATGATCAGGCATTCAACAACAATCCTTCATGGATCAACTCAAGCATTTGTTTGTTCTCTTACAGAATTCTATTTATTTACATGTAATATAAATATATTTCAAAGATGCAGGTAATTCTTCATATAGAGCACACCTGCAGTCATATCATAGTTACCTCAAGTATACATTCTGTATCTCAAAAGTGTGTAGGCATTTAATCCCCTTTGTGCTTATCTCATCTCAAAGTACTTAATTAGCTTCCTCAAGCTCTATTTCAATTTTCCCAATTTGCCTCAAAACTCCTGATAAACTTTATGTAAAGTACTCATCTCAAAGTACTTAATTAGCTTCCTCAAGCTCTATTTCATTTTGCCCAATCTGCCTCAAAACTCCTGATCAACTTTATGTAAAGTACTTTGTATTTCTATTTCTCTGGTACATCCTGGGCATTCTATTGCTTCTCTTCTTTAAACTTCTCGCCCAGTACCATTTCATTTACTCATTTTTCTAACATATCGTCTTGTGATTTCTCTGCTGCGAGTCAGGAAAAATGTTCATCAAAATGCATAATAATTCATAAAAGATCAATACTTACAGGTGATTCCTTGAATCTCTCCTGTGAATACACTCACTAGTGACATTATAAAACAAATTCTCTTAAGTAGTATTTTTCTCTGTCTATGAAACTTCTTAGTTTACTCATACTGTTCTGACTAATCTTTATCACATCCTCCGAATTTCCTAGGACTAACATCTCCTAACTTATCTATATACCTTATGAGTTTACTTTGTCACTTCTAATCTATCTGTGATAACTTCTACAGATCTTATCAAACTTGTGGCAACCGCACAACATTCTTGTTTCTTCATCTTCAGAAATACACGACCGCACACTTGCGAGCCGTAAACTGTTCTGCCCTTGACTTCTAGTCAATGCTCAGCTGATCTGTCCCTGTTTACCAGCTAAAACGATTGGTCGGCCCTATTTCCACTCACTGGAAAAAATATGCTCACGCTTTTTCAACGTAAGCGAATTCAGTGAACTGTCGTCTGTTATATTTAGACTTCTCTCACTCTATTCCCGTGTGTATTTTTTCCTCTCAACTCACTAACACCTGCAAGGGACTTAATTCTACGTTATCTCCCTTTGACGTTTTAACTGAACTCTATATTCTCTTCTTTAAAGCTTACTACAACTTCGTTACATGCTAATGTTCTCAACCACAATTGAGAACCCACTAAATCTGCTTAACCCTAATTCAAGACCTTTATCCACCAACCATAATATGCGGAGTTTCCTCCCTTTTCTCAAAGCATCCCTTCACTCATTTTATCTCCCTTCAACTAAGACAAATAGTCTGTATCCAAATCCATTCATATTTCCTAAACCATTTTTCTACACTCTTTTACTTGACTAAAACCAAATCACCGTTCATATAAACCTTGCTTGAAGCACAAATAATGCTTTGGGCAAACCCAAAGGTGACACTAGCTTACTCTAGTTTGATATCATGTGTTATTATTACTGTTATTATTATTGTTGTTTTTTATTATTTTCACATATACTGCACAGCTATCATCATATCTCCGTTTTATTTCATCATAATGAAGACGTGTAAAAATATTGAATTGTGGTCACACGAAACGCCATAGATTTTCACACACGCCAGTAGCGCGCAAGAAAAAAACAGAGGAGATTGTCTCACAGTTCATGTATAGTATTAAAAACTGTCTATTAGAGACTTCTTTCTCCCCGATACGGGCAAAAGTGCCGTAGTGCCGTAGTGCCGTCGTGTCGAAACAGTGTGTCGACACAGTTTAAATCCCTGAGCCGAATGTCTCGACACAGCGAAGTGTGTCGATTTGCCCACCTCTACTGTAAAGACATCCCAGACGCGTGAAAGAGAACAATTCGTCTCTTTTATTCCTCTGAGCAAAAAACGCCTGTAGCCAAGATTGGCGTAAGTAGTGCATTTTCATTCTGTTTTATTACTAACATGTGAACTAACATATATCTATATATATATATTACAATGTGAAACTCGCTATTGGGTGTCAAAGTCATTTAAGGCTGGCAACCTCAGTATATCTGCCATCAATGGTACCTATACATTGTAGCGGTATGGAACCTTGCGTACCCTGACAATCCCCAGAGCTATGCCAGTGGGAGTTTTACTCCTGGTAGGTTCAACCAAGCTGGACTGGTCTGTGTGGGTAGGGGTCAGACAAAAGCTGGTACCCTGGTCCTCCAGGTTGGGGGTTTTAGCATAGGGCTGACACTCCTGTCTATGTAAAAAAAAATAATGAAGTTACGGAAACAACATCAAATGAACAAACTTTGCTGCGGGATGGACATTCGGAGTTTGTGGCTCGTATGACTGTCAGTGGTGAAAGCCGAAAGGAAGCCACTGACATGAAAACGGATGTCCTGACCGCAAAACAGGATACAAGAATAGGATTTTGGAATGTCAGGACAATGTACGAGACAGGTAAACTAAGACAGGTCACGGCAGAAATTAGAAACTATAGGTTACACATCCTGGGGATAAGTGAGAGCAGATGGACAGGGACAGGAAAAGTTAAAACAGCAACAGGAGAAACAGTACTTTACTCTGGAAGAGAGGATGGACAGCACAGTGAAGGCGTAGCCATTATTCTACAGAAAGGGATAGAAAGGACATTACTGGAATGGAAACCCATCAACAACAGACTGATACGATTGAGATTGAGAGGGAGATTCACCAACACTACAATAATACAATGCTACGCACCAACGAATGATAGCGATGAGGAGGTCAAGGATGAATTCTATCAACAACTGCAGAAAGAAATGGAAGATACACCTAGATATGATCTTGTTATAGTAATGGGAGACCTCAATGCGAAAGTTGGTACACACAATACATATAATGAAAGAACAATGGGGAAATGCGGCAGCGGAACAGCAAACGAAAATGGGGATAAGCTAATAAGTTTCTGTAGCATTAACAACCTGTTCATTGGAGGAACACTTTTCCCACATAAGGAAATTCACAAGTTAACATGGGAATCACCAAATGGTCGGGACAGAAACCAGATAGACCACATCATGGTTAACGGTAGATGGAGACATGCATTACAAGATGTGAAGGTAAGAAGAGGTGCAGATGTGGGAAGTGATCACCATTTAGTAGTAGCAAAACTGAAAGTGAAACTAAGAAGGGCTGGACCAACTGTAACTACACAGAAAAGGTTTGACATCAGCAAATTGAAGGACCCCCTTACCAGAAAAGCTTTTGCGGCCGACATTAAGAAACGATATCAATTTGCCAAAAGCCAGGAAAAGACATTGACTGATGATATAGACCAGAATTTCAACACCATTTCAACAGTATATAAGGAAAGTAGCAAATCATGCTTAGGATTACAGGAAAGGAAGAAGCAAGACTGGATAACACCAGAAACACTAAACACCATAAAGATGAGAAAGGAAATGAAAAGAAAGAAAACAGAAGCAAAGTCCCCCAGGTTAAAGCAACTATATAGCGAACAGTACAGCCAGCTGGACAAGAGGCAGCACTGAGAAATGAACAAAGCACAGTATACAAAATAACTAAATTCATCAGCGGAAAACAAGGTGCAAACAATATTACATTAGTAAGAGATAAGCAAGGAAATCTCATCAAGACAGCAGAGGGACAGGAAACAAGATGGGCAGAGCACTTCAGAGAAACTCTGAACAAGGAAATACCAGAGACACAATTGAATGTTCTTGAGGCTGAAAATGATCTAGATGTAAATACAGACATTCCACGAAAAGAAGAAATCATCACAGCAATCAAAGGGTTAAAGAACGGTAAAGCTCCGGGCCATGATAACTTAAATACAGAGCTATTTAAGACAGACCCTGAGCTAGCAGCAGAACTATTAGAACCACTATTTGCACAAGTGTGGAAAACGGGGACAACACCATCAGAGTGGAACAAAGGAATAATTGTCAAATTGCCCAAAAAGGGAGATCTTGCAGACTGCAATAATTGGAGAGGAATCACTCTTCTCTCAGTTCCCAGCAAAATACTAGGCAGGATAATTATACAGAGAATTTCAAAGGCAGTAGACTACAAACTGAGGAAAGAACAAGCAGGATTTAGAAAGAACAGAAGATGTGTAGACCATATATTCACTCTCAGGAACATTATAGAGCAGTGCTCAGAATGGCAAAGACAGCTTTACATAAATTTTGTTGATTTTGAAAAGGCTTTTGACAGCATACATAGGGACAGTTTATGGAAAATACTGAGGGCTTATGGCATTCCAAGCTGCATAGTGGCAATCATAAAAAGCCTCTATGCCAACTTTACGTGTAGTGTTGGGCAGAGCAACCTAACCTTCGAGGTGAAGACAGGAGTACGACAGGGATGCCCCTTATCAACCACTCTTTTTTTAACAGTCATAGACTGGGTGATGCGCCAGACAACAGAGGGCAGTCCAAGAGGAATAAGATGGACTACATTTTCTACATTGGAAGATCTGGAATATGCAGATGACATTGCACTGCTGGCACATTCACATCAACACATCCAGGAAAAAAACGGATAGACTTAATAAATTTAGCCAGCAGGTGGGCTTGAACATCAATTTAAAGAAGTCTGAGGTCATGACGCTCAATGTGAGCAACCCTGAGCCCATATCAGTAAGGAATCAGCAATTGGTACAGACAGATACCTTCACATACCTAGGAAGCATAGTAACACCAGACGGTGGGGCAGGCAAAGACATCAACATCAGAATGAATAAGGCAAGAACAGCCTTCTTTAGCCTAAATAACATCTAGAAGTCCTCCCAGTACAGCACAAGCACAAAATTAAGATTATACCAGAGCTGCGTGCTTTCTGTGCTTCTCTATGGTGCGGAATGCTGGAGAGTCACAGAGAAGGAAATGTCAAAATTGTCCTCTTTTCACACAACATGCTTAAGAAAAATTCACCGCATTTTTTGGCCGAATACCATCACCAACCAAGATCTGCTTACTCGTAGCAAGCAAGAGGACATGCACACCATCATAGCTGGCAGACGCTGGAGCTGGGTTGGTGATGTCCTCAGAAGAGACCCCGATGCCATCACAAGAACAGCTATGATTTGGACCCCCGAAGGAAAGCGAAAGAGAGGCCGACCAAAATCAACTTGGCGGAGGACTGTGGAGGCTGAGATGCAAAAAATGAACCAGAGTTGGGGCACTGTACGAAGAATGGCCACCGACCGTGCAAAGTGGAATCAATTTGTTGTTGCCCTACAAGACGCCACTAGGCGTGATGGCCACTGACTGATTTGACGGTCGGTGGTTAAGGATCGAAGACGAAGAACCTCAGTATATGGAGTAATTATTCATGAACCACCACTGCACGTGCTGGTGATTGCTTTATTGATAGTTTCGTAAAGAGAACTAAAAGCATAAAGTAGTTCCAGGTTCTCTATGGAGCAGGGAGGGAAAGATGAACAGAAATGATGTACATTCTAAGTATAATACTTACATTTTCAAAGCAGTGTAAATGTCCATATAAACATGTTCACTTTAAAATTAATGTAAATTTTCAATCTTTAAACCAGTGTAAATGTCTATGTGAAAATATTCATTTTAAATTAATAGAAGTTTCAAACTTTTCCATAAGTGTAAATATAAATGAAATATAAATGAATTTATATTGTGAACACTTTTCAAACAGTGGAGATGTAAATTTAAAACACATTATATCTGTACGTTTAACCTTTTCATTTAAATGTTATGTAAAGCTAAAGCTATTCAGTTTAAATGAAAAGGAAGTTTTATCCCGAGGGATTAAATTTAATGCTCATCGAGGGTAAACTCTGACATGGGATGGTAGAATAGAAGAGGGGGGCACATAACTGTGTCGTAAAACGCCAGACTCAGAAGAGCGTTTCGTTTCTATTTCTATTACCAGTTATTGGTGGTATCATCAGAAAGTACTATCTCTGGAACCAAGTGAAGGTAGAAGTGGACTGACGTTGTAAGAGACGCGATCATAAGAGGGTCTTATAGACGGTCGCAGGACCAACTTGGCCGTTACTCCTTGACGTTCTGGTAACGTGCGGCGCCTGAACTTTGACCAGAGACGAGCGCGAGCAGAGTGAAAGGATCTAATCCAGCGGGAGAAGAAACTACCATGGGCAGCTAAGTGAAAATATCCGCTGCCAGAAGTGACCTCCTTTATTCAGTTAAATCCCATTCAAGTGATGAAATTTTTTTTTCATAAATATTCAAATTATTTTCCAGCTGTTAAAACCTAAAGTGATTATTAAATTTTGTTATTTGTAATGTTACACATTTAACTTCGATTCAATACTTTTAAATGTTTTACATGTTTGTCTCAGTCAAAGTTACTAAACACACACTCTAAACAGAGATATTTATTATAATAATAATTCCACTGATTAACTCAGCGGTGGGGGCTTAACGAGCTAGAATAAACCATTGCTAAATTCTTCATAAAAGGTGTCGGCAGATTACAGAATTAACGTGCTCAGGAACAGCCAGTTTTGTTTTCGCTTATCTGAATATATTGTGAAGACTCCCATGTGATAGAAACTGTACTACTCTTCTATATACATTTCTGCCAAGAGTAATCTTGTGTAAAGATAGACTCAATTGAAGCCTATAATAGATACTCTTGAGTTTTGGCCACTGCTGGACCACTACTGCAATGCAGGGGAGGAAATACCGTCACATTAACAATGACGGAAAAATTAACAGGGTATATAAAGTAATTTATTTTAATTTCTTGTGTGCTTTTTTCTAAATGTGCCAACAAATTTCCAGTTGTGATAAAAACTTTATTTATGATCAGAAGCAACTGAAATTTTCCTACATTATGCCAAAATGGATGTACTTTAACATAAAAGTGGCCTTAGGAGCTCTACTTTAAAATGTTATTTAAATTTGTTAAGTGCCCCCTCTGTGACATGAAAATTGAGCAACCCTGATCGCTCCACTTTATTCTCAACGGGGCCCCTCACTATTTGGGTTCAAGCAACGATCGAACGTGGATTTCCCTCGCTTGCTAATTAAGCATGCACAATTAAACACGTGGAAGCCAGGTCTCTCTATTGCCATCTGTCAGATTCTTAGTTTAGCCACGCTTCCTGTCTTTGTTTCAAGCACTAATAACACTGACAAACAACATTTTTCTTTCTTATATAAGAATAAGTGTTCTTAGGTCAGTTTCTTGCGCTGATTTCAAATCTGAAATCCGTTTATCTCTATCACGTCGGGTTCTTAAGATATTTGTGAATAAATATATTTTTGGGAAATCGTTATTTGCTCCGTTTAATTTTTACTATATAACTTATTAAAAATTAATAAAAAGCAACATAATTCTACTTTTTATACTGCTGTCAGACGATTTTTTCAAACGCTTGTATTTTGAAATAATTCTGAGCAAAATATGGCTTCTAGAAGTTTGTCATCTGTTCTGTCAGATCGTGTTGACCAGAAAAAACTTTACACCATTACTAAAGAAAGCATATGGATTCCCAAATGCAGTTTGTTCGATACATTGGCAGGTTGGTTACGAAAATCGCCGAAGCATAAGTCGATGCCTTTTGGACACTACTGATTGTTACTTCTGCTTGACAAATATCCATGGTTTCACTTTTAAAACTAGAAAGTCTGTGGTTTATCCAAATATTGAATCGGTTTCGAAACCAGTGCCTCATGATCCAATCACGTGTCTTATCCGCTGGACGTGAATGAACCATCAGAAAGTGATAGTTTACCTGCTTTAGAAACTAATTCTTACTTAGATTACATACCGTTGAATGATGGTGTTTACTTAATTAACCATTCAGAACTTTCAGATCTAATACGTGATCTCGCTCTTACCAAAGGACACGCGGAATTACTCGGTTCGCGACTCAAAGAATGGAATCTTTTAGCGCCCAATACTCCGATATCTAAATTTTGTCATAGACACAGAGAACTTGTTCAATACTTTGAGATGGATGATGACATTTGCTATTGCAAAGATGTAAACGGTCATGAGCACATAGTCAACGAATGGCGATTTTTCATCGATTCTTCCAAGACTAGTCTAAAAGCCGTGTTATTGCATAACAGAAATTTATTTTCATCAATTCCAGTCGCCTACTCTGTTCATATGAAAGAAACTTATGACAATATGGCTATACGTTTGAAAAAAATAAAGTACAATGACTACCAATGGCGGATTTGTGGAGACCTAAAGGTCATTGCAATTCTCACGGGCATGCAGACTGGGTATACTAAATTTGGTTGCTTCCGATGTGAATGGGACAGCCGCAACAGACAGGAACATTATGCAAGAAAGGTGTGGCCTATCCGGGATCGTATGCAGCTCGGGCATAAAAATGTAATACACGAGCCATTAGTTAACAAAGACAGCTTCATTTTACCACTGTTACATATAAAGTTGGGGCTCATGATAAAACGAGCAAAGCTTTCACTTATCTTCGAGAGAATTATGACAATGGAGTGTGACCATGCTTGCCGATTATTGTTGGATGCTTCATCGCGATGTATCACATGCGATTCACCGACGAAAGTCGACTGCAAAGAAATTCAAGCCTACATAACTGTTATACTTATTGTACGAATGATGTTGTAATACTGTATGCGTTGTTAAAAAACCTCAATTGCGTATTTCTAGAGATCCCGACCTGATAGAGAAAAACGGTTTGCAGATTTAAAAACAGCGCATTAAAATTGACCAGAAATACATAGAAATGTTAGAGAAAGAAAAAAAAAGTTTTTTTTTTGTTAGTCAGTGTAATCCAACTATTCATAATTAACTGTCTTCTCTTTAAAAAAAGAACGTTTACCTGATGTCAGACTACGCCATCACGTCAGCGCCTGGTCCCTGAAAACACGGGTAGGGCAAGGCCACGGGTTTTGTAGTTTCTAAAGAGAGAACTGTTCGTTAATTGCAGTATCAAGGGGCGTTAACCACTCGCCGACTGCAATCCCTTTGATCGTGCTCCACGAGACGCAAATTTGCTCACCTAGGGGAACGAACCTAAAAGCTCGCTCGTTCGGGAAACGAATCTACGGTAGGCTTTGGTGTGATTTTAGACTTTGATTCAGGAATTGAACGAAGAATCTACGAGAGGTGTGAATTTCCACATATGGGAGGAAAAAATCCGCCATGTCATATATATAGTCATGCTCATCTAAATCAGTTATCAGTTTGCTATCAGGATTTCTTGAATGGTCTAGCGCGCATTTTTGGAGTCTTATTTATTTGGATTTCCTATAGAAATACGTGGAGATTTATTTCAGTTTCTTGTGTTGCGGTAAATATATAGTTACGAGTATTAGCATCAAAGTGATTTAATTGTTTGAGTTTCATTATATTTCACTGGGATTTATGTGTTAATTGAAACGTATTAAATAAACATATAGCAACATTCTCCAGCTGTAACGTAAATTTAATTACCCGCTATTTCCTCAGTGAGAGATGCTTCAAATAATTTATAAGCCGCTAGGCGATTGATGATTGATGTAAAGCAATTTAATTCTATTCATACGTGTGTAATTTTCTAAACGACTAGTGTTCATATCTCGTGTTTAAACCGTTAAGATAAACTAGACATTCGAACTATTTTCTACATATAGGCTGGTCATACGTTTGCGTCCTAGCGTTTCTTATGGTTTTACTGACTTTGGTTCTTACACCATCCAGCGATTATTGTGACTAAAATCTTCGTGTTGTGACCCCTATGTGGTCCATCTCTCCACCCATGAGAGTGGTAAAACCAAGAACTTTAACAATAAGCAATTTTAAAGTATAACTGGAGAAGAACAATTGACAGAAGTCATTTCCATAAATATTACTGATCTGCTGTGGCAGAATTTATATCACCATTTTTTACACATGACAGTAAACGTTTTCCTACTGGATTACCCCCGTAAAGAAAACTCACTGGTCATACTCTGCCATCACTTCATTGAACAGCCGTGGAGTATCATTTTCCTAAAGTTCTTTTTTCATCACGCCATAGTGTGTCTTAACCATCAGCGGCGAGACCCCACCAGACCAATATATCTTGATATATATATATTTTAAATTCTGAGGACAGTGCCACCCCATAGAACCCTTATCCCAAACACTAACTGCAGTGAAAAGAGGAATATCCTGGAACAAAAAAGTAACGCCTCGATTTCAGCGACTGCGGAAAAATAGCCGACAGCAAACTCCGTTAGTCTGGGGCTGAAATAGACAAAGCAAAATACTCTCATTGTTTAGTACTTGCTAGAGTTTTTTTATTCCATGGAATGCCTGCTTCAACGATTGGTAAGTGCAAATGAAAGTAGCCACTGTATGCGTGCATTGAATGAACGAAATTAGATAACCTTAATTTTTTTTCTTGCTAACATCAGTATACTTAATTTCCTTTTCTGTGTTTTTCTTCTTTCCCTCACTAATCTGCTTAGTCACGACATATATTAAAAATTAAGAACCTGTTCCTATACCCCTTGCTGATTATTGCATTTCCCATTTGTTAAAATTAATCTCTCTTTGGGTTAATTACCTCTGATAGTAATTTTCTTTGGTTTGTTTCCTTTACATGAGGGGAGGGCCTATTGCGATACTACTTTTCCCACCTTGTCTGTAACTTTGATTTATAAATGTAACATGATTGATGTTGTGCCTTTTTTAGTGATAATAAACATAATAAACCTTTACTTACCGTGTTGGTGAACCCCATTTTCCCATATATGTTATAAGTAGTTTGTACTCACGTTTGTGCATGTGTGTCACCAAATTGGTGTGTGTACATGAGTGTAGGGTAACTTGTAAAACATTGTTTAGCAAGGCGAGTAAGTGCGTCTGAAGTTAAATTAATGTCGTAAGATAGGCTGGATTAGAGCAACTACTCGATTCAGAGACTGTCCTTCCTCTTACCCTATCACCCTCGTAAAACAGCAATCTTTTTTTTACCCTTCATCTCACAGAGTTATCACTATCATCTCTGCTCGGACGGGACCATAAATTTATCAGACCTATCTCTACAAAAATTACGACACCCTCCCTAGCATGGACTAAACGTGGATTTGCCATGGCTCAAGTCTCGTAAAATTCGGAGTCGGAGTCGTGACATATTTACCGACTCCGACTCCACTAAAAATGATCGACTCCACGACTCCGATTCCACAACCCTCTTGTTGATAGGATCCTCCGATATTCAAGATTCTAACAAGTTTCCACAGTTTGTTCCCATGTCTGTCACGATTCAGACGTTCTTACTTGTTTACAGCAAATATTGATGTCTATTGTAATGTTCTGCTGTCTTTTGCAGTGAGGGCTTTCAGTTAAATATTAGCTAAAGTTGTTTGTTCTCTCTCTACTGTGTTACTGACTTTTGTTGCATTATTCTAAAGCTCTTGTGGTTGTTCTGTCGAGTATGGTTTATAACAGGGTTGTGGAGTCGGCCAAACAATTTTTCTACTACGACTCCGGAAATTGTAGAAGTTCGATTCCGACTCATTTTAAAAAAAAATCAGTGATATGGCATAACATTATGCCCTTATATGGAGTTATATGTATAAATATGGTATGTGTGTGAATAAATGAATACGTGAATTTCGTAGACTACATTTTATACTATTCATTCATTCATACAATAATACAAAATAACAAACCATTCACACCTGCACACAAATGACTGCTTTGCCAAACACCTTGAGGCAAAATAGTTTCAATTTAACAATGACGGTAAAATTGACAGTGTATATAGTTGATTTTCGATTCTTGCTTTTTCTTAATGTGCCATCAAATTTCCATTTGTGATAAAAAATGTATTTATGATCAGAAGCAACTGAAATTTTCCTACATTATGTAAAAATGGATGTACTTTAACATGAAAATGGTTTTAGGAGTTCTACTTTAAAATGTTATTTTAAATTGTTTAAGCGCCCCCTCTCTTGCATGGATCTAACGTGGATCTGCCTTGATTTAAGTCTCGTAAAATTCGGAGACAAAGTGGTGACATTTATTACCGCCTCCGACTGCACTAAAATATGACTGACTCCATGACCAACTCCACCCTGGCTTATAATCTTTCCTTGCCAAGCGAGGAATAGACTCGGCAGCAGCTTCCTGTATCTATCTTCTTCTTCTTCTTTGATCCTTAGCCGCCGACCGTCAAAACAGTCAGTGGCCATAACGCCTAGTGGCGTCTTATAGGGCAACAACAAATTGATTCCTCTTTGTTCGTTCGGTGGCCATCCTTCGTACAGTGCCCCAACTCTGGTTCATTCTTTGCATCTCAGCCTCCACAGTCCTCCGCCAGGTTGTTTTTGGTCGGCCTCTCTTTCGTTTTCCTTCAGGGGTCCAAAGCATAGCTGTTCTTGTGATGGCATCGGGGTCTCTTCTGAGGACATGGCCAACCCAGCTCCAGCGTCTGCCAGCTATGAGGGTGTGCATGCCCTCTTGCTTGCTCCAAGTAAGCAGATCTTGGTTGGTGATGGTATTCGGCCAAAAGATTCGGTGAATTTTTCTTAGGCATTGTGGTAAAGTGGGATGATATAAATATTTATAGGGACTTAGTGTACTGACTGAGATCAGCTGTGAAGGTATCTGTATCTAATATGTGTAGTGTTTTACAGATAACCTTACTTACTGCCACATATTTATATCTCAGTCAGATTTATTCTGGAATATTGTGTTGGCAACGTTATATGTCTAGGGTTATGCAAATGATGAAGTGTAAGTCACCACAACAACAACAGATAAACAATTTAATTATTCCACCACACTTGACAATACTGTGACACTCACAAACAGTCAACACTCTAGAAGACTATCTTAAAAGATTCAGTGATAAATTTCAGATATGTACATATGTATTGATTTTCTCTACAATAGTGATCCTGATTCAACTACACAGTGAACCAGGCAATATAATAACATGTAATTTCAAATATTATGTACACATATATAAATGTGGTCTTTGCATTGACATACAATATTAGTATTCTATGTGTGTGAGTTGTGATGTGGTAATATGAGGTAATACTGGTTTTGTTCTTCAAGATAGATTCTTATTAGACATCATGACTGCATGTGCTTGTGTATGTTGGAACTAGTATTGGAGATGGTCTCAGTTCCGAACAATAAAAAAAATTAATTGCCCCTCTTTAATTAAGTTAGTGTCATTTACGAGGGGTACATAGTGTTGAGCTCTTTTGGCCACAGTGGGCTTAACTTTCGTGATGGCGGCAGGCAAGGACTCCTCTGCTCGACTATTCACTGTTTCTGAAGACACCTCACTGGTTACTATAGGGACCCAAGAGTATGCTGTCAGCCTCTGGATTCAGCAAACGCTCAGACCAGGTGCGGCTTCAATACTAGGACCACAGTCCCTGAAACAAGAAGGATGTACCTCCTACTTCAGAACTAATTTATACTATCTGGCTAGACTGAGCACAATACATCACAAACACAGAGTTCAGAGCTTTATTTTTACTGCTATCTTCTTCTGAAGCAGTTTACTCCAGTATTAACCTCCTTAATGGTTACTACGCCTCTGCACTTTCAGCTATAAGTCCTTCCATATCATAAGGTAGGTGTCAGTGTACTATCTGGTAATTCCATGTAGTGTTACTTTTCTCCGACACCTTCTGTTCAGGTTGGAGCACTATATATATTATAGGCCTTGCCTCTTGTTCGCTACTGAACTGCACATATATACAGACATAAATTATCAATGTACATTCAATTTTCATTAAAAAGAGATCAAATATTTCAGCCTACCACAATTCATGGAAATAAACACAGATACGTTGACTAGCAATGAATTCTGGCACAAATACTGGCACAAATTCCCATCTGCTTATGTTCCAGGCTTTTATTTAGCAAAAATATGAGCTGGCTTCAACGCACTGTTGCTTTATCAAGCTTATTTGAACTAGTGGTCTCGAACTAACGCTATCAATTAACTATATTAACCGACCTAACCAATCAGGCCATCTCTACCCAATCGTTTGAAAAAAAGTACTCTTACTTCCGTCTCCCTTGAGAACAAAAGATAGCATTTATAGTCCGACTAATCGTGTTTAGCCTTACATATCATTCCATCCAATCAATTCAAATGTAACTTGTGGCCTATTTCCGTACAATGGTGGTTTAAAATTCTTTCACTGAGCGATTCTGATGTTTTGGGGCTGTCTGACACCCTCACTATTTTCTTTTGCCTATAATTTATTAATTCCTGGACTATTTGCGTAACACTTAACATATTCTTTGTTAGCAAGTCTTAAGGAATCCAAATATATAAGTTTAATGGAGCTAAGTGGCTGCGTTCAAAATATGTATTTTCTAGGATAGTCGTGTAGTTGTTTTTTTATTTTTTATGTTAGAACCGCCACCTGTCCTGCTGTACTGTCAGACTAATGTCAGGATTTCGGACATAAAACAGTAGAATGTCAGGTTTCCCCAATAAGCGTTTTTCAGGTTTTAAAACCTAACTCTGGGAAGGGTAGTGTTTTTATCACTGTCCGTCTGAAATAAAGTTAGTGCATGTGGCCTTACACGCGTGTTAGGGGTGGCATTAATATAGCGAGACGCGTGTTTAGTGTTGCTTGTGTTGCTGCCTTCAGCCCTCCCTTCTTTCTATCTGAGTCCATCTGTTCGTTCGTTTTGGTAACGTAGTATAATTAATGTTAGGATTAATTTAGGTCATTACGCAGTGTGCCTCTCAATGTTTTTCTTAGAAATGCAATACCCGTTTTAATGTGTTGTGGAAACGCTTGTATTTATGCAGTGGCTTATATTTAACGTGGAAACGTTACAATTTGCAGACGAAGCATAAAACAAAGGGGATTTCGAGTACTGTCATTGTGACAGCACTGTTCTTTACCATTCTTCTTCCTTTTATAGAATTAAAAAAAAAATTTGTTAGGCTTTACATTTACTTTTAATTTATATATGTGGATTAGAATTTCTCACGACAGGCATGTTGTGTGAAAAGAGGACAATTTCGACATTTTCTTCTCTGTAACTCTCCAGCATTCCGCACCATAGAGAAGCACAGAAAGCACACAGCTCTGATATAATCTTAATTTTGTCCTTGTGCTGTTGTCGTGAGAAATTCTAACAGCTCTGATATAATCTTAATTTTGTCCTTGTGCTGTTGTCGTGAGAAATTCTAATCCACATATATAAATTAAAAAGTAAATGTAAAGCCTAACAAATAACTTCAATAAAAGGAAAGAAGAATGGTAAAGAACAGTGCTGTCACAATGACTGTACTCGAAATCCCCCTTGTTTTCTACTTCGTCTGCAAATTGTAACGTTTCACGTTGATAGTAAAAGCCTACTGCATCATTACACACTTTCTTCAATAAAACGTGTACTGCATTTCTAAGAAACCCTTGAGCTAGGCACTCTGCGTAATGACCTAAATTAATACTTCCATTAATTTCATTTTATACACGGCGTGATGAAAAGACAGATGAACTTAGGATAGAGAGAAGGGAGGGCTGAAAGCAGGAACGCATGCAACACTAAACACGCGTCTCGCTATACAATTAAAGTCATCACGCGTGTAAGGCCACAAGCACTATTTTTTTTTTCAAATCGACAGTGATAAAAAACACTACCCATACTAGAGTTAGGTTTTAAAAACCTGAAAAATGCTTATTAGGAAATATGACATTATACTGGTTTACGTTTGAAAGCCTGACAGTACCCAGACACCACATCGATCGAAGTGAACGGGAGGTAGAAGAAAATGCACATTTTGAACGCAGCCACCTAGCTCCCTTAAATTTATATAGTTGGGTTCCTTAGGACTTGCTGACAAAGAATATGTTAAACGTTACGCAAATAGTCTAGGAATTAACAAAATATAGCCAAAATAAATAGGTGGTGCTGTCAGACAACACCAAAATCAGAATTGCGCAGTGGCAGGTTTTGAAACCACCATTGTACGGGAAATAGGCCAACATGTTACCTCCTATTTGATTGGCGGAAAGTAAATGTAAGGCTAAACACGATTAGTCGGACTATAAATACTACTTCTTTGTTGTTAGGGGAAACAGTAGTAGAGGTACTTTTTTGAAAAGCTGTGTAAACATGGCACGATTGGTTAGACCCGCCAATATAGTCAATTAGGAGCGTCAGTTCAGTACCACATTTTTCAAATAAACTTACTAAAGAACCAGTGCGTTGAGCGCCAGTGCATATTTTTCTAAATAAAAGCCTGGGACATCAGCAGATCGAAATTGTGCTATATTCATTGCCAGTCAACGTAACTGTGTATTATTTCCATGAATTGTGGTAAGCTTGATATATTCAATATCTTTTTAATGAAAATTGAATGTAAATTGATAAATTATGTCTATATATGTGTGTGGTTCAGTAGCGAACATGAGGCAAGGCCTATATAGTGCTCCAACCTGAACAGAAGGTGTCGGAGAAAAGTAAAACTGCATGGAATTGCCAAACAGTACACTGACACCTATCTTATTGACTAGAAAGAACTAATGCTGGAATTGCAGAGGCGTAGTAACCATTAGGGAGGAGTATACTGGTGTAAATTGTTTCAGATGAAGCTGACAGTTGGCCTACCGCTCTGAACTCAGTGTTTGTTATGTATTGTGTTCAGTCTGGAAATAGATTATAAATTAGTTCTGAAATAGGAGGTACAACCTTCTTGTTTCAGGGACCGGGGTCCTATGTTATTGAAGCAGCACCTGGTCTGAGCTTTGCTGAATCTAGAGGCTGACAGCATACTCCTGGGTCCAGATAGCGACCAGTGAGGTGTCTCCAGAACACAGGGGAGCAATCGAGCAGAGGAGTCTTTTCCTGCCACCATCACGAAAGTTAAGCCTCTGTGGCCAGAGGAGCTCAACATTATGTGTCCCCCTCAAAACTTGACATTATAGTAAAACTGAGGGTCAATACATTGTTTAAATTGATAGGAACGGTGAAGATTCCCCATACTATTTCCAAGATAAACAAACACTTGAAGTCATGATGACAAATAACAACATAGCTTGAAAAACAAAACCAGTATTACCTCATAGTACTACTACACAACTGACACACATAGGATAATACTATAAAATATGTCACTACAAGGTTCATATTTATAAATTATGTACATATAAATTGTGATTACATTTGATTGTGATTCCTGGTTCACTGTGTAGTTGAATCAGGATATATATATATTAGTGAAAGTAATTAATACATATATATTTGAACTTTTACCATTGACTCAATTAAGATAGTCTTATAGAGTGTTAAATGTGTGTGAGTGTCACAGTGTTGTCAAGTGTGGTGGAATAAATTAAATTGTTTATCTGTCTGTTGTTGTTGTGACTTACACTTCATCATTTACATAACCCTAGACATTTAACGTAGTCATCACAATATTCCAGAATAATTCTGACTGAGGTATAAATGTGGTAGCAAGTAAGGTTATCTGTAAAACACTACACCTATTAGATACAGATACCTTCACAGCTGATCTCAGTCAGTACACTAAGTCCCCTATAAATATTTATAACATCCCATTTTACCACATATATTGGGGTCTCGCTCCCGGGATTTTGAATCTTTCCCTATTATAAATATTGGGGGTAATTCACTTCAGGGAATAATAAGAATTAAAAGGTATCCTTGGGTGGAATTAAATAAGGTTGAGCTCTCAGTGCCTGTGGTGTCTTTGGATAAGTAATTACAGATTGTATTGTTTAGTTAGACATTACATACATTTACCTGCTAGAAAATGGCCGACTTGGCAAAATTTCGATCTGCTGCTGTGCAGACTGCAAAAGAGTTAGGAATGGACGGGCAAATTATGATTGCTTATGTCACTGCTGAATGTGACAAATATATTGAACGGGAAGAAAGAAGATTAGAAAAAGAGGCCGAAAGAAAGTTAGAGGCTGAAAAGGAAATTAAGAAGTTACAATTTGAGGCTGAGGCTAAGAAATTGGAGGCAGAAAGAGAAGAGAAGCGATTAGATGCAGAAAGGGAAGAGAAGAAATTAGCTGCAGAAAGGGAAGACAAGAGATTAGCTGCAGAGAGGGAAGCCGAGAAAAGAAGATTAGCTGCAGAAAGGGAAGCAGAAAAGGAGGAGAAGAGATTACAAAGGGAACATGAGTTACGACTAAGGGAGTTTGAGTTTCAAGGCCATGCTCCTGAAAATGGTGCCAGTCCCTTTACCTCTGATGCCACTGCTAGTCAGGGAGCCTCAACCTCAGCTATGAATTTTCATTTAGATCATTTTGTGGAGAAAGACGATGATATTGAGAGCTATCTAAATATATATGAACTATTAGCTACCACTTATGGGTTAGAAAGAGAAAGGTGGAGCTTAAAGTTATCTCAAGGGCTTCGTGGGGCAGCTTATGAAGTTTTTGCCAAAATGAACAGAGGTGATCAAGAAAATTATGACATGCTAAAGCAGGCTCTTTTGTTAAGATATGAAAAGAACGCAGAATTTTATAGAAAAAAAATTTAGGAATGCTAAATTACTGTCAGGTGAAACCTATCACCAGTTCTCTGCACGGTTAGAGACATACTTGGAGAAATGGACTTCTCTGGGGAAAACCCAAGATCTTAAGGAAATGGTCCTTATAGAACAATTAAGAGAGTCCATGGCTCCAGACCTGAGAAAGTTTCTCATGGAACAAGGTGCAGAGAGGCTGGGTGAGTTGCTAAATGTTGCTGAAAGGTATCAAGCAGCTCAGGCAGAGGTATCAGGCAATAAAAAGAAACAGGTGGATAATTTTAGGGCACCACAGAACTTTAATAAATTTGATCCTAGAGATCAAAACAAAGGTAAGCACCAATTTGATAGGCCACGGTATGAAAATAAAAATAAAACCCCACAATTCGATGAAAGGAAATATGATGAAAGAAAATCTTACAACCAAGGAAAGAGATGGTGTAAAAATTGTAAGATGAACAATCATGACACTGACCATTGTAGAAGGAAACCTCCTCATTGTGCTGCTATGACATCTGGAAAAAAGGGAAAAAAGGTCAAACCTGCGGAACTACAGGAACCATACCATCCCCCAGTGTGTGACGATGTCATCTGTAATGGTATCACCATAAGGTGTTTATATGATACAGGTTTAGATTATGATTCCGTTGTGAGTTCTCACCTGGTGCAGGCAGATCAATACACCACAGAAACAGTGGAGATTCAAACTGCAACCAAGGATGTAGCTACCATGACACTTCCCGTCGCACGGATAAAGGTGAAAACGCGATATGTGGAAGGGATCATAAAAGCAGCAGTGATAAATGAGCCAATCTACCCTCTGATATTGGGGTGTAAATATGTCTTCTTGGGGAATCCCAAGAGACCTGTGATATTGGCAACAGTGCAGACCAGATCACAGTCTAAAAAGGAGGAGGATAATCCAATAAATACTCATCCAGATGAGATGAGGAAGGCACAGGCGGAGGACAAGACACTCAAGCCGTGTTTCAAGAAGTTGCCCAAATCTCATACACCTCCAGGCAAGGGAGAATTTTATATGAAGAACAAGCTGATTTATAGGAAGGCTGGATCTGAATCCAATGGTCACGGACAGCTGGTCCTTCCCACTTCATATAGGACTAAAGTGTTGGAACTAGGGCATGCGATTCCCTTCAGTGGTCATATGGGGATCAGCGCAACAGGACAGCGAATAGCTTGTCACTATTTCTGGCCAGGGATAACTGAAGATATCAAACGATATGTAAAATCCTGTCCAGAGTGCCAACGAGTAGCACCTAAGCATTGGACTGCACCAGCAACTCTGGGGGAAATGCCCATAGTGGGAACACCCTTTGAGAGAGTTGCCGTGGATCTTGTGGGACCTCTCACCCGAACCAAGAGAATGAACAGCTACATTCTGACTCTGGTGGACACTTGTTCTATGTGGGGAGAGGCGGTAGCCCTGTCATCGATTGATTCTAAACATGTGGCAGAGGCATTACTCACAATTTTCACAAGGTTAGGCTTTCCCAATCAAATCTTGACTGATAATGGCTCTCAGTTCAAGGGGAAACTAACTGAAGAAGTTTTCAGGATCTTCCAGGCCAAACACTTCCATTGTAGTGTGTACCACCCCCAAGGGAACGGCCAAGTGGAAAGATTTAATGGCACGTTGATGTCAATCCTGAGAAAGTTGGCACACGAAAAAACCAGATACGTGGGACCAGTACCTTCACGCCGCCCTCTTTGCTTATCGGGAGGTACCCCATAGTTCAACCGGTATGGCCCCGGCAACATTATTGTTTGGAAGGCCAATAAAAGGTCCACTCGAAGCTCTGTTAAGAACGTGGACTGATGAAAAGGCAGAGGAAAATATTACATCCTCATACCAATATGTGAATGAGCTGACCACTCGTTTAAAAACTGGCTGGAAACTTGCCAATGAAAATTTGAAACAAGCCAGGAAGAAACATGCTGCCTATTATAACAGGAAAGCTAAAGACAGAGATTTGGCTGTGGGAGAGAAGGTACTGCTTCTTCTCCCCGGTAGTCAGAATAAGTTACAAATTGGATGGCAAGGTCCATATACAGTTCTAGAGAAGGTGTCTAGAACCAATTATAAGATAGATAAGAAGGGGAAAGAAAAAATCTATCATGTGAATCTCCTGAAGAAATATTTGGAAAGAGAAAATCAGGAAGAGACACACTTGTTGACCTTGTCCATTGCCATGGAAATGAAAAAGGAACCACTTTCATCATTTGAATATCCATTACATCCCTGTGAGACAGCGGCACAGGTGAAAATCAGTACACATTTAACGAAAAATCAGAAAGAGAGAGTGCAACAGGTTCTAGATAATCATGCAGAGGTGTTAACAGACCGACCTGGGCATACAAACTTATTGGAATATGATATGAAACTGATAGACCCCACACCTGTCTGTATGAAACCCTATTCGATTCCTTTTGCTAAGGAGAAGGCTTTGAAGGAAGAGATAGACTATTTGTTGAAGGAAGGAATTATTTCGCACAGTGAATCTTCATATAGTTCCAGTGTTGTACTCTTAAGAAAACCCTCTGGAGAACATAGACTCTGTATAGATTACAGGAGACTGAATGCTATTACAGAAGGACAGGTGGATCCATTGCCGGATACAAATCAGTTGTTTGCCAGGCTAAATAAAGCTAAATATTTCTCAAAAGTGGATCTGAGTAAAGGATACTATCAGATTCCAGTAAAGCCTGAGGTTAGACCATACCTAGCGTTTAGTACCTCAGAGGGACACTATGAGTTTAACAGATTGCCATTTGGATTGAAGAATGCACCTAGTGTCTTCTCTAGAATGATGAGAAAATTATTGGACCCTCTGAATAATCCATGCATCACAAATTTCATGGATGATATCCTTATAGCAACAGAAACATTTGAGGAACACATTGACTCTCTAAACATGCTGTTTAATCCACTTAAAGAAGCGAATTTGACAGCCCGACCAACCAAATGTTGTGTTGGATGTAAAGAATTATAATTCTTGGGACACACAGTCCATCAGGGAAACATGACCCCTGACCCCAAGAATTTAGAGAAACTAAAGAAAGCCCCGAGACCACAAACCAAGAAAGACGTGAGATCCTTTGTCTCATTATGTGGTTTCTACCAAAAGTATATCAAAAACTTTAATTCCATATGTGCACCGTTAACTGATTTGACACGTAAAGGACATCCAGATCGAATTACATGGACTCCACAATGCGAATTCGCTTACCAGGAATTGAAGGAAAAGCTCACAAGTAAACCTATTTTGAAATTACCTGACTTAAGTCAAGAATTCATTGTAAGGACTGATGCCAGTAATATTGGGTTAGGTGCGACTCTGCTACAGAAATCAGATGCATTGGATGGGGAATTAAGCCCAGTGGCATATGCTAGCAGAAAGTTGAATAAAGCTGAAACCAACTACTCAACTAGCGAAAAAGAATGTCTTGCAGTAATATGGGCGATAAAGAAATTCAATATTTATCTGTATGGGAAGGCATTTAAGTTGCAAACGGATCACAAACCCTTGTCGTTTCTAGCGCAGGCTAGACACGAAAATTCTAGATTACTCCGTTGGTCATTACTGATGCAGCCATATGAGTTTAGCATAGAGTATATAAGTGGAAAAACAAATCTGGGAGCGGATTTTTTAAGCCGCCATCCGTGTGATGAGAATCACCCTAAGCCCCAGGAAGGATAATAAATTTCTCTATGTGTATATAGAATTATAGACTGACATATAACGTCTGTTTCAAGTGGGGAGAATTTGTCGTGTGAAATTCTAATCCACATATATAAATTAAAAAGTAAATGTAAAGCCTAACAAATAACTTCAATAAAAGGAAAGAAGAATGGTAAAGAACAGTGCTGTCACAATGACTGTACTCGAAATCCCCCTTGTTTTCTACTTCGTCTGCAAATTGTAACGTTTCACGTTGATAGTAAAAGCCTACTGCATCATTACACACTTTCTTCAATAAAACGTGTACTGCATTTCTAAGAAACCCTTGAGCTAGGCACCCTGCGTAATGACCTAAATTAATACTTCCATTAATTTCATTTTATACACGGCGTGATGAAAATACAGATGAACTTAGGATAGAGAGAAGGGAGGGCTGAAAGCAGGAACGCATGCAACACTAAACACGCGTCTCGCTATACAATTAAAGTCATCACGCGTGTAAGGCCACAAGCACTAATTTTTTTTTTCAAATCGACAGTGATAAAAAACACTACCCATACGAGAGTTAGGTTTCAAAAACCTGAAAAATGCTTATTAGGAAATATGACATTATACTGGTTTACGTTTGAAAGCCTGAAAGTACCCAGACACCACATCGATCGAAGTGAACGGGAGGTAGAAGAAAATGCACATTTTGAACGCAGCCACCTAGCTCCCTTAAATTTATATAGTTGGGTTCCTTAGGACTTGCTGACAAAGAATATGTTAAACGTTACGCAAATAGTCTAGGAATTAACAAAATATAGCCAAAATAAAATGGTGGTGCTGTCAGACAACACCAAAATCAGAATTGCGCAGTGGCAGGTTTTGAAACCACCATTGTACGGGAAATAGGCCAACATGTTACCTCCTATTTGATTGGCGGAAAGTAAATGTAAGGCTAAACACGATTAGTCGGACTATAAATACTACTTCTTTGTTGTTAGGGGAAACAGTAGTAGAGGTACTTTTTTGAAAAGCTGTGTAAACATGGCACGATTGGTTAGACCCGCCAATATAGTCAATTAGGAGCGTCAGTTCAGTACCACATTTTTCAAATAAACTTACTAAAGAACCAGTGCGTTGAGCGCCAGTGCATATTTTTCTAAATAAAAGCCTGGGACATCGGCAGATCGAAATTGTGCTATATTCATTGCCAGTCAACGTAACTGTGTATTATTTCCATGAATTGTGGTAAGCTTGATATATTCAATATCTTTTTAATGAAAATTGAATGTAAATTGATAAATTATGTCTATATATGTGTGTGGTTCAGTAGCGAACATGAGGCAAGGCCTATATAGTGCTCCAACCTGAACAGAAGGTGTCGGAGAAAAGTAAAACTGCATGGAATTGCCAAACAGTACACTGACACCTATCTTATTGACTAGAAAGAACTAATGCTGGAATTGCAGAGGCGTAGTAACCATTAGGGAGGAGTATACTGGTGTAAATTGTTTCAGATGAAGCTGACAGTTGGCCTACCGCTCTGAACTCAGTGTTTGTTATGTATTGTGTTCAGTCTGGAAATAGATTATAAATTAGTTCTGAAATAGGAGGTACAACCTTCTTGTTTCAGGGACCGGGGTCCTATGTTATTGAAGCAGCACCTGGTCTGAGCTTTGCTGAATCTAGAGGCTGACAGCATACTCCTGGGTCCAGATAGCGACCAGTGAGGTGTCTCCAGAACACAGGGGAGCAATCGAGCAGAGGAGTCTTTTCCTGCCGCCATCACGAAAGTTAAGCCTCTGGCCAGAGGAGCTCAACATTATGTGTCCCCCCTCAAAACTTGACATTATAGTAAAACTGAGGGTCAATACATTGTTTAAATTGATAGGAACGGTGAAGATTCCCCATACTATTTCCAAGATAAACAAACACTTGAAGTCATGATGACAAATAACAACATAGCTTGAAAAACAAAACCAGTATTACCTCATAGTACTACTACACAACTGACACACATAGGATAATACTATAAAATATGTCACTACAAGGTTCATATTTATAAATTATGTACATATAAATTGTGATTACATTTGATTGTGATTCCTGGTTCACTGTGTAGTTGAATCAGGATATATATTAGTGAAAGTAATTAATACATATATATTTGAACTTTTACCATTGACTCAATTAAGATAGTCTTATAGAGTGTTAAATGTGTGTGAGTGTCACAGTGTTGTCAAGTGTGGTGGAATAAATTAAATTGTTTATCTGTCTGTTGTTGTTGTGACTTACACTTCATCATTTACATAACCCTAGACATTTAACGTAGTCATCACAATATTCCAGAATAATTCTGACTGAGGTATAAATGTGGTAGCAAGTAAGGTTATCTGTAAAACACTACACCTATTAGATACAGATACCTTCACAGCTGATCTCAGTCAGCACACTAAGTCCCCTATAAATATTTATAACATCCCATTTTACCACAGCTGTATTGAGAGGACTTCCAGATGTTGTTTAGGCTAAAAAAAGGCTGTTCTTGCCTTATTCATTCTGATGTTGATGTCTTTGCCTCCCCGTCGTCTGGAGTTACTATGCATCCTAGGTATGTGAAGGTGTCTGTCTGTACCAGTTGCTGATTCCTTACTGATATGGGCTCAGGGTTGCTCACATATCTATCAGGCTACATCTATTTTCATGCGTAGTATGTTAGGGATCCACTTCCATCTACTTCCTTTAGATGTTATTTTTAAGTATTTCGGTAGTTTTGTCCCGTGTGTTACCGCGTTACTCCAAATGGTCTTCTGAATGCCTACTCAGGCTGAGAGAAGGAATGAGATATAATGCTGAAATAATCTTTTGTGTAGCGTGTTTGGTACGCGCTTCTTCGTCCTAGCTTGGGACCAGATGTGACGATCCTTTAAATGCAAGCCAAACTGGAGAAAATGGAGCTAATGACTTCAGCTCAGCACGTTTCAGAATGTCTAGATCTACTGTGCAGGTAATAGATGGATATGAGAAAAAAATCGAAAAAAGGTGATTCGTCTTACAAGGACAAAAGTCAAAGAAAATAGCCAACGTTGCGGCCACAAGGCCTCGTCAGGGAAAGGAAAGAAAGTGAGGGCTAGATAGGACATGTACGAATCTAAATAAACATAAAAATAAAAACTGAGTATTTCCTTAAAGGCAGCTAAGACCTACCATGCCTGCCGAAGGGAGAGTGCATCACAAGAAAAGGAAATGACTGCCACTTCCGGATGTAAACAGTACATAATAGGAACCTAAAAAACGAAACTGAACAGGAAACTACCCAAGCGTAATACTAATGAGGACTGGAGATAGAAGATGACAGAATGAGTTGGAGATAAGTAAATAATTAATTAACAATCAAGACATTTTAAAAAAAATTTTTAATTTAGGACAGGGTCAAAATAGAATTGGAGTGGAAAGGGTGACCTCAGACAAAGGTGTGTAAGGTGTTAAGACAATCTGGTTTTAGACACCCCATACGATGGATAAGACGTTGCTCAAGCTGGACTCGGCTAGCAGTGTCAGAGGAGCAGGATCTGATCGCAGTGACCTGGATGTCGGTGGGACCCTGGTGGTCAGGACCATTAAAGTATATGGCAACTCCGCGTCTTACCGCATGTCCACTCATCTTGCTCGACCTAATGTGCCGAGTGTAATACCAGGGAGTCTTTAACTTGGTATTGGTTGCAAAAAAGCGAGAAGCTCAGCAGCCCTAGTTAAACTGCAATTACCTTTATTTACGATGTTAAATATGATAAATTAAATATTTAAAAACTATAACAACCTTGTGGCAAATTTGCACGACACTGATCATGCCATACACAGCATTTACAGCAAGAAAGTATGCGCATTGACAGTGTTAATGAAATAGCCGAATATATACCTCCTACCACCAAAGTTCGCTCATCGATACTTCTTTCTGGATTCCAAAAGATTAACCTAAGATCAGTGCTTTTATTTTCACTAAGTATCGTTCATAATTTACAGAACTGTTACCTAGCATCACAAATACGAGTATTTGCTCAGTGACACAAGAACTTCCGCCAGTCGTCAAGAACATTCATTCATTGCGGAAACATCATTTAATGCAAAAGATTTTTGACCTATCAAGATGACCTATTTCTCCCTTATGTAAGAGTTTTCAAAGTCAGTTCCATTTGTTATCACAACTGTTCACTTACAGAAAATGCTAACTTACACATTTTCCTCCCTTGTAGCTCTCGTGGTGTCTCTGAAAGAGACAAACAAAGAATAGCACTCCTGCCCACTCACGCATGTCGTACTAGACGACTAAAATGAGGTAGTGCATGGACCTAGCAAACTCATTATGAAAATATAGCTAAATAAACCACTGTTGCTAGATAATGTAACTGTCTGGGGAGGGTTTCTTTAAGGGGTTTGCTGCAGTGGTAGTTATTGCTCTGTTTGGTTTGGTTTCGTTTTGAGGACTATTTTCATTGCACATGGACAACTCCATCAGTGCTCCGATCTCCTCCCTTAGATCACACACGGAGTATCTCAGCACAGAGCACGAACTTCGTAGCACCGGCGAGAATCCAGCTGAGTGTATATAGGAATATTCTTCTTCTTTCTTCTTTGATCCTTAGCCGCCAACCGTCAAAGCAGTCAGTGGCCATTACACCTGGTGGCGTCTTGTAGAGCAACAACAAATTGATTCCACTTTGCTCGGTCGGTGGCCATCCTTCGTACAGTGCCCCAACTCTGGTTCATTCTTTGCATCTCAGCCTCCACAGTCCTCCGCCAAGTTGTTTTTGGTCGGCCTCTCTTTCGTTTTCCTTCAGGGGTTCAAAGCATAGCTCTTCTTGTGGTAGCATTGGGGTCGCCTCTGAGGACATGGCCAACCCAGCTCCAGCGTGTGCCAGCTATGATGGTGTGCATGTCCTCTTGCTTGCTCCGAGTAAGCAGATCTTGGTTGGTGATGGTATTCGGCCAAAATATTCGGAGAATTTTTCTTAGGCATTTTGTGTGAAAAGAGGACAATGTCGACATTTCCTTCTCTGTAACTCTCCAGCTCTCCGCGTCATAGAGAAGCACAGAAAGCACAAAGCTCTGATATAATCCTAATTTTGTGCTTGTGCTGTACTGAGAGGACTTCCAGAGGTTGTTTAGACTAAAAAAGGCTGTTCATACATTCTATAAATATTTTTTTATGGGTATTTTTCCAGTTTTTAAATTTTGCCAGAGCATCGGCTTTATGGCCTACTCTTAACGATTTCCAACTGCCATGGGATTTTTAACGCACACGAGACCTCCTATTTTTCACTCTTATCCGAGAAGACTAGGCATCCGATCTCTGCCAAGGAGACCAGAGGGAAGTATGACATCATTAGGACCACTAGTTTTGAAGAAAAAAAAAATCTACATAAATTATATTCCCTCTACTGGGAATCGAACTCGGACGCCATACCTCTTAGTCACACTGATCCGTAAAGAGCGGAAAGGAAAATTTTAATTATATTAACTCACAATTTCCATCCTTCACAGTAAAATCCTTTTCCTTGAGAACCATTAGAATCAAGAAGCCTGCCTATCAGCAGATAATATTAGTCCGTAATAAATATTACTAATTCTGATGTCACAGAATTGATATCCCAGAACACACAGAACCATACTACTGAAAACAAATAACAACAATTAATAGGAAAATTATACATTCTTATTAATAACATATTTTAACAAAAGATTTCGTCAAAGTGTTGTCTTCACATAAAAAATGTCACGTGGTTGAACCAGAACATACTTACATGTCTGAATGCCAGAATAACATCCTTCAATTTCGTTCCGAGACTTCGAACCAGTATCAACAATACAGCAAGACACCGCACAACTCCGGGATTTGTCGATTGATCGTAAAATTTCATGTCTACCTTCCCAAAATAAAATCAGGTCGGAATTTATAGTTACTGGTTCCAGTCTTACCGCGCGTTTATTCAGACATTATCTACAGAGCCGACAGATAAGGCCATGATGAGGAGAACAATATAAGACGCTAGCTCAGGTACTGTTTTCGTAAAATTCCAAACTAAGATTGCCCCTTGACCTTCCAGGTGTTCTATGAAGAGACAAATGAACAAATATGACAACTGTACCCTCAGGCATGTCGTACGAAGCGACTACTATGAGTTTGTGCATGGGAGCTGGCAGTGTCATTATGTAAAACAAAAAGCCACATCAATCACCGCTGTAGCAGCTTGGTGCAGACTTCCTGCAAGGGCATCAGCTACAGTGATGTCTTCATGTTCCGTAATGAGTGCAAAGCAAAATGATGATGAAGATGACGAAAATAAGATTGCAATTAACAGTAGCAAGCACATCGACAATCAACAGTAACAAGCACATCAACAACCAACAGTAGCAAGCACATCAACATTCAACAGTAACAAGCACATCAACAATCAAAAGTAGCAAGCACATCGACAATCAACAGTAACAAGCACATCAACAATCAACAGGAGCAAGCACATCGACAATCAACGGTAGCAAGCACATCAACAATTAACAGTAACAAGTACATCGACAATCAACAGTAACAAGCACATCAACAACCAACAGTAGCAAGCACATCGACAATCAACAGTAACAAGCACATCAACAATCAACAGTAGCAAGCACATCGACAATCAACAGTAGCAAGCACATCGACAATCAACAATAGCAAGCACATCGACAATCAACAGTAACAAGCACATCGACAATCAACAGTAACAAGCACATCGACAATCAACAGTAACAAGCACATCGACAATCAACAGTAGCAAGCACATCGACAATCAACAGGAGCAAGCACATCAACAATCAACAGTAACAAGCACATCAACAATCAACAGTAACAAGCACATCAACAATCAACAGGAGCAAGCACATCGACAATCAACGGTAGCAAGCACATCAACAATCAACAGTAACAAGCACATCAACAATCAAAAGTAGCAAGCACATCGACAATCAACAGTAACAAGCACATCAACAATCAACAGGAGCAAGCACATCGACAATCAACGGTAGCAAGCACATCAACAATTAACAGTAACAAGTACATCGACAATCAACAGTAACAAGCACATCAACAACCAACAGTAGCAAGCACATCGACAATCAACAGTAACAAGCACATCAACAATCAACAGTAGCAAGCACATCGACAATCAACAGTAGCAAGCACATCGACAATCAACAATAGCAAGCACATCGACAATCAACAGTAACAAGCACATCGACAATCAACAGTAGCAAGCACATCGACAATCAACAGTAGCAAGCACATCGACAATCAACAGTAACAAGCACATCGACAATCAACAGTAACAAACACATCGACAATCAACAGTAGCAAGCACATCGACAATCAACAGTAACAAGCACATCGACAAACAACAGTAACAAGCACATCGACAATCAACAGTAACAAGCACATCGATCACAATTTCTGCGGTTTGTCTAAAATAAATAACTGATGTTTAAAGAATCACTTTTACTAGAAGAATTAGGCGATGATCGTAAGAAGGCGTGTAGCCAGCGTCATCATTTCCGCATCGCTCCTTATAAAGTTGGAGCCATCACTGTAGATGGTTATCCCTACAAGAAGCCTGTACCAAAGTACTCATGGGCTTCCTTCTACTGAGGTGGTTTCTGAAGCAATCTGTTTTACAGAATGAGGTAAATAGTTCCACTCACATCATCATAGAAGTCGTCTCTGAAAAAATTGCCCTAGTGAGCAGTACTCATATTCTTTGTCTCTTTAAAAACCTGGGTCTCTACTACTGGGTCAGGAATTAAAAGAGAAAGGAAATAAAACACGCCAGAATGCTATGCTGTTGAAACTTGGATAGTCTTGAAAGCACTGTACATCTTTGGCACAACAGAATCTAAGTGCTTATAATCCCCGATATAAAGAATTGTCTTCGTGTCCCGTTACTTTCGTCCGTAACAAACTCTCACCGATTTGCAATCTTTTCATGTCGCGTTTTCGGGAAGTTAGGGGAAAGCCGCGTATTAAGGCATGGACATTAAACTGCACGCCCCATTGAAATAACGAGCGTTTCTACCCATCTTTCATGGTGAGGGTGTTTTTAGAAATATTCTGATATAGTTTCAGGAATATTATATTAAGCATTTCGGCTAAGTATTAATAAGTGTATATACCATATTTTCATCTATATTTAGCCAGAGAAGTATCATTGCTAAACAGCTTCTATACCTTCGTGCCACTTTTAGCGTGTCAATTTTTTTAACTTCTGATGGAAAATGGAAATGAATGAAGTTACAACAGGGGAATTAGTGAAATCATCAGGAATTGCAGCAAAAAGAATAGAACATAATTATTTCCCGCCATGTTCTGGCGTGTTATGTTCTGGTACTAATTTAACTATTCACGTCAGACAAAAAAGAATAGAACAAAACTGGCAAAAACATTATTCGTGAAAACACGACATGTTATTTTAAACAAACTCATAGGAACACGCACGAGAACCGGGCACGACAAGTGAATGAAAGGATGTACTATTATACACCTTATGGAGCACGTGACCACAACGTCAGCTGATTACCATTTCGTTCCTGTAAGGAAAGGCTGCAGGGGGAGTTTCTGTTGCAAGTGGTTGTATATGATGAAACTGCTAGCTTAAATCTGCAGCACTTACCACACTGATTTGTGCTGGATTTATTTAAATACTAATGAACGTTGTCGGGCTTTTTTCAATTCAGGTCCATAACTCCACGATAAATGAAGAAATAAACATCCGGTGCATCATTGCACAATAGTAGTGCTTGAACAAAACAAACATCATTATCATCATCATCATCCTCATTTTTCGCTCGCTATGGACGCACGTAGGAACCACTGCTGAGCTCCCGTTGCAGGAAACCTACACCAAGCAGTCACGTGCTCTTGCATCAGGGGTTTCTGTTGCAATTTGTTTTACATAATGAGTTAGCAGCCTGATGCACAATCTCGTATTAGTAGCCTTGTACGACATGCATGAGGCTGCATCAGTCCTTTTCTTGCTTTGTTTCTTCAGAGGCCCCTGGAACTACAGGGGGTACAATAAGTAGTACTGGTACATATAATTCAAAATTATAACATCAAACGCAAATTGTTGCACCATAGTTATACACCATCACTCGCAGTAATGGTATTCATGACCAAAGAAGGAACTGTTCGAACAATTACTGAAACAGACCACTAGGTCTTTTCTGTTTTGATATGCAATCTAATATAACCAACGGACCATGTGTCCAAGTTAAAGAAGTCTAAACCAAACGAATGTCTGGTCCTTGGAAAAAAGAAATGTTTGAAAAACATTTGGAACGCGCCGTTGAATGTCATTGTCTGCGCTTGTCTCGATTCGCTGATCGGGAGACAACAAGACAACGCGAGAAATGAATAAGAATAGAGCATGCTGGAACGTAAGAAAGGGACTTTCGTTCAAGGTCTAGCACATTATAACGAGCAAGTGACCCGTCAAGACATGGCGGAGAAAGAACTATGATGTGCGTCATGTCCTGAGGACTATGCCAATTCTAATGTGTTCAGTTTCTTTCTTTCCACCCCCTTTCACCATACATCTTCTGCAGAGTAAATAAGCCCGTCAACACACACATATATTTGAAACCTATAATGATAAAGAAACCACACTAATGAAATTAAAATCTGGTTTAAAATGTAAGTTCTATTATACAAGAGTCATCCAATACCACATTTTGTAGTTGTTTTGTCTTAGTTTACTCTTAACCTAAAGAAAGATGACTGAATAAAAATAAAAATTGTCGTACCTCAGCGTCGTCGCGACACAGGCTCAATTGCTTTGAAGGCATTCATGGTAACCGTTAAACTATGGGCCTTCACTACACTTGTTTTTTTTTTTTAAATTCTTTTATTTAGTTGTGTAAAAATACATTAGTACTTTTGCAATGCCCAGTAGAATTGAGCAAATAAGCCCATATCGTTTAAAGTCACAATACAGGGCTAATTAAAATAGTTGTTTTAAATTATGTCACTACTCATTGATCTTCCTTACCAATATAATGTACAACATTCGACAGACCACTGATTTCTTCAAGCATATAATGATTATGCAAGTAAACATTTGAGCGTGCCTGTTAAAAAATATAAAATACACTGACGTTTACTAAATGCTATCTATCTACTTACAAACGTAATTATTTATATCTGCAAAGCAGCCTTAGGCCTATTTATTTTATGTTTTTCCGTATTAGGATGGACCTAGTGAGCTTCCCCTACCCGCGGGTTTGTCGTAAAATAGGTTGAAATAACGATGGTAAGGTGACAGCTCCATCTTCTTTCTATTGTGTGTTCTATTAAATATTAGCCATTCATCCTGCAGTATTGACAAAAGCTGGCTAATGTAATTTCGCGAAGTATAGGCCTGAGAGCCAGTGTGCTTTTCAAACGCGTTTCATACCAAGGAAATTATGGTAGATTCATTGTCGGTTCACCGTTATCTGCACACTCTGAGGCATTGTATATTTAACATTTTTTATTTGATTTATATAAATGCCCATATAGCATACACTAATAACTTTTGTTAAGTTCATGTTCTATATGAGCCAGAAACAAAGATACTGTGTTTTCTTTCGAATCTGACAACACGCCATTAGAAAGTGATTATTGTGCACGACCTGACTTATTTTGCGAGGGTTGCAGGCCCGCTGAATTAAATCACTGAAATGCCTAACATAGAGAGTAAAAATGGCATTTAATCAACGAATTAATTTGAGGGGGAAAAGGTGAAACAGTATTTGCAATTTAAATTCGAAACTTTCTAATTGTACTGTATATTTTGCCGGTGAACGCACTGGCATTATAAAACACCTGTCTTCAACGCGAGGAAAGAATAAATTTGTACAGTGAAATGATGCGATATTCGGATAATGGCCATACACAAAAAAAAACAAAAAAAAAAAAAACAACAAAACAGACAGAACGGAAAATGGCCCCGTTTAATTCATTGGGGTCTCTGACGAGACAAAGAAAGAATAAAGCTATTGCAACCTCAAGCATGTCGTACAAGACGACTAGTATGAGGTTGTGCGTGGGGGTGGCAACCTCATGGTGTAAACTAAAGTGTCACAAACACCACAGCTGCAGAAGCATTGAATGCTCCCAGGACCAGTGGTGGTTCCATGCTCCGTGAGGAACGCAAAGGACAAACATGATGATGATGATGAGAACGACAAATGAAGATAATTTTGAAAACTTTAACACCACTGCACAAGAGAACATCAGATATATATAAATGTCACAATACACCGGAACTTTTAATAGGCGCGATGTATACATTAGATATGATAACAGTTAAAGATATTTTATGATCTGGATTGAACCAAAAATACCGCAGTGATAAATGACAAATATAGTGCTTTAATATTTTCACATGAATTTCTATCTTCAATGAATTAATTTTTTCTTGCTTTTATTTTGGTATTAAATAACTTTTCTCGTAAAACAGTAGATATAAACAATTGGAACTTTTCATACTGATTGTGAACTGTCTGTCAGTTGAGGTTTAAAACAATTGATTTCCATTCAATATATTTTATAATCCTCCAGACTATTGTTCACAGTTCAGTTATGACGTCAAACAATATCCTACTCAGCCTTCCTGGTCGTTTAATACATTGATCTTCACATTTCTTCCCGGTAAGGATTTTTATAATTCCTTTCCTACAGCAGGTGTTTGAAGGATGTCGCGTCGATTGAATTTTAACTTTTAATAACATTCCTTTGGGTATTATTTAAAATACATTACATATATGAATGTATATATATATATATATATATATTACAACTAACTCGTAATGAACCCCAGGTAATGTCCAAGGGTCTGTGAAGAGACAATGAAGGAGCAGGTTTACTGGTGACCAATATGAGGCTGTGCATGCGGTTGGTACCCTAAGCGTGTAAAGAAGTTGTCTTGGAAACGTCTGCTGCAAGAACATGTCAATATTTGCAGTTAATATACGGTAAACATAAACAATTGAAAAAAAAACAAGAGTAAACAGAGGACAGTCTACTGAATGGAAGATCAGACAGACGAAGCTGATGTCGTTATAAACTTTATCTCGCCCCCGATTTATCCTACTATTTGGCATATTGCCTTCTTCATTATAGCTGACGCAAATAATAGACAGATATAGTTACTTGCAGACAGACAGATTGACAATGAGAGAACTTAAGGGACAGAAAAACATATACATGATAGATAGATAGATAGATAGATAGATAGATAGATAGATAGATAGATAGATAGATAGATAGATAGATAGATAGATAGATAGATAGATAGATAGATAGATAGATAGATAGATAGATAGATAGATAGATAGACACACGGACGGACAGATGGACGAACAGATGGACAAGACAGATGGACAGACAGACAGACAGACAGGCAGGCAGGCAGACAGACAGACAGACAGACAGACAGATAGACAGATAGATAGATAGATAGATAGATAGATAGATAGATAGATAGATAGATAGATAGATAGATAGATAGATAGATAGATAGATAGATAGATAGATAGATAGATAGATAGATAGATAGATAGATAGATAGATAGATAGATAGATAGATAGATAGATAGATAGATAGATAGATAGATAGATAGATAGAAATACGCTGACACGAAGCCAGTGGTACCACAGACGAGTTTCTTTAAGTAGTGTAATCAGGCTGTATTTGTTGTCAAACTTCGAAACCCAGACAGTAATCTTATGCTAATGTTAACATGTTTTTGAAACCGTAGTGCAATCGCGACCTATCTTACTCAATTTTCTGACAGCCATTTGCAGTGCCTGGTCGACCGATAGTCTATGGACAGCCACAGCTGAATAGAGTTCTGGACATCGATGAAGATGCAAACGTAGATCTGATTTGACACGTGAATCCGGCCAAATAAGAGATAATTTTGTTGCTGATTTAGTCAGGTCTAGAACGGCTCCTAGGCAAGACATAATTTTAGTAGCGATATAAGCAAGGGTATACCTTCTGGGACATCAAACAGGCTGTTAACGAGTGTGACGTCATTAATTCGCTATTTGGAGAACGACTGAAATGTTAAAATATGGAGGTGTGTGTTGTGAGCAGAGTTGGTTGTGAGCAAAGTGGGTTGACATTATGTACACCATCATCATCATCATCATATTTACATCATCATCACTTTTCAGGTCCTCAGGCAGCATAGGCCTTCAACAAACATATACCAAGTCTTTGTGTCCCGTGCCTTTAGCTAAGGTCTTTCCATGCCGTCTTCATCCCATTCCTGCCTAACTCCAGTTCTCTTTTCCAGACATGAAAATGATGAGGAAGACAAGGAAAGAACGTGAGCTGTTGGCACGCGACAGGAGAGCTTTACATGTTGTTTGTTGTAGGCGTATGCTCCTTAGGAAGCTAAAAGGTATTGACTGATTGCAGAGCAGGTAGGTATCTAGTAGATTGATGCCTGTCACAATCTCAGAAGACGAAAACAAGTAACATTATTCAGGCTCCACACAAGACGCACAAACTGATATGTCATTTTTTTTAATAAGCTAAAGGAAGAAACTGTCAACTATTGTACCTGGGAACTGATAAAATGATTGTCTAACATCTTCTGCTGAAGCAGCACGACAGACGAAAAAAAAAGAAAGTTTATATGACCAGTACAGTACAAGCTCTATGGAGATATTAAGTTCTACGACCTCAGCTTGAATGCAGGTTTCTACAGAGATATTCAAGCTGGCATCAGAAAGTATTTGAAGTGGCAGAAGAAGAGGAAGAAGAAGAAAAGGAAGAAGAAGAAGAACGCGAAAAAGAAGAAGAGGGTTAAAAGAGTAGAAGAAGGAAAGAAGAAGAAGAATAAGAGGGAAAGAAGAAGACGAAGATGAAGAGGTACGCGAAGAAGAAGAAAAAGAAGAAGAAGAAGAAGGAGAACACGAAAAAGAAGAAGAAGTAGAAGAAGAAGAAGAAGAAGAAGAAGAAGAAGAAGAAGAAGAAGAAGAAGAAGAAGAAGAAAATTAAGTAGACGAAGAAATCCAGCTACAACGAGACCTATAATTTTTTGGACGTTAAGTGTTAAGTCAACATGCACGAGAACCCTATCCTTCTAGCATACTTTATTCTTAATGCCTGACTCACTTGAGCTTCCATTATAGCACACCACATTTCATCTTTCTCCGCATTTCTTTTCATCTTTTACATTGACTTCGAGTTCTTGAATTACTGAATTACTTTATTTCCATCCGAACCGGATGAGCTCTGAAATAGGCGCTTTCTAGTAAAGAAAAATCCTCTGCCTTCGTTACAAGAAATTAGCGGATTATAAACGTGGTGAACATTCCCACGTGAGTGAATGGGGTCATTATTGCTCTTAAGTCGCCCTGCATGAGTCTTAATTCGTAAAGTAAGATGTAATTTTCAGCAATTACTGTCCACGCATATTTGTTTAGGGTGATTTAAGTTCATTCATGTTATATGAGGGTTGCGTTCAATTATATCAGTGACGAAAAAATACGCAACATTTTAAAACAATTATGTTAAAACTGTCTGTGTATTCAACACATCAGTCATTTCTCAGCGTTCCTTCTAAACACCAACTCACGTATCCATCCGTCCTTCCTTGTTCAATCCAGGCACCTACCTAGCTAGGGTTACCATACGTCCTCATTTATGCGGACACGTCCTCATTTTGGGGGTAAAAATTACTGTCCGCACACATTTTTGTGAATTCCCTGTTTTGTCCGCATTTTCAGTGATTGGGCGTTTTTTCTTCATCCAAATTTTTTTGTAAAGATTTATAATTACTTTTCAATTTACACTGTCCGTTGTTAGTCCCTAAAAGATTTCTGAGAGTTTGGTGATGTAGAATAGCAGCAACTCCTTAACCACAGCAAAACACGGTGGCTGTCTTTATTTCCAGCTGTTCAAAGACTTCTACAAATGCTTCCAGCTCTCAAGTCATTCTTTCTTTCATAGAACAAACCATCAGCTGTACTGAAAAAGTTTTTTGAGGATCTATTAAGTGAAATCTATTTATGGCATGTTCAATCCCTAATTAGTGTATTTCATGCTCATATTAGCAAATTAGAAAAGGAAGATAACTCCCTTATTGATGTAATGAAAATCCTTTCATCCTTGCAAGATCTCCTTCACAAAAGAAAGGATATCAATTTCATGCCACTCAAAAGTGAAGGACATGCTAAAGCAAATGGAAAGTGATGGCTACAAATCTGAGGTGCAACAGTTTCAGTGTAATGTAGAAGCACTGTATGAAGGATGTTTAGATTATTTAAAGATGTGGATGCAGCCTTTCATAAATTTTCTGGGTTTAAGTGGCTAGATTTTGAAGATATCTCCTGGGAAGATGTAGAAATATGTACGAGGGGCGTTCAAAAAGTAATGCACCACATCGTTTTTCTCAGCTAATAATAAAGATAGAAGTATGACATTTTGCACACTTCAAATACGGCATGTGCCAGTTGTGTGCACCAAATTGCACTGCAACCGGCCAATTAATACGGCTGCCCTAAACCATTGAAATGGAGGGTGTTAGCAACTTGCGTTATAAGCAGTGAATTGTGATAGAATTTCTCGTTGCAGAGAAGGAAACTGTTGTGAACAGTCACAAGCGTCTATGTAATGTGTATGGAAGATTTGCAGTCGACAGGAGTACAGTCAGTCGCTGGGTTCAGAGAATCAAAGAATCAGGAAGTGGAGATACGGAGCTGCTTGATCGGCCGCGCTGTGGACGTCCTGCCACAGCCATCAACGCAGAAATGTTGAAATGCGCTGAGGGCATTATTCTTACTGATAGGCGAATCACTACTCAACAATTGGCCTTTGTCGTAGATTTTAGATAGGAGAATTAAGACTTGGGGTTGGTCCCTTCTGAATATGTTAGAATAGGTGATAGACACAGTGAGAGTTAGTAAAAACAAAAATAGAATTTCCACAAGTGAGATGATAGACTGTGATATAGAGGCTGTCTCTGAAAAAAATCGAGGAAATCTTCTCTCTTTCACCTATCCTCTACGACAACTTTTAAGGCGTCAGACAGTCTAAACACAGATATATATATATTACATATATTTCTATCTACTCACGGACACGCACATACATGTGACGACAGTTAAACACACGGACGTGGGAAATCTATAACAATGAATATATATATATATATATATATATATATATATATATATATTATATATATATATATATATATATATATATATATATATATATATATATATATATATATATATATATATATATATATATATATATATATATATATATATATATATATATATATATATATATATATATATATGAACGAGCTCACCAACGCACTGATTAATTCCAAGAGAAATTTTTAATTATCAATTAAAATTTCCTCACAACACATAGAAGTTTCATCAAAAACATATACAAATAGTCATAAAATATCAAGAGAATGCTACAAGGATGATAGCCCCGTTATGATATTAACTCTAGGTTTAGCCCACAGCCCCGTTATGAGACAGATGATGGCCCAAAGAGTCATAAATACATATGGTTAGGGTCTAATATTGTCCTTCAAAAGGAACAATTTAATCAAGCAGCCACTTTTCCGTAAGGAGATTATAACGTGGGGTGAATCAATAGTTATCAAAAAAAAAACTCACTCAGTCCACTTTCACTCGGTTCTTTCATCAGGGATCCCTGGCACACGTGCTTACCTAAAAAAAACTTGATGTTGTTCACAGTCTGGCGCAACCTCAGGACACTTCTCTACAGTGAATCTGTATTCTTTGGATAAAGCGAATCCCAGCTCTACAATTACAGGTTTCTTCCACTGTTTTCGGGGAGCGTTCACTTCACCAGTTAAATTTTGATTACTGTTAATGTCACTTGAATCAGTTTGGATAAGCAAGTTTAAACGGGCACACAGAGTCAAAAAGACACGAGGGTTCCCTTAATTTAGAAAGATGACCAGTGGACAACTTCTTTCAACAGATAGCCTTGTTTCACTATTTACTCTTTCGACAAAAATTGTCGGGAAAATGTTAATGTTATTGATTTTAATTATTCTCGCCGCCAGTCAGCAATTTTACATTAGAGTTCTGGAAGCAATAAGATCTGGCTCAAAGGCCCAGAAATTGACACTCAGTCTTTAAAACCCGTTAGTGGGATTGGTATCTCTGTCTATCTCTGATGGCACATGCACTGTCAGACCAGTGTTACTTGAAACCCCACGTGGTTAAAGCTAAGAAATGTCTAATACTTCTCAAGTCTGAAAACTCTTTATTACTAAACGCCGGCAAGTTGGGTTCACCCCAGTATTCACTGTATAAAATGGGAAAAGCACATATAAAATAATTATACATACTGTGTATAAGGATATAACTTACATTTTAAACTGCAAGCGTAGAGCTTATCATTTAACACTTCCCGTGAAATAAGTTATATTATAAAATCAATCATCATGAATTTGAAACACATATAAATATATTTCGTCAACACTCATGAGACATCTTAGCAGTTATAGTTTGTTTAGCAAATATACTCGACTGAGTAGTTAGCAGTTAAATTAAATTGTTTTAATAGCCGAATGGGTTTAGCTAGAAATTTATAATTTATCTTGCTCTCCACTGTAACTCGTCGACTAAAGAAATAACAAACTATTAAAATAATCACTCTGCATCCAGAACTAGTTTAAAATGAAATCGGCGATTTAGCACTTAATCACTTTCCAAAATACTAGATATCTATTATATTAATCTCATCACAGAACTACGGTAACACCACGACTAGGATAATTCACTAGATAGGTAGTTTGAAGCTCGTCACAAATCTGACGAGAACTATGAAATTCGCTATACAAGTTTCATTCGCTAGCACGCGTGTTCCGTCTACTGAAGATGTTGGAGACTGAAATGAAATCAGATTTCAGCTCCTGGGTGGATATTTGAAAACAGGGGCAAACAATCCCACATTTCCTCAAACTCCGAAATCATCTCCCCTTTTACGTGTAAAACACTTACGTCAGCTTAACGCGTGTCATAACTGCCATCAGTGACCGAGAGCGCCCGTGAGTTGCAACTCTCAGACAGCCGTCTCCAGTGGGGAGCGATTTTTCACCCTAAGCCGGAGCTATTTTGACGAAACGCTCGCGGTTTACCGAAAAATGCCGACACTCCGTCTGCCTGCCATGTCCCGCGGAGTGAATTTTCACACTACAGGCCCAGAACTCAGCCGAAAAAACCACTGTCCCCGGGGAAACTGCAGACAGCTGTCGGCTCTCCGGTCTGACGGAATGCATTATAACACTTCTCGTCTGACTGACATCTATGTAATAGAATCATTAGTGCGATTCTCCGTTTTGAGAAAAGAAACAGGTAAAGTTTGAGAATTAGGAAGGAAATATATTTCGCAAACGAATGATGCGAAAAATACCGAAAAAAATTAAAGACCGATAATAATATAAAAGGATCCGGGTGAGAGAATAGGAAGAAGATCTAGGCAATTTAATGATCATAAGACCTACGTGACAGCCTTACAGCTGACAGTCAGCAGTGGTAGTGCAAATGCAGTTATAAAAAATCTCGGATTTTCTAAGGTTTGCGCAAGATGGGTTCCTCAAAGTCTCACAAACGACCACCGATTGCAACGGAAAGCAATTTCTTCTGAATTATTGGAGCGTTTCAATGCTGATGGAGAGAACTTTTTGGCTAAGATCGTTACAGGTGACGAAACCTGGGCACATCATTTTGAACCTGAGACAAAAAGACAGTCAATGGAGTGGCATCATCCGCAATCACCACGAAGAAAGAAATTCAAGACAATTCCTTCAGCTGGAAAGGTCAAGATCACTGTCTTTTGGGACATTGAAGGTGTGATTCTTGTGGACGTTATGCCAAGAGGAGAGACAATCAATTCGCAAGCTTACATTAAGACATTGAAAAAAAAAACTCAATCAACGTTTTCGCAGAGTTCGACCACACAAGAATCCAGCAGACCTGCTTCTCCTTCACGACAATGCGCGCCCTCACACAAGTCTGGCAACATGGGAAGCAATCTCCAAATTGGGTTGGACTGTACTACTCCATCCACCCTATAGTCCCGATTTGGCACCCTCTGATTTTCATCTATTTGGTCCACTTAAAGATGCACTCTGTGGGACAAGGTTTGAAGATGATGAAGGAGTGATTCATGCAGCGAAGAAATGGCTACATGATCAAGACAAAATCTGGTACGGGCTAGGAATACATGCACTTGTTTCGCGCTGGCATAAAGCCGTACAAGTTGATGGGGATTATGTTGAATAATACTGATGTTTACATGACATATCCATGTATATTGTGTATAAATTTCATGCTTTTTGAATAAACAGCTCCTGAGAAAAACGATGTGGTGCATTACTTTCTGAACGCCCCTCGTATAACATTTTTTATGGAAACAGGTGTACAAATTGATGATACTAAGTGTTTTGATCAGTTCTCCAATTTGAAGAATATTCACTATAATGTCCGCCCTTGTCCTCCTTTTTGTGGCCGTGATAGTGTGGGTTAAGGTTTGCATTTCTCTATAGTGTTCGTATAGTGTTGATGTTAGAGGTTCAGATCACTGCCCTAACCAATGGTCAGCATGTGTGAGCAGACAATGTAAACACTCTGCTGTAAACAAGTGATGAAATGCACTGTTAGACAAGGCGTACAGATGGTAGATTGTTTCTAACTCTGTGGAAACACTGTACTCCAACAGCAGTAAAACGAACTTCAAAGTTTTATTTACATAAAGCAGAATCCGCTTCTTTCTTCTGCGAATTTATCTCATAGATTTATACATTCAATTTGATATAATTCCCATTCGTATATTTTCTCAATTCAGCGAACATCCGAAATCATATTCTTGTACATATCTGTCACTGATCTGCTGTCGTCTAATTTCTCCACTGCTATGTCACCTGGGTGATCTTCTAAGAAAGTTAGTTTATCTTTATAACTTTTCTCTTAGTAACCTTCTGGTGTATCTTGCTAGAAAACTGGCCTACAACTGCCAGGGATGTTGATTTTCTACCAGTTTACCTGATCACTACGTCTGTCTCTGTTTTATCTAACAAAAAAATCTATCTTAAATATAAACTGCAATCATACCTGCTGTCTTGAAAAACACAAAACCTTGACAACTTGATAACATAACTCTTGTTATGGCGTATCTGTAACCACAGTAGCCAACCACATCAAAATGGCTTGTTTTCCAGAGACATGAATACCAAAAAACCTCGCTCACTAATGAACTTCCAAACTACAATCTCTCTAGCACACACGTGCTAACTTACGCTCAGCGCGTTCCAAATCATACTGACTAATCCCCGTTCTAACATTTTCCGTTCACTCCTAAAATGTTTTCATCCTACCACCAACTTTCTCGTGCGTATTTGTTTCTTGCTCACCCACCAAAACTTACAAGGGACGTAATTCCAAGTTATCTCCCTTTGATGATTGGACTCCAAAACCATACACTTCTCTTCAATTCTTATTACAAAAACTTTACATGCAAATTTATACCACCACAATTTTGGACTCACTTAATATGCTTAACTCTAACAATAACTACTACATCTTCCAAGTGGAAACCACGGAGTTTCCTCCCTTTGCCCAAAGCACTCCTCTAAACATATCACTTCCCTTCAACAAAGACGAACAGTCTTTTAACAACTCCATTCATTTCTTCCAAACCATTTATCTACACTCACTTACTTTTCTAAAACCAAACCACCGTTCACATTTTCATTACTCCTTTTTTTGCATTGAACGATATGGTAACCCTATACCTAGCTAACCACTTACTTACCTATATGGCTACCATAAAAATATGACGACAGGTAAATAGAAAATCTGTTCTCTCCTGTTCTCTCTTTATTTCAGCCTACCTATACATCTCAGTATCAGACTTTGCAATCTATCTAATCTGTTTATTAAATGATCTACTTGTCTCTCTGAGTTTGTTTTTGTCTGTCTGCCTATCTGCTTGTTTATTTGCACCGCCTCTCTTACATTTATCAGCAGCATTTTCCTTAGCGCTCCATACAGAGCATGAAGTCAATGCTGCAGATGGGTACCTAGCAGGAATCCTGCACCAAGCAGTCACACGCACTTGCAGCGGTAGTTTCTATGGCTATTTGTTTTACATGATGACGTTGTAAGGCCCCCCCCCCCCCCCATGCACATCATCATATTAGTTGCCTTGTACGACATGCTTGAGGGTGCAGTAGATCTATTTTCTCTTTATCTCTTCAGAGACCCAGCGGTTACACGAGGCTTCTCTCACTTTACTAAACTTTATTTCAACAGCTTCGACGGTGGCATCGGCAGTGATTGATAACCTTATGATTGTGGAATTCTTCACTTTTTAGCTGCATAACAATCAGATCTCCCCACCTTCACTAAGGCTAACTAAGCAGATTCCTGCACTAACGAATCGTCTGCTTTCATTCTGTATGACACGTCCGCGTTCACAACAACGTGATATCTCACCAAAACAAGAAGAACTCTCAGGTGTGCCAAGGAAAACCACACGCAGAAAAATGTGAAGTGTAGCTGAATCTGATGAGAGCATATCAAGTTTTTTAATGTCAGACAGGTACGGTCTGTCGTGTGTCTGTATAAGCTTGTCAAATGGATACAGGTGTTGTTTGTCAGTGTACCGAAAACCTCATTGTTTTTGGCTCTCTTGTACAGGCTTGCTAGGTACAGTCAAACATTTTACTGCCTATTCTTACTTCCAGGCTAGGACTGAGTACCAAGTTCACCATGCACTCACCGTTGGTTGTCCATTTTTTCGAACGTAAACAGGAAATTCAGATCGGATAGTTAAACAGCTACCTTCTGAACCTTACAGTCTTGTTTTTCTGAACCAGCGGTACTTGGGCTTTCAACCCTTCGGCCCAATGACATGTCATTGCGAGGCTGTGGACTTTCCTTCCAACCCGGTCAGGAGCTTCGCTCCGTCCCACCCACAGAGGGTTTATCTCAGGAGCCGTTCAGGTTATTCAGTCAAAATCCCGGTCGATGACACTCCTTCAAATGCCTACGCCCGGGCTTGAACCTTGAACACATGATCGCCAGCGCAATGTGGTAACCATTACACCAGCGCGGCTCCCAAACCTTACAGTCTTAACATATATCATTACTATATATTTCCTTGCGCATTCTCTAATTTGGCAGGCGCATCCAGGTCTGTCCCCGTGTCTGTCAATAATAATGAGACCGGCTGGGCACGCATATCTGTTCTAGAATTACTAGACCTGACAAGTCCGTGCTGATGACAGATCCTGATTTTATTCTTTACCGTTTAAAGACAAGCAATGATAAAATTCAAGTGTTTAATGAAATTAGGTCCATGTAGACGTTCACATTTCAAGAGAATAATAAAATTAACGATAATGCCTCCACTCACGGTAATTGACCTTGACAGTACAGTATTTAAATGTGTTAATATAATAAGAATACGTGTAGTTACGCTGACGTCAGTTTTGCGATAGCACAAATTAATGAAAGACGAGCACCCACCGTATATAAAAGACAAGCGAAACATAAAAAAGTTCATCTTTTGTTTGTCTTCATAAAGTAGAGTTCTGAGACCACGAACAATTGGCAACCATCTGGCTAATACATGCACAATAATTATGGATCTATATAAACCTAATATAACCAAAAAATCCAATTATAAATACTTTTCATAATAGCGATGTATTGTTTTCTTGTTGTTGTTTTTTGTTTGTTTGTTTGTCGTTGCACTTATCATTTGTCCACCTAGTTTGTACAGCGAATAACTGACATGCCAAGCATTCCTCCCTGCATTTTATTGTTTCACACAATAATAGTTGGAGCATAACACACAAACACAGGAAATTACTACATTAGTTGCCACATATGACGTCACTCAATTTTGGCCTTTTTTAAAGCCTCCTCCTCTCTTATTGACTCATTTCGTCACATAACCCAGACCCCGCTAGAGTGACATCACAAATTTCTTACAACCTCCCCCCTCCCCCCTTATTTAAAATAAATAATTTTTAATAGTGAGAAGACAGAATGTAGTCGAATGTAAATGAGTTAACTAGTGCCGAAAAAAAAAAAAACATTCTTTTAAGTCAAATAGTGTTTCATTAATCAGGCATTCACAAAGATCTTCGTTTTTATGTGCCGCATCCTAACAGAACGAACGAACGAACGAACTTTATTATCGAAGGGTAAAGAATTGGGCGCGCAGGCCCGTCTAACATTCTGCCCTTCCACTCTCATTAATCTTGCATACTATATCCTTTCATTCCCACATGATGCTTTAAGCATTAATTTAAAGGCATGCAACATTATAAAGTTACCGTAACAGCATTCATTTACAGTATGCAATCATAATAAAAAAATGAGTATGTTTTTTTTTTTTTTTTTTTTTGAAACAAACAAGCTAGTAAATGAGGGAAAAAAGTAATAATAAAATAAAATAAATAAAACAATAAATAAAAATAAATAAATTCTGTATACTGACACTCACTCATGCGGTCAATCCGTCTACAATTAATCTGTATTTTTGGTATGCGGGTACATTCTCACGACTCACATTTCTAAAGTACAGTATTATGTGGGTACATTCACACATACATTACATTATATAATAATATTTTAAAGTGAATATAATAATGATATTACATGGATATAAAACAAATTATTCACACACAAAAATGAGCGGAAGAGGAAAAGAAATGTTGACCTATGGATGAGATGTTGACAGGCAAATACTGTTTCTATGGGGGTAGATAATCAGTGTTGAGGACGTGTTTGAAAAGTGCTTTGTTAAAAGAATATTGTGTAGGTAGGCTTTTTAGGTGGTGTGGAAGGCTGTTCCATAAGTAGGCACCAGAGTAGGCTAGACTCTTTTTGAACAGGTCGATCCTAGGTTTGGGCAGACGTAACTGATGTAATCGTTGTCCCTCCCTTCTACTGGTTTGAAACAATGATCTTAGGTACGACGGGGCATTGTTAGATAGAATTTGTGAGTCAGCTTGGTTTTGTTGTAGAGAAGACGTTTTTTTAGCGACAGTATTTTAGGTTCTTTTCCTGTCCTTGTGTGTGGTGTCGTGCGATTATCGGTGATCAGACGCACTGCTCTCTTTTGCAGGGAGTGCAGTCTCTTCGAGGTGGAAGCAGGGCAACAATCCCATAGTGTAGAGCAGTAATCTAGATGTGTCTGTATATGTGAGGTGTAGAACAATAGTCTAGTGTCTGCGTCTAAGAAGTGTTTTATTTTGGCTAGCTGGTACGTCTTTTGTGCTATGTGTTTGGTTAAATTCCGTACATGGGAGTTCCACGTTAAGTGCTGGTCAATCGTGATCCCCAAAACTTTGTGTTCTGTTACATGTTCAATTTGTATTGATTCCGCGTGTAGCTGTAGCGATCTTTTGGTGCAGCTTAGGAGTTTCTGTCTGGTGGTAATCAACATAGATTTCGTTTTTGTTGTGTTTACTGGCATACGATTCATATTATTCCATTTTGTTAGATTATCTACATCGCTTTGAAGAGTCATTTCAAGTGCCACGCAGTCATTGTCACTAGTGTAGATAGTACAATCATCTGCAAAGAGGTCACAAGTTGAATATTTTAGATGTAGTGGCAGGTCGTTGATGAACATTGCGAAGAGTAGGGGCCCAAGAATAGAGCCCTGCGGGACTCCTGTAACTACCTTCGAGAAATCTGATGCCGAGTTGTTGTGAAGCACTAACTGTTGTCGATCTGCCAGGAATGATTTGATGGTGTTTAGTGGATTAGAGCCTATTCTGAGGGTTTCCAACTTTTGAACCAAGATAGTGTGGTCAATCATGTCAAATGCTTTCTTGAAGTCGACAAAAACAGCACCACATAATTTTCCATCATTTATGTCCGACGGCCAGTTGTCTGCCATTTTTGGTGAGCGCTGTGTGACAGGAATGTTTGGGTCTGAAACCTGACTGGCTATCAATGAGCAGTTTGTTTGTTGTTAAGTGTTGAAATGTGGTGTTGTAAATGTGTTTCTCTAGTGGTTTTGAAAGAGATGATAGAAGGGATATTGGTCTGTAGCTGTTGGGATCGCTATGTGATCCAGATTTATAGAGGGGGTACACTTTGGCAGATTTAAATGCTGTGGGGAAGTAGTTGTGTGCAATACATTGGTTGTATACATAGGTTAAGGAGTCGCAAATGATGGGCGCAGCGTAACGTAGAATCTTATTGCTGATACCATCAAGCCCAGATGAATTGTTGTTTTTTAATGCCAAGATATATTTGAGAACTTAATGTACTGTTAGAAAAGGAATATGTCTTAGATCTGTTGTGGTGTGTTCAGTGTTGCAGAAGGCTGTCAATTTACTAATATCGCAGTCCATTGGCTTTAGTGTCGACTTGAGAAGGCTAATTTCTGTTTTGAAGTGGTTGCTAAAATGAGTTGCCGTGAGGGAGCAGCTTTTTGGTAAAGAGTTTAGTGACTTTGATTTGTGTGTTAGTGTTCTAATGGCTGCCCAGACTTCTTTGCTGTTTGCTTTGTCTTGAATCATCTTTCTGAAATGTAGTTTCTTTTCCTGACGAATGAGGTATTGTACTTTGTTTCTAAGCATCCGATACCTGCTGAAATCTTTGAGCTTATGTGCTTCGTCCCGCTCTCTCATTGTTGATAGTATTTCGTTGGTTATCCATGGGGTCTTTTTGATGTTTTTGACCCGAACCTGCTTTATAGGAACATGTTTGTCGAATACGTTGTTGAAAGTTTGTGTCCAGTATGTTATGGCTTCTTCTGGATGCGGAAGTTGGTACACGTATGAGAGAGGGGATATTTATAGGTCTTGTAGGAATAATTGAATGTTAAAGTTTTTGAAATTCCTATAATGGACTGTTATGTGTTCCGTTTTAGGTGCTTTAAACCCCTTTCTCGTCCAGGTACAGCAAATAGGATAGTGGTCACTTAATGATGTCTGTGGGACTGTGCATTCTATAATGTTTTCTGGGCAGGTCGTATAGATATGATCAATTAGTGTAGATGATGAGTCTGTTACTCTCGTGGGTTGATTGATTAACTGTATGAGGTTGTATGAGATGGTGATATCATTCCACGTGTTGTTCGGTTTGTGAAGGTCAATATTGAAATCCCCCAGTAGAATAATTTCCTTCGAAGAAGCCCAAACGTTGTCCATCATTCGTGAGAATGTGTCAAACCATACAGTAGAAGAGCTAGGGTTTCGGTACAGGTAACCAATTAAAACGGGGGTCAGGTTGGGGAGTTTTATTTCCATCCATAAACATTCAATGCCAGTATGTTCTAGATCATCACGGCGTCTGTACTGAAGAGATGTTGAGATGTATATGACAGGAGGTGGGTCAACCTATGCTCTACCCAATTAAATGCATTTGCATCCCTTTCACATACACGCATATTCACACACACTCAAGTGTAAACGTTTACACTAACCCAAAAATCATTTAAAAATTTTTTTGCATTTGATCTCATCTGACTATTGTCAGGATAGTGATCACTTGCCAATGTTTTATTTTTTTATTTCAAAAAATCAAATTTTAATCAACAGTACAGTTTACTTAGTCTGAATTGAATTACATTATATGTGAAAAAAAGAAAAGAAATATATAACTAAAAATCAATGTAAACCAGTTAAAGTTTATCACAATTATTTGATGTTTCAGTTGCGATTATAATATTACTAAAAGTCGTTCACGAGGGAGTTATTAACTATTACGGAGAAAGGTAGAGGTTATGAAATCTATTTTCTTCCGACATCATTTTTGAAAGAAGCGATCTTCACTCGTACTTTTGTGTGACGTCACATTTCTTCTCTTCCCCCCCCCCCCCACCCTTCCCCTATTGTCACCCTTCGTAACAAAATGTTGGACCCCCTTCACCACTCATTGTGTGAAGTCGTATGTGAACGATCCTTAGATGTAAACGTGTTTAATAAATTAAAGAAATGTGCTGCACCTCTTTAGCACTTATAAACGAACGACTGATAAACAAGCAAACAACATTAACACGTTGTAAAATAAGCGTAGTAACAGACCAGATGAACGATCAAAGACATACTCGTACTTTTTCCAAAGCTTGCGATTACCTCAGCATTTACGACCGCTCTTTCACACGCTCTCTTTCTCTCTCCCCTTGTATTATCCACCACATGAATGGTTTCTAAATGAGCCATTTGTAATATAATAATGTGCATCTTTATTGCCATTAAATAAATCTAATTAAGACGGCGTTCGTTACATTCTATTTATGTCTGTAGGTGTGGGCATCCTACGCGAAGAATGTTGTAAAAACTAAGGGGGTAAGGTTTTTAAATATACATACAGCCTGCATCTGATTTTAGCTGAATGGGAAGAGTTATTCTAATCGAGCGCATTTTAGTTTCATATTTCTAAATTTTTTTTTTTTAAACAAGACTACTCGTTTAAGTTCAACAGCAGCCAGGCTTAAACACGAAATCGACCATACTAATAATAACCGTGATGATCAAGACAATATCAGTGATAATGATGATGATGAAGGAATGTGCTTTGATAATCTTAGCGATGATGGTCATTGTAATACTGTTGATGATGTTAGCGATGATGGTCATTGTAATACTGTTGATGATGTTAGCGATGATGGTCATTGTAATACTGTTGATGATGTTAGCGATGATGGTCATTGTAATACTGTTGATGATGTTAGCGATGATGATCAAGGTAACAGTTGTAGGTAAAACGGTAAAGGAAGTTTCATAGTAGAAAACTGCCTTAGGGGAGTGAAGTGTTAGAGACCTTTACAGGTATAAGGAAGTGGGGTGATCAGTTCCCTTCCTCGCTGCCGTTGTCTTCACTAAATCAAGAGCATAGTCAGGTACCCATCTTTATAGCTGGGTAGACTGAAGTGTGACGCTACCAGTTTCGGTCCCACACCCGCTAACTTGGCTGCCAGAGGAAAGCACTCTTACAGCTTGGCCAGTCGGATGCTCAACAGTAATATAGTTAAATATATTAGCAATAACGATCAGAGTAATAGTAATAGCGTTTGTGATGTTAGCCATAATGATCATGGTAATAATAACAGCGATGATGATTTTAGCGATGATTATCATGGTAAAAGCGCTGATGATGTTAAATATGTTAATAATAGTAATAGCATTGATGATATTAACGATGATGATACTGGTAATAGCACTGATGATATTAATCATGATGATAATGGTAATATCACTGATGATTTTAACGATGATGGTTATGGTAATATCACTGATGATGTTAATGATGATAAAAATGGTAATAGCGATGATGATTTTAATGATGATAAAAACGGTATTAGCACTGATGATATTAATGATGATGGTAACGGTAATAGCATTGATGATATTAACAATGTTGGTAATGGTAATATAACTGATGATATTAACGATGATGGTAATGGTAATAGCATTGATGATATTAACGATGATGATAATGGTAATATCACTGATAATATTAACGATGATGGTAATGGTAATAGCACTGATGATATTAACGATGATGCTAATGGTAATAGCATTGATGATATTAACAATGATGATAATGGTAATAGCACTGATGACAATGGTAATTGCACTGATGATTTTAACGATGATGATAATGGTAATAGCACTGATGATATTAATGGTGATAATAATGGTAATAGCACTGATGATATTAACGATGATAATAATGAAATTGCACTGATGATATTAACGATGATGATAATCGTAATAGCACTGATGATTTTAATGACAATAATAATGGTAATAGCATTGATGATATTATCGATGGTGATAAAAATAATATCACTGATGATATTAACGACGATGATAATGGTAATAGTATTGATGATATTAATGATGATGATAATGGTAATAACATTTGTAATAACATTGATGATATTAATGATGATGATAGTGGTAATAGCACTGATGATATTAACTATGATGATAATGGTAATATCACTGATTATATTAACGATGACGATAATGGTAATAGTACTGATGATTTTGATGATGATGAATAATGGTGATGACACTGATGATATTAATGATAATGATAATGGTAATTGCACTGATGATATTAACGATGATGATAATCGTAATAGCACTGTTGATTTTAATGATGATAATTATGGTAATGGCACTGATAATATTAACGTTGACGATAATGGGAATAGCATTGATGATATTAACGATGATCCTAATGTTAATAGCACTGATGATATCAATGACGATGATAATGGTAATAGTACTAATGATATTAACGATGAGGAATAATGGTAATTGAACTGATGATATTAACGATGATGATAATGGTAATAGCATTGATGAAATTAACAATTTTGACAATGGTAATAGCTTTGATGAATTATTTTAATGATGTTGGTAATGGAAATTGCACTGATGATATTACCCGATGATGATAATGGTAATAGCAGTGATGATATTAACGATGATGATACTGGTAATAGCATTGATGATATTAACGATGATAATAATGGTAGTAGCATTGATGATATTAATAAAGATGATAATGGTAATAGCACTCAAGATATTAATGGGGATAATAATCGTAATAGCTAAGATGATATTAATGATGATGATAATGGTAAAGCTTTGATGAATGACATTAACGATGAAAATAATGGTAATAGCATTGTTGATATTAACGATGATAATAATAGTAATAGCGTTGATGATATTAATGATGATAATAATGGTAATACCATTGATGATATTAACGATGGCGATAGTGGTAATAGCATTGATGATATTACCAATGAAGCGCCCGAGCCTTGGAGCCAGTTATCCGATTTGCTAGTCCTTGTGGTAAAGTGGGATGTTATAAATATTTATAGGGGACTTAGTGTACTGACTGAGATCAGCTGTGAAGGTATCTATATTTAATAAGAGTAGTGTATTACAGATAACCTTACTTGCTTCCACATATGTATACCTCAGTCAGAATTATTCTGGAATAGTGTGATGACTACGTTATATGTCTAGGGTATGTGTATGATGAAGTGTAAGTCATAACAACAACAGACAGATAAACAATTTAATTTATTCCACCACACTTGACAACACTGTGACACTCACATACATAAAACACTCTACGAGGATATCTTAAAGGAGTCACTGATAACTTTTCAAATAACAATATGTATTCAGTGCTGTCATGAATGAATATGTGTCCTGATTCAAATACAAATGGAACCAGGAATCACAATCAATTTTAATTACAAGTTATATGTACAGAATTTCTCAATATGAATCTTGTAGTGACATGTATTTTTAATAGTATCCTATGTGTGTCAGTGGTGTAGTAGTAATATGAGGTAATACTGGTTTTGTTTTGTTCAAGCTCTGTTGGTATTTGTCATCATGACTTCAATAGTTTGTCTTTATTGGAACTAGTATTGGAGATGTTCTCAGTTCCTGATATTAAAACAATTAAATTCCCCTCTTAATTGTATTTTACACTGTCATTTTAAGATGGAGGTACATAATGTTGAGCTCCATGGCCACACTCTCTTATCTTGCGTGATGACTGCAGAAAAAGGCTCCTCTGCTCGATGAGTTCTGGAGCCACCCCACTGGTTGCTATATGGACCAAGGAGTATGCTGTCCACCTCTGGCTTCAGCAAAGCTCTGACCAGGTGCTGCTCAATAACTTTAAGACCACTGTCCCTGAAAACAAGAAGGATGTACCTTCTACGTCATAACTAATTTATACTCTCTTTCTACACTGAGCACAATACATCACAAACATTGAGTTCAGAGCGTTAGGCCAACTGTCAGCTTCATCTGAAATATTTTATACCAGTATTTCCCTCCCTAATGGTTACTACGCCTCTGCAATTCCAGCATTATTTCTGTCTAATCAATAATCTAGGTGTCAGTGTACTGTTTGGCCATTCCATGCAGTTTTACTTTCCTCCGACACCTTCTGTTCAGGCTGGAGCATTATAGGCTTTACATCATGTTCGCTACTGAACTACACATATATACAGGCATAAATTAACAATTTACATTCAATTTTCATTAAAAGATATTGAATATTTCAAGCTTACCACAATTCATAGAATAATAAACAGTTTCGTTGACTGGCAATGAATATAGCACAACTCCGATCTGCCGATGTCCCAGGCTTTATTTTATAACAAATATACACTGGTGCTCAACGTACTGCTTCTTAGTAGGTTTATTACAAGATGTGGCAATGAACAGACGCTCTGAATCAAGTATATTCGCAGCTCTACCCAATGAAACCACGTCCACACATCTTTTCAAAAAAGTACCCCTTCTATTCGTTTCCCATAACAACACAAGATAGTATTTATAGCCCGACCAATCGTGTTTAGTCTTATATTTGTTGCGCTCCAATCAATTTGGAGTTAACATGGTAGGCTATTTCCGTAACGTAAGGTTTTTTCAAACACGTTATAAAAAAATTTTAAGAGCAGAAATGATTTCATGCTGTCAGGCACCCCCACTATTTTATTTTGGTTATAATTTGGTAATTCCTAGACTATTTGCGTAACGTTTTACATATTCTTTGTCAGCAAGCCCTAAGGAACCCAAATATACAAATTTAAAAGAGCAAAGTGGCTGCGTTCAAAATATGCAATTTCTTCTACCTCCTGTTTCGAAGATGTGCTGTCTGGGTACTGTAATGTTTTCAAACGTAAACCCATCTAATGTCATCTTTTCTAATAAGCGTTTTCCAGGTTTTTAAAATCTAACTCTGGGAAGGTTAGTGTTTTTATCACTGTCCGTCTGAAAAAAAGTTAGTGCATGTGGCCTTACACGCGTGATAGTAGTAATTGTGTATCGCGCGACGCGAGTTTAGTGTTGCATGTGTCCTTGCTTTCATTCGCCCCTCTCTCTTTCTATTTGAGTCCATCTGTTCGTTCGTTTTGGTAACGTAGTATAATTAATGTTAGGATTAATTTAGGTCATTACGCAGTGTGCCTCTCAATGTTTTTCTTAGAAATGCAATACCCGTTTTAATGTGTTGTGGAAACGCTTGTATTTATGCAGTGGCTTATATTTAACGTGGAAACGTTACAATTTGCAGACGAAGCATAAAACAAAGGGGATTTCGAGTACTGTCATTGTGACAGCACTGTTCTTTACCATTCTTCTTCCTTTTATTAAATGTATTTGTTAGGCTTTATATTTACCTGATAAGTTATATATGTGGATTAGAATATTTCACGACAGTCCTTGGAGCCAGCTCTGCATATAGGACATGTAAATCAGTACAGTAACGGAAGAGATACCACACAATTAAACAACGAGAGATAAATAATTATGCTGCGAAAATAGCTTAACACCCCGCATTAAGGAATGATTCCCACTTTTAAGAATGTGACAGAACGTTTGTACATGTACTTTTGAAACCCTCTCTCACTCCTTCGTCCGCTTGTTATTTGGAATATTTTATGCACCTTCATTCATTTTTTGCTGTCGCCGCTCCCAGACTTGTTTGCGTTTTGCCAGGTGAATCGTAATAATACCAGGCTATTTAGATCGGTCAGCGATTAATACGTTTATCACCTTAGGCGTCTGGCCACCTTTGATAGAGTCGGTCTCTATTAACACAATATGGTCGCTCAAGATCGATGAAAAGAAAAGCCATATTGTCTGTCTGAGGGAGCCGTCTGGGGTGTGCGAAGACACCAGTGATGGTTAGATAATCGTTTCCGCTGGCCCATCTCGGTATCAATATTACCAATAAACTGTCTGGGGAGACAATATTGTGAGAAAGCATCTAGACAGGCAATGAGTGCACAGATGGGTTTATGAGTTTTGCATAAAGATGCAACCGGTAGTATTACGACTTATTAGAAAGAGGTAATGCGTTGGAATTTTAAAATGTAATATTTTAAAACACGCGCGGGTATTATGATTTAAACACCCCAACCCAGATAGTGCTAAAGAGCTTACGATTGGCTCGATTTGAGAGACGGGATACACAATGGTTCTCATTAGAAAAGTCGTTGGAAGTAAAATCTGGGATTTTGAACTGAGAATTTGAAATGTAATCTAGCGACATCGGAGTCAAAGATCAGATTGCATCGCCACGTCAAGCTAGCAATTCACCAGAGCCAGAAAGAGAAGGATCGGACAAAGGATTCCAAAATTATAAGTGACAGAACGAAGTATTTGGGCAACTTTAAAACTAAAAAAGTAAACCCGCATTTTTAAATACAAAGACTGGAGACCTAAGGAATCAGATCACCCGTCATAAGAGAAACACAACATTTCCAGACCAAGTGATTCGAAAGCCTCCTAAGTGCTGTGTCCATTCTAAACTGTGCCAGGAGATTGTGTTTCCAAAAGTTACTTTGAGGTAAGTGTAAACATTTATTATACAAATGGGAATTTGACATGTTTTCCTTGCTAAGTGGTTATATATGAGGCTGGCAACCTCAACATATGAAAATAGTATGTTCATAAACCACTACAACAAGCGCTGGTGATTGTTTCTTGCTAGACAGCAGAGGTGACCAAGACTCCGAATGGAGCAGTGATGAGTGATGATTACATCACATGTGCCTCAAGCGTATCGTATCATTTTGTGAGATACGTGTACCTTGTTAATTGTAATTCCAGCAAATCTTTGTTTTTTGCGCTGTCCAAGCCCATGTTTTCCCAGTTTAATACCCAGAAGAATATTGGTGATTTCTAATCATCTTCCCTGAGTTACGCTGTGTATACTCAAAAGAATATAATTATTCAGAGAGGCTAACATTGGTGGGTGGACAGCGAGACAATGCGCCTGTTAATTTGCAGCTCACAAATGTACTTAGCAGAGGCATTTGTTCTCTTTATTTTGTCTAAAGATCGTGGAACGAAGCTATCAGACTGTTCGTGATACGAAGCTGAAAGACGACAGTTCTGCACTTAAAGCAGGGAATCAACACTAACCGCCTAAATTGAACGAGTTGTGTGAAGAAGTACTCTCACAACAGAAGAATTGACGAAACCACGGCTGCAGTAGTCATCGATTCTAAGCTAAGTGCTTACTAAAAGGCAACAGCAAAGAACATTAACATTCCTCTTTCCAGTCTCTATGAAGATAAAACTTTCATCTAAAATTCACCATCATTTCATCTCTATTTTAACCTCTTAAAACTAATTGATAATTAAATGTGTTACATGTTATTTTAAAACATAACAATCATAGTTGATTCAGTTATTATAAGTGTGAAAGCAAACGTATGAGCAAGACTCTTTAATATATATACACTTAGACATATATTTACATTTATAGAGCTAATTCTTATAAAAGAATTTCGCTGGATTTACACCAGCTGGGGGCTTGAATGGGTTACAACCATTGCTTAATTCTTCACAAAAGGCGGAGGACCGATATAAGTTAACAATTGCCCTGCCAATGCAGCATTGTTCTTGACTTCTGAAATATCTTGTGAACCCTCCCTTCGGATAGATCCTTCTATCTACAACTCTGCCAAAAGTAATCTTGTGCGAAGGTAGACACCTTTGAAGACCCATTTTAGACACTCATTGAGTGTTCGTCACTGGTGGGCCACTACTGCAGAGCTAAGGGGAGGCAATCCGTGACAAAGAAATGAGTCGTCACTACATGCTGGAATGCAGTGTGAAAACGTCTTATACATTCTTGTAGAGGTGATGTTTGTAGCATGTTGTTCTACATCGTCCATTTGCCAGCCTAAGCACTATTCATCAGTGAGTCTGATCTATTCATCCCACTTTTTATTTTGTATTGTATTTTTATATGAGATTTCAGGTTGTCACACGGTAGATAGCACATTTGTCTTCATTACTAGCAAGTATACCATAAAAAAACAATTCCAGAAGAAGAATTAAAGACAATATCTTAAACTTTTATCTGGAGCACACATTTAGAAAACTGAGAAGTGGGAAAGGGTAAATAGAGTTTAATTTGACTAATGAATTAACAGCTCTTTAAACGCAACCTTTTTTTTTGTAAATGTACGGTAATCTTTTGACGTGATAGCATGTGCCCTGATTATACTCCTTCACATTGTCTGGGTTCCTTTACATCATGAGCGCTACATAAAGTTGATAATGAGCAAAGACAGCTTCTGATAGATATACACATACATAATCATATGATTGCCCCTATGCTTTGTTGATTGTCACGGCAAAAGTTCAAACCACAAGAAACTGACGATATTTCAAGATGGCTCTATATTGATGCACGGAATGAAAACTATTTCACCTTAATTACTGAGTGTGATGATTTTTTTTATTTAAAAAAAAAAAATCAATCACCTACATTTAGTTTTAAAAGAATTTTTAAGTTTAAAAGAAGACATAATGAGTTATTGAATGGTTAATTTATTATGAAACCAAATTATTAAACTTCTCCATAATTTATTGATAATTTAATTGCGAAGAGATCTGTGAAACTGGAATAAAATATCTGTTGGCCGATGCGTGGTATGATTCTAACGGGTGGTTTAATATGGGTGATGCGTGATGCCATATGATGATGGATGGCATCCGCATGTCTGGTTTTGTGTAGTGTGTAGATGTGTTCAGTCAAAACAATGTTCATGCAACAATAACAGGGCAATCCACATAGGACGTCAGTAAACTCACGACGTATAAAGTCAATGAGTCTTGAAACAGCCGTTGACGTTTTTCTTCATTATTTATTGTGGACGCCACAGTGACAAAATGGTTACGCAAATGTGTAGGCACATCAAACAGTCATTATCACAGCAACATTCAATACAGCAATAAACGGTAGACAGCATTACAATGATGAGTCAGATGCATGTTATATTTCAAAGTGCTGTAAATGTAGTCAGGTGAACAACTCCATCCTTTTCTATAACAGCCAGGAGATAACCAGATGTATGAGATCAGTTCACTCTCCTTAGTTTGACTTCAGCAAGACAGACACGTCTGCCGAAGTATAAATAATGTCCTCAAAAATATCCTCTAGATAATAAAGGTTTTCCAAACCTAGTTCATTTAACAAAGTAGCAAGTAATGGTCCTTGGTACCTGCATCAACCGATGCAGTACAATGCAGCGACATGTGAGCTAGGAAAACATCTCGTGACGACGACTTTCGCAGACAGGCTATGAATCGAAATCGCTCACGACCCAAAATCAATAGAGTTAATGAAAGAGTCAATTTACCTTGCTTTCATGAAATACACAGAAATATCACGCCTCCCGACATGTGGGAAACACTAGAGGTATTATCTCGAATAAACGAAATATCCATTAAGAGGACTACACATCCCTGACAGAACAAAAATAGCGGAGATCCCCTCTTCAACGAGGCATCTCTTTCGCCATTCCAAATCGCTCACTCCCACTAGTGGTGGGCGGAAACCGATCGACAAAGAAGCAAGACAAGTCATGCGCAGTCCAGCGCAAAACGACCACAGCTCAAACTTAACTGCATTCGATACCAACGCGAGAAGACAAATGCTTACCGAGAAAAGTGACTATAAATTCCAAGCAGTTGTTGCCCTTGCGTTTTAAAACAGATATTGAAATAAAACGATGTTGCGAGAATTTATCACGCAACATATCACCACCTCCTCCCGATAAAAAAAAATGTGGAACATATTTTTTTCTCAATATCAAAGAGCAAGCGATAAGCGGCTCAAAACGCACGAATTATGCGCTGATAATTAACTAAATTGCCAAACAATAGGCTAATTTTAAAAAACGAACAGAAGAAGATGACAACAAAGCACGATAGTGTGTACATATAAAGTAAGTACAGATGTGCTAATCTATTGTAGAAATATAGGTGTGTTATGACTCTGTAATATATGGAAATATAGGACAGAAGTATTAGTTGGAGTCATGTGGGCATCTAGACAAAATGTCAGCCATCACATTATCCGCACCACGGATAGCTCGTACCGTGAAGTGAAAAGGTTGAAGAGCTATAGCATATCGAGTGGATCTCGAACTCTTCAAATTCTTAGTCTGAATAGCTGTAAGAGCTTTCTGATCAGTCTCTAGAATGAAATGTGCGCCCAGGAGGAATCTTTGTAGCTTTAGAATTGACCAAACCATCGCTAACAACTCACGGTCTAAAACCGAGTAGTTCCTCTCTGCCGCATTTAGTTTTCTAGAAATGTACATAACAGGATGCAGAGTATTTGCATATTCTTGCATCAGTGCTGCTCCAATCCCAGTGGATGAAGCATCACTCCGAAGAACAAAAGTCCTATCAAGAGTAGGTAATTTTAAGATGGGAGGAGAAGAAAATATATTCTTGATTTGGTCTAGTGAAGATTGGCATTCTTCAGACCAACGGACCAGATTAGGCGAACCTTTCTTCAACAATGTTGATAGAGGTGCCATGATCGAAGATAAATTTGGAATAAATCTCCCATAAAATTGAATTAAACCTAAGAGACTCCTAACTTGTTTCTTCGTTTTAGGAACAGAGATGTTCAGTATTTTGGAAGTATTGTGGTCTTCTGTCTTCGAGAGACCATGACCAACACGATGACCCAGGAAAGAGATTTCACCAAAACCAACAAAAGCTTTAGAAGGTTTTGCTGTCAAATTATTCTCACGTAGAGTGGACAGTAAGTCATATAACCCTAAATAGTGCTCTTCCCAGGTATCACTGAAGAGACAGATGTCATCTAAGTATGCGATGACATCCGAACGATGTGACAGAATTCGACGCATCATGCGAACGAAAGTGGCAGGGGCGTTCATGAGACCAAAAGGCATAACATTCCATTGAAATAGACCCCTAGGTGTAGAAAAAGCAGTAAGAGGTTTGGCATGCTCTGCTAAAGGCACTTGCCAATAACCTTTAGACAAGTCAAGTTTAGTGAAGAATCTAGAATTAGAAAGTCTAATTAGTAGATCTTCTAACAAAGGCATCGGTTCAGCGTCGAACTTTGTGACCTGATTCAATTTGCGATAATCAACGCAAATTCGTATGTTCTTATCCTTCTTCCGGACAATAACCATGGAAGAAGAATATGGTGAAGTCGATGGTTCAATTATATTTAATTGAATCATTTCATCCAATTCCTTTTCCACTTGCGACTGAAAGTGTATAGGAATAGGATACGGCCTAACCCTAATTGGATTATTGTCGGTAAGAATTATGTCATGTTCTATGACATCTGTGTGTCCAGGAATGTCAGTGAGAACATCCTGAAATGTTTGTAACATCGACAAGTCTCGTCGATGTTCGTCACCAGAAAGATTAGGAGAAACAGAAACGTTTTTCCAAGATTCCGTGGAATGTAATGGAACCACTGGAAGGGGAAGGTTGACATCAGAGAAGGTAGCTTCCTCATCCTGAATGACAGACAGGGATGAATAATGACCGTGAGGTGCAGGAGCATCATCCGTTGCCTGGAAAATAGGCAGCAAATAGTCCGGACGTTCGTGAAATTCCGAAAGCATGTTTATGTGGAAAGTTTTTTATGCTTTCCATCAATATCGACCACATAGTCAACATCGGAAATCCGAGAGACTATTGCATACGGACCTTTCCATGCAATAAGAAGTCTATTTTCCCTACTGGGGAGTAGGACGAATGCTTTGTCACCTGGACAAAGTTGTCGTAGAACATCTATTCTTGTTAGCAAACTGCCTTGCCTTCTCTTTAGCAATTTCTGATGAAGCAGTTGCTAGCTTACATGCCTCAATGATCTTTTGTCTAAGAGCAATGACATACTCATATGAGGATTGAGTTTCATCGCTAATATCATCGGCAGTGATGAGATCGTGTAATAAAGACATAGGGCCGCGTGGACGCGCGCCAAAGACAAGTTCGAAGGGAGAAAATCCTGTGTGTTCATTAGGGACTTCTCTATAGGCAAAGAGAGCCGCGGGTAAAACCCTGTCCCAATCTTGAGGATGATCTTCAGTTATCTTACCAAGCAAAGTCTTGAGCGTTCTATTCAGACGCTCAACTAACCCATTAGACATAGGATGGTAGATACTACTGAGAGATCGTTCAATATGTAAGGTAGACATTACCTGTGACATAGTGTCAGATATGAGTTGAGTGCCATGGTCTGACAATATTTCTCTGGGGAACCCCAAGCGAGAAAATATCAACCAAAGAGCATCTGCGATATCTGTAGTAGATATGCTCTTAAGAGGAATAGCCTCTGGCCAACGTGTGCACATATCGACACATGTAAGGATAAACTGATGTCCTCTGGCCGACTTGACCTTAAAAGGGCCAATAATATCTATGGCCATTTTCTGAAACGGCCGAATAGGAATGTCAGCAGCCTGGATAGGCGCAGCATGTCGTGGTCCTCTAGATTTGACCTCCTGACATACCTTGCATGATCGGCAGTAAATACGAATGTCCTTATTGACAAAAGGCCAAAAGAAAGCCGCAAGGACTCTCGACTTCGTACGGGCAAAACCCATATGTCCAGCACATTGCGAGTCATGAGCATGTTGCAATATTTGGACTCTCATGCTCTTGGGAACAAGAATTTGCGAATGTGCCGACGTAGCCGAATCTTGTACCATACGTACAAGTACGCCGTTTCTCATTGCAATCCAAGATTTTCTATTTGTATCCTGATTCGGATCACCTTTCTTCGCAAGAACGAAGAATTTTTTTAAAGAAGAATCTTCTTCTTGCAATTTTATGAAAGAGTCACGAGTGATCACTAAGTGACTATCTTGGCTATCAACTTCATTATCACTATTCAGTGAAGTTTCGGGTGTTTGTAGAGCTTGTGCTCTTGTAACTACTGCATTTGTAGCTTGCATGTTATTATCTTCCCAAGCAGCAATCTGCTGTGGGGTACACTCCCTAACTCCGTGAATACGACCAATAATAAGGTCCGCAATAGGATTAGGTAAGAGACAAGCATGCACATCTCCAGTAAAGAAAGGAGTGGCAATGCGAATTACAGCAGTAGGATATTTTTCTAGAGTGCCGCCAAATGTGACACATTTAATAACCCTTCCTGTAGCACAAGATGGATCTACAAGCGATTGTCTAACACCAATAGTGGTGCATCCGGAATCGAAAAGTAGTGAGACCGGAGTATCATTAACAAGACCCTTATGTAGAATTAAAGAACCCCTCCCGTCATGCGCAACAGCAGCAGGAAGAGCGGGAAGTGGGTGACCACAACTCAAAGTAGTTATGGTACCCGGTTCGAATAAAGTACTGCATTGGGGACATTTGTTTGCTCTCTCAAAGTCAAAAGCAGAACTAGTGACAGCGTCAAAGTTTTTACTATCAACAACATGATTACAGGCTGCCTCAGTTTCCTGTTGTACAGCATTAGCCTGCTGATATCTCTTTTTTTTGTGTTGAGATCTACCCCGACTATTATTACCTCTGAAGTTATCAGAGTTATTATTATCTCTGCAGTTATTATTGTCTCTATTGTAATTGTTATACTGGTTCGAATTCCAGTTTCCACGATTACTATCATGTTCACATTGATGCGAACATCTATTTGTTTGGTTTTGAGGTCTTCGGCAGGAATAACCTCTATTACCATATCCTCTTTTGAAATGCTTATAATTATTAGGGTGATAGTAACGAGTACTATCAGGTTGTCTCCAATTCTTCGAAGAAGAATCACCATGAAATTGATTTCCATGATTTTGACAGAAATTACCGCTACTCTTTCTATCAAAATTTTGTTGGGATCTACGAGCAAAGTTTTGACCATACGGAGCTGCCGAAGCAACTGGTAAACCTTCTTTCACCTTAGAGTTACCCATGGTTATGTGTGGGTGCGCAGTTACGTATTGGCAACAGAAATCTTCCATTTCTTTTATTGTTTTAGGTTTACGTTCATGAAGGAAAGCAAGGAAAGACTCATTGACAGACGACATGACTTTGTCTCTAAGTATTAAGTCCATAAGTCCTTCATAAGTTTTTTCCGTCTTAGATAGTTCAACCCATCGTGAGAAAGTAATGCGTATTCTTGCAATAAACTCGGAGAATTCAACTCCATTTTCAGGTAACATGTTTTTAAATTGTAGACGATAGCCGTCTTCGTTAAGCTGATATTTCTTTAACAAAGCGGCCCTGACAACCTCATAATTGTTCTTGTCAGGTTCATCCACCATATTTAATATACTTAGAGCTTTACCTGTCAGTATCCCTGATAACTGATAAACATATTTTGCTTTGTCTATGTTATGAGCTGTACATGCTTGTTCAAATCTGTCCAGATAGAACATTATGTCATCGCTGGAAGGACTAAATGTTGGTAACTTAATCTTAAAAGTATCATTATTAGCCTTACCAGAAGATGAACCCTTGTTTGAATCATTACCATTACTCATGCTTGTCAATTTCAATTTTTCCAACTCTAAAGCTAAGACCTTTTCTTCATGTTCCATTTTTGCTTTCTCTTTCCTCTCATCAGACTCTCTCTGTAATCTTCTTTCCTCAGCCTGAGCCTCTTTTTGAAGTCTTTCATTTTCAGCTTCTTTTTCAAGTCTTTTATTTTCAGCCTCTTTTTCAAGTCTTTTATTCTCAGCCTCTTTTTCAAGTCTTTTATTCTCAGCCTCTTTTTCAAGTCTTTTATTCTCAGCCTCTTTTTCAAGTCTTTTATTCTCAGCCTCTTTTTGAAGTCTTTCAGCTTCTAGCTGTAGCTGGAGTTTTCTCTCCTCAGCTTCTGATTCCCTTTTTTGTTTTTCCATTTCCATTTGGAATCTTTTTTCATCCACCTGCATCTGCAGTTTCTTTTGTTCAGCTTCCATTGCTTTATCATATCGAGCAGTTGCAAATTCTTCTAACTTATCACCAGTCTTCCCAAGCAATTTACCCTGCTCAATAAAGTGCTCAAATGTAGACATGTTGTCTAACATATGAGTCCAAAACCTGAAATAATTAACTAATTTATTTCAAACCTAAGTGTAACAAGTCTTAATTAAGCACTTGTATATTCACATCACCTTATATTATCCCAGTCTCTGTGGGAAACAAGTCTCCAATCAAAGAACTTGTATATGAAATATCAGCACTCAATTCTTGATCATAAGTGCACTTCTCATTCAATAGTGCACGACACTATTCATCATTCATTTATCATCAGTATAGTAGTAACAGTGCATTAGCATAGCCCATTAACTAATTACTATAACTGTAAACAATGACTATGTAAACACATGCAGAATGTAAACATTGAAAATGTAAACAATACAAACAATGTAAACAATAACAATGTAAACAATAACAAAGATCAGCAACAATACAAAAACTTTCGCAGAAATCAACTAAAAATAAAGCAGAAATTAATGAAATATCACAAAAAATGTGACGATATCTGCGATAGAATTAAACAAAATACATGACACCACAGTGTATAAACAAAAATGTTGTATGAAACTAAATTATAGACAAGAGTAGGCTAACAAATACAAACAAATCAAAACAAAACTAAAGAATGCGAAATAATAACGAAAACAATATTAAAACATGTCATCACAGCTAACATAAATAGCAACAGAAGTCGCTTAGCAAATTCCAGTATTGGAAATTTGCAAACCTTACAGAAAACGCTCACAATAGACGACCTCTATGACGTGGCATAATCTAACGGAGACACCACCCAACCGAGAACCCGCTGAAATATAAACATATAAATATACAAATAACATGTAAACATAAAACATATAGAATGAGATGATACACAGAAGACTCAGCAGAAGTATAAGGGCACAGTTTACATACAAACAGGCCACTTAACTTATAGGCTTCCAATCGTAGAACAGCAGAAAAACGGATGTCAATCAACGTCCTAAAGAGCGAAGCTCCAACGATGATGGCACATCTGAACTGCTTCCACTGCTAACACGATGGTACAAGAGTTTCTGACATACTGTGTGTTGAGTTGTTTCGGCACTTGACCTTCTAATCCAAAAGTAAGTTGATGGAAATCGGTACTTGGCCTTCTTCAGAAAACAACCCGTTTCAACCGGCACTTGACCTTCTCAAAAAACGACAGCACTGGAACCTTGACAGCAGCAACTTGCTTGACTTGCGTAAAAGATAACAGCAGTCCGAGTTATCCGGCAACATGTAACAACGCCGGGTACTGTCAAATTCTTGTTTCCGTCAAAAAATTGAAATTTGACTTTTACCGGGCAACGCCGAGTACTTTGAAAATTTTGAAGATGTTGACTGTATTGAAGAATGTTAATTTCTTGAAGGATGCTGATGAATTCTTGTTGAAAATGAAGTGGGTAAGGGACCCCGTGTTTGCTGGTACCAGAATCAAACCAGCTTATGGCCACCAAATGATGCGTGATGCCATATGATGATGGATGGCATCCGCATGTCTGGTTTTGTGTAGTGTGTAGATGTGTTCAGTCAAAACAATGTTCATGCAACAATAACAGGGCAATCCACATAGGACGTCAGTAAACTCACGACGTATAAAGTCAATGAGTCTTGAAACAGCCGTTGACGTTTTTCTTCATTATTTATTGTGGACGCCACAGTGACAAAATGGTTACGCAAATGTGTAGGCACATCAAACAGTCATTATCACAGCAACATTCAATACAGCAATAAACGGTAGACAGCATTACAATGATGAGTCAGATGCATGTTATATTTCAAAGTGCTGTAAATGTAGTCAGGTGAACAACTCCATCCTTTTCTATAACAGCCAGGAGATAACCAGATGTATGAGATCAGTTCACTCTCCTTAGTTTGACTTCAGCAAGACAGACACGTCTGCCGAAGTATAAATAATGTCCTCAAAAATATCCTCTAGATAATAAAGGTTTTCCAAACCTAGTTCATTTAACAAAGTAGCAAGTAATGGTCCTTGGTACCTGCATCAACCGATGCAGTACAATGCAGCGACATGTGAGCTAGGAAAACATCTCGTGACGACGACTTTCGCAGACAGGCTATGAATCGAAATCGCTCACGACCCAAAATCAATAGAGTTAATGAAAGAGTCAATTTACCTTGCTTTCATGAAATACACAGAAATATCACGCCTCCCGACATGTGGGAAACACTAGAGGTATTATCTCGAATAAACGAAATATCCATTAAGAGGACTACACATCCCTGACAGAACAAAAATAGCGGAGATCCCCTCTTCAACGAGGCATCTCTTTCGCCATTCCAAATCGCTCACTCCCACTAGTGGTGGGCGGAAACCGATCGACAAAGAAGCAAGACAAGTCATGCGCAGTCCAGCGCAAAACGACCACAGCTCAAACTTAACTGCATTCGATACCAACGCGAGAAGACAAATGCTTACCGAGAAAAGTGACTATAAATTCCAAGCAGTTGTTGCCCTTGCGTTATAAAACAGATATTGAAATAAAACGATGTTGCGAGAATTTATCACGCAACAATGGGTTAGTGGACAATAAATTCATGGTTATCAAGTGGCTTACAGCGAACTTAATGTTAATCTTAACGCATATGTATTCATCAGTATTTCTCATTTTGCTCCACACAAACATTGAACTACCATTGCCTGTTTGCAGAAAGCTTGCACTCACAGATGATATGTGCTCTAGCAGAAGTGGTTTTTGTAGCAATTTTTTTACGTGACAAAGCTCCATCCACATGCACAATCTCATATCAGACACCTCTTACGAAATACTTGTGGGCAGCACGTTTTAGCTTCATTTACTTTCTGATTCCTAGCTCGGTGGTCCATGGTTCGATCCCCAGTTTAGGCGGGATTTTTTGGGACTGCAAACGGCTCCGGGGTAGACCCAGCCTCATGAATTGAGTACCAGAGCAACTCTGGGAAGGTTAAGGCGGCCGGCGTGATGCTGACCACATCACCCCTAGTGTGCCGATGGTCAAGAAAAAACGGGCCTAACACATAATTCTCAATATGCCTCAGTGTGCGTGTAACGGGATCCTCTACCTTTTTTTGTTTACTTTCTGATGGAGCAATTATCCTATTTGTTCGTTGTTTCGTCAGAGACACCCAGTAACTGCACGAGATTTTCAAAGAAAAAATTATATTTATTTCGGATTGACATGAAAAAAAGGAAGCTTCGTAAACTCGTAAACAGGATTTAAATTACAACACAACTTGATGATTCCGATGATAGAAGCAATAATGATGAAAGTTACAATGACGTTAGTAATGATAATCATGAAGGTAGTTGTAATGATTAGGCAAAATGTATAACAACAGTTATAAATATGGTCATACTAGCCATGATAGCGATGACACTATTGATTGTGATCGCGATTGTGATGTTATGCTTATTAAGATGTAGCTGATGATATGGCATTTTGTTAGCAATACTGTTAATAGTTATGTTACACATGGGAGTCATGACCTAAGTGGACCACCCCCACCCTCCTGATCTTATGGTTTAGCTAATAAACCAAGTGGGCTCGCCGTCTAGAGTGTTACGTCATGACTCAATTAGGCCTTCCCCCTTAAAGTGTTAAACCATGACCAGATGGACTCAGCCATTCAGAGTGTTAAAACCTGATCATCCAAGTAGGCCCACCCCGATAGAATGCTAAGTCGTGACCAAACTTTTCCCCCTTAGTGTGTTAAATCGTGAACCAAGTGTGTTTGCGCCCCTAAGAGTGTTAAGCCATGAACCAACTGGGCTTTTCCCTAAGAGTGTTAAGTCATAAACCAACTGGACCCGCCCTATCAGCTTTAGAGTGTTAAGGAGATCAAATGGCCGAATGACTTGTCTGGGGAATATCTATCTATCTATCTATCTCTCGTTCGAAAAGCAGGATGTTAGACGGTGCAGCGTGCCCAATTCTCAACCCTTTGAAGTTCGTCCTTTCGTTCGTTCTCTGGCCCATATGTCGCTATGTTCTACCATGTGTGTGTATACATGATGTATGTGTGCGTGTGTGCTGGCGAGCGTGTGCTTGTATATGTGTAATTCAACCGTCTTCCAGAATGAATGAATCGGTCCATAAATGAGTATTAAATGCCTCACGCCAAGACAATGAAACAAAGGATCAAAAACAAATTTATATCATGATCAAAGAGAAACAAGAACAATTGACATGAAAGAGCTATCTTGTTAGGAGTTATTGTTTATGAGTAAATTTGATCAATACAGCTCGTGTGGAAGTGTCAAACAAAACATGAATAAAGAAATATGATTCATGTAACGATACAATATAATAATAGATCGTTTAATCGTACATATATTGGCCACACCATGTTTCACAACATCCGGATGGTGCTGTTTATTGTATTGGGAGCCTGTGCTTGTTGGTGGTGTTCGCTTTGGGTAATTTAGAGACACAATGTGCGGTTCTTTCATTACTTAACCATAATCACAGTTACATTTCCTAACAAGTTCACATAGGTATCTTTCTTTCTCGATTACTTTTCAGCTGTTTCTAATCTTGCATAATATGTATCTTGTGACACAGTTTAACACTCCAATGCACAAGAAACCTACTATGTAATTTACCGAGAAAACACCAAGTTAATACTCAAACATATATGCACGCCGACAAAACTAGATCTTTGCTAAGGCTATTAGGATCCCCATTCTCACTCCGAATTTCATTCCCACGTCACAAATGAATGGAATTAGAATAAAGGCACTTGATCGCGAGGGCTGACATGAGTCCACAGTTTTTCATAATACTCGTAGATGTATATAGTCAGATTCCTCACGCCCATTCTTCCTATACCAGTGCACGTGTGGTTGGTGCTATTACTTCCATATGTGATCTGTTTCTCTGCAGTTTTCTTGTTGTTGGTTCTGCAATTGCCAGGATAAATTACAACACTAAATCTCTGTTTTTAGACCCATGCACAAATAATAATAATAGTAACAGAAATCCCTATTTTCATCTACTCACTTGCATCGTCACAGTATCTATGAAACCTACAATTAAATTATCTGAGAAGACTCCACTGAAGATGCCACGCTAATACTCAGACATATATACACGCAGACCCTTTCACTTCTCAGCTAAAATCATTCAGAGTCTCTATCAATATCCCTGAAACCCATTTCCACATCACAAATGAATGGAATTACAATAAAGGCAAACATATATTAGATTCCAGACTGCTAAGAGGCCACAATTTTTCACGCCTGTCTAGCGGTAAACTCTGAATAAGTACCAATAGCCCTAGAGACACTGGCCGAGTCTTAACCACTAATTTAAACGTACTCGTGTTGAGAGAGATAGAAAGACGACATCAGACCAAAGTAATCGACAATAGAAGAAAATAAGGGAAAGAGAATAGCAGATGAAAAATAGAAAGTAGAATAACGAATGACAACAAAAAGTGTAAGGAAGAAGGGTTGTTGAAAATCAGAGCACGAGGGATGGAAATTAATTGATTGATTCAATAAGTTGTCGAAAGAGTTAGAAGTAGAAGACAAGCATCATAAATGAAACACGAAATGTAAATTTTTTTTTTTTTTTAACCAGCGGAAAACTTAGGACAAAAGAAAGAAAGGAAATGAACAACATAACGTTGTCAGGAATATTCATGAATAAATATGCAAAAGAAACAGAATGAGAACGCAAACCGCATAAAAAATAAAAGAAAACACTCAAAAAAAAAAAAACTCAGAAATAACATGAGACGAGACATGAGAGACAAACAAATGAACATGACGGAAACAGAAGATCTCTTTGGACAACTCACAAATTGCTATGGCAACAGGAATTAAAGGGTGATAATTTATTGAGCCTTGCAGTAACACTCCGTTTCTGTGCGGATACTTTTTTTGATTTAACGATGCGCATGCGTCGGAAACATCTCCAGTGCCTGAAGTCATACACCACAAAGCTTCTTTGGAAGAAACATCACAGATGTAATCTCGTTACAAATCAGTCATTTCAGAATTACAGGTATTACCGTTGAAGAAGTTAAAAGCATTGTGAGCAACAATTACTTGGTTGTGGAGATAAAACGTGCACTTATCGCGAAGAATTTAGCAAAATGAATGATATAACCAACTTGATCAGACAAACACGATGGACACTGTTAAAGAAACTACAACTGCCAACTGTGACCTTCACCATTTTGTCTAGAGGGTAAGAGATTAAGGAGTAAAGACATATTGATATGTGTCTCGTAGAAAAGCTCTTGCCTAATGGAGAAGTGATCGAAGAAGAAACATCAAATTAAGACAAACAGATCCTCTCAAATCCTAGGAATGAGAGAAAGTGTCTGATTTTCCGGACTCCGAATCAAACAGGATTTTCTGGCGGCGCACATCTAATGAGACATTGGCGCTCTAGACCACCCATGCTTGAGCTCAGAATGAAAACTTCACTCAGACAGTGCCAAGAACTTTAGCCAGCGAGTGATGGGTTAATGCCCAGGTGTTACAAGCTGAAGCATTGATTCCAGAAAAACAAATTTACCGAATTATATGTTGACCTCGGCCATATCGCAGATTTTTATATTAAATATTTCAGTCGGGGTTCATGTAAATAGGTCAAGCGCCTTCCAGGACTAAGGACAAATAGAATTGCCTACGTTACGTCGATAACACCTTCGTCAGAGACAAACAAACAAAAAACACAGGATAAAGAAACAGAAAACTTAGTTAAATACATAAAATAAATGAAAATAATAGTGACACGACCGCAAATTGAAGATAAAATAGGTAGTCCCATAACTGATACTGCCGTAGTGGAGTGAAGTGTTAGAGACTTCACTTTACTAGGTCCAGCATCGAGAGGTGGGGTGATCAGTTCCCTTCCTCGCTGCCTTTTCCTTCCCTAACTCAAGAGCAAAGTCAGGTACCCAATTACAGCTGGGTAGACTGGAGCATGATGATACCGTGAATCGGACCCGGTACCTTTGCCGCGAGAGACCAGCGCTCTAACCCCGCTGTCAATGAAGTACCTTTTGGTTTTCTCGTCAAAATCTGGATGAACAAAATGGCCACTAGAACAGATTAGACTAAGAAGTCATTAAATTGTATTATATTAATTTACACAGACACACATACACACACACATTATATATATTTTAAACAATAATTTTTTAATAATATATTTTAACCATATTAAATATCTCAAAACTTCAGTGGGTCGACAGATGCGTGTGGCAATTTCTTAGTGTGCTGCTATTAGCCTTTTGACCTTCGTATAACTTAGAATTTCATTTTGCGTGTATTTACTCGCAGATAAAGTTAAATAATGCAAACATTACCTCCATTCAGGTCACATGCATACATATCCGTCTACACAGGCCGACCTTAGTAAATGCTGAGCCCGGATTTGGACCTCTCGGGTGGGGGGGCACTAGACATAAGATCAAAGTTGTTGCAATGAAAAGTAGTGGGACGTTTGTCCGATTTCGCCCAAATTTTTATCGATCCGTAACCGATTAAGTCGCCTGAGTCGTTAAGGTTAAGGATATGGTTAGTATTAGGGTTTAGGGTTATATTTAGAGTCAGGATTCCTAAACTTAACCCTTGGCGCCAAAATATAACTAATAAATTTAGATATTGTTTTACTTTAACTACAGTGTAATATTATATATATCCCTGTAGTGGATTTGATGGTATTGTATGATGGTGATATTACTTAGTGTGAAGCATGAGGTCAGCTGTGAAGGCTCCTGAGATAAAAATAGCTGTGAATTTTCAGAAGGCCCTTCTTGCTACCACTACGACCTCACACCTATCTTTTTTTACTAATGAATGTGGCTACGTTTAAAAATCTAGGGGTACTGAATGTAAGGTGTTGTATTAATATATACAAACACACACACACAGATATTTAATAAGTCTAATAATATTAATAAAATTTAAAACACACTGAACTAACTCAAGCTGTGTAAAATTGTGATAGTAAATTTTCTTTAAATTTATTTGTTCTGAACCAAGGTTTTATTTTGGTCAGAACATATGAAAGGTTTTGAAAGTATTAATGATATGCATGAATATATGGCATAATAAATGAAAAGAGTGTACATAGGTATGTTACCAGACTAGTTAATATTACTACTGTTTATAGTTGTACTTTATGGGAAGAACTATTTATGGATGTGCTGTTGGGGTGGCCTCATCACTCCCGATCTATAGCGACTACACATTGCCCATTTATTGAGGGTATTATAATTGGTGTGTTAGAATCAAGTTGGTGAGTTTTCAGCAGGCCAGACTCTCACGTAACTTGAAGGAGTAAGTCTGGTGCTGGAATCAGGTGGCCCCACCTCTCCGTGCTTGGGGGCAATATCAGAAGGCTGGTGGCCCCACCTCTCCGTGCTTGGGGGCTATAACAGAAGTCTGGTGGCCCCACCTCTCCGTGCTTGGGGGCTATAACAGGCTGCTCTGACAAAATGTTACTGCACGGGTCCCTCTTGTAATATTCAACACCTCATTTGACACCACATTGGTGCCAAATAAAAACTCACAGTTCTGCAATCAAAGTATTAGTCATGTGTCAGAATTCCCTCCTCTAAACCATTTCTGGACACAACACTACACAACAACAACACCATATAGACGGGTCAGATCTCTCTGACCAAACAGCACATCTTACCAAGTTGGTTTCACATAGGATAAGTTCTCCCAGACTACATATTCCGAAATATGTTTATTAGCTTCCTGCCATAGAATAGGATAGGTGATATGTTCCACTGATCTCAACACTTGATCTGTCCTTCATAATCCTTGCTGGAGTTTATGTATTTTATTTGTCTCTAGACCCTGAACTAGGGCGGGGGGTCTAGAGCGAATCCTTACTTGTTGTAAGGGATAGATTTTAATATGGCAGTATCAAATCACTCGAAACCTTAAACAAATATTAAAATGTACAAAGAAATAATTTCAGTCTTACCAGAATTATGAACATAGAACACAGTATATGCTAGAAAAACTCAGCTGAGCTGCTGGCATTAGGATGGCGTCCCTCTAACTACTTCAATTTGCTTCTGGGAAATCACCACTTAATATTTTACTGTGTCTACTAGGACAACTTATGACGAATGGCAAAAATGCGCGTCTGAGCGCCGATAATATATTCATCTATGGCCAATCACCGCCTTTTCTTTTTTCAAATTCAAACATCCTACCAAAAAGTCAATTCAGTCATACCTCAGTCAAGTATGCATATTTGTCTGTTGGTCCGTCTGTCTCTACTTGCGTTTCACAAAAAACACACTTGTTTTTTGAACCAACTCTGCCCTCCCCTACACAATTTTGCCTGTAAAGTTATTTTTAGCCACAATTCTCCTTAACACCCTCTCTCTTTCATTCTAACTAGATTTTAGCACTTGCGTCTTCAAGGCCATAATTTTTTGAAAATTAGTGACATTATTGTTTCAATGCAGTCGTTCGTTGATATGAACAACACAGTCTTGTGTCAATATCTTTCTTATTATCTATCCGACTGTATAAATGAAAGCATATTATTTCACTGCTCAAGATGGGCCATCCGTCCAGCTAGGTTTTATATTCCTAACATCATTATTAAGAAAAAGTTACTTTTCAAGGTTAGTTGGGTTTTTTCGAAATATTTTCTAGAGTCTTCTGTACTGCGTTTGCCGCTGAATTCAAATAAAGGACAAAATATCGCAAAAGCGTCCAAGAAATGACTGTTGCGTATAATAACTATGGTCCCTTTTGTCGATTTCTTTACCTTGTGTCAACTTGGGGACGTGACTTTTCCTCCGTTCCCTCCCCAATTGCATCTTTTTAGCCTTGCTAGTTTCAAGCACATGTTCAGTCAGATTTTTCCCTTTGATCTTCGTTCTCATTCCGTTCCAAGGGTAAACGTTCTAGCAATTTAATTTCCATGGCGGGTGATGACCCGCGGCGTGGGCGATCATGCCTTCTAGTAACTTACGCATTCTTTTTATCCCTACATTTTACCCTTTGGAGATATTTTTACGTTGTATCACTGTTAATTTTATGACAATCCCGGATTTCTACTTTGAAACGATCTTTGTTCCTTACATTTTTTAAAGCTGGAGGTAGGAAATCCGAGTTGGGGCCCCCCTGTGAGCGCGATGTCCGATTCGGTCAAATCGGTCTTAGGCCAGCCCTGCCTAACAACGTTGATGGCTATCTCCAATAATATATTTTCATTTTTCTAATGACACAGTTCTTCCACCCCCTTCAACCTCTTGATGTTTGCATGTTTCCTTTCAATCTCCTCCGCCCCCTAATATTCTTGTCTTCCTCTGTCATTCTTTCTATCCCGAACAATATTTAGGCTTTACCCAAGAACCGATATATATGTCCGTTTTTACACTCAGATACACACACACACACACACGCACGCCTACACTTACTTAGTCATTCCGCTTCTACTCTAGGGTGTAGAGATTTGTCAGAGAGAGCGCCATACTATCCTATCGGCTGTCTTCCTCCTGGTCTGGTTCCATTCTAGTCCTTTAGAGATGTTCTCCTCCCGGCGAACTCCGGGTCGTCCTGGATCTCTGGTTCTTGGTTTCTCACGTTTGTAGCCGGTCTTCTCCAATTCTGCAGACATGGCCAAACCATCGTAATTGGGACTGTTTCACACGGGTCTGCAGGGGCTGGGTTTTGAGGCCATGACTAGCGCCAACACACGTGCATTTTTTTTTTTTTAATCAGAAAACGTCTTAAAATATATGCATATAAATTAGTTTTAAATTCACTGAAGAATCTTTTGAAGGGTTTTTAGTCTATTTTCCAACAAGTACTATTCATATGAATAGTGTAAAATGCAAACATAGAGGAAATCTGACTATAACTTAACTAGAGTGCCAGGCGTTGTTGGTAAATTAGTGTACAATACCATGACACACCAAGAGGCTCGTGAGATACAAAGACTTAATCCTTTTCGTTCAACATGTAACGTATGAATATAACTGTTGTTCGTTACCAATTTAGTTTTTTTTTTTTTGCACCGTCTTCTTTTCAGCTGTACCCATGATTATCTGGCTGATTTGCTTCCTTGTCCTTTCCTCGGGTTTTCTTTGGCCTTCCACTCGTCTCTTCCCCTGTGGGTTTCAGTCAAGGGCTGATCTAGCTAAACTAGTTGGTTGTTTCTTGAGTGTATGTCTTAACCGTGTTCATTTTGCTTTATAATATGTGGCTGCATTGGTTGCTGATATGACACGGACCGAGGAAGCCAGATGGTAGTATCACACAGCAGTCCCTATGTTTTGGAATCCCTACGCTAAGAGAAAAATATGGAGAAAAAAATCAAATGGAGAAGGGAAATTAGAATTAGAGGGAATAAAGAAGAAATGGAAATACATTAAATGTATAGCAATAGACAAGAAGGCTTGGCATTACCTGAAAGATAATGCATAAATAAATAACTTCTGGATACTTTCACATGCCATGCATGAAATCATGAAGATCACAATTAGTGGACATGCAAAACTCTACATACATACACAGGCATTCATAAGAAAACATAGTGAGGTCAATAACTATACGCCTAAAGCTTCAAGATATCATTATTTGAAAGCACTTTTAGAAAAGTTAAATAAAAACTGTATGGGTTACCCTAAGTTAACTGGAAGAACATTTTACATTTGCTTTCATTATTTCCTTCACCTTCTTTCGACTTTCTAGTCAGTCGACGCAGAATTTAAATAAAGCGCTTCCGATTGCTGGAATATCTTAAAAGCCTCACATTGACCTGCCTTTCAGGTTTCACTTCCAGCTTCTTTTACCGTACACATTCGTAAATCGTTGCTCTATACATTGATGGTTATGCTTCTCACAACTGTGTAGGGAAGATTCTAAATGCGAGCAAAGTCGTTGCACTTAGTGCATTTATGAGCGAGTATCCCAAGACATCCTACAACTTAGATGTGATTACCTTCAATTATGTCCTAAAGAACTAGACTTTTTCAACTAATGCAAGCTGAAGTCTCTCACCGCGTTTCGTGCTGAATTTTCTAATATTTCTTGTAAATCAAAAAATGTAATCCAAGATCTAAGTTTTTGAGTGTAGTCACTACTTTACAAACACAATTAAACTGAAGTCGGCTTCAATATTTGTAAAAAAAAAAAAAAAAAAAAAAAAAAAAAAAGATTTTACAATTAATTGTATAAAACATAATTAAAAACTAATGTATGTGTCTGAAACAAAGAGAAAAACGTAAACATCAGCCAAAAAAGTATAGATTTTCATAAATAGTTTTGTGCACAGAACAGAATAATTGACATAGTATGACAAGATTCACCAATGCAGAACTGATGACAAGAACCACACAGGTGAAAGACGCGGGAATATATTGAGCAGATAGCAATGGACAGAAAGGCTTCTTTGTGATCTATGCTCCACGCGGAGCTTCAAGATAAACCATGAATCTTCTTCTTCGTCTTCTTCGTACACTCTCAGACATCTGCTTGAATATTGTCAAAGAAAGCTGTAGTCAGCTTCAAGCTATTTGTATCTCCGTAAAGTTTTTCCAGGAATGGTAATGATGACGACCATTTCTGTTTTCTCTGTTGCTCATATGTTGGGCATCTTTGAAGCAGATGTTCAGCAGTCATTTTATCTATGCCAAAGTTTTACTCATCAGTAGTTCCTTTCATTATCTTGTTGAATAGACGGTATCAGAATCTGTTGTGGCATGAATGATAAATTAATTATTGTGTAAAATATTGTTTAAAAATAACTTATGCACATTCTGCAGACAACAAGGTCTTTTAAACGTGGACACGCGCCTTAGTATAACTGACGCACCTGTTGTCTACGTTTAATGGGACGTTGTTACGTGCAGTCTTTGATATCTTACAATATAATACATTTGTATGCTTGTTATGTTCGCAAATATTTTGTAAACAAAATAGATACTTTTTAGTGCTTAAGGAAAAGTCATTATTGAGTTACTTCCCTTGAAAGGAGTGTCGTCACTTTCGATCGAACTCCGCGGATGAATCCAGTTTTACTGCGATTTATTCTTTGTTTGGGTAGAAATAGATTGTTCTTGCTTCAGTGTATCTATGGCCTGAATTTATGTGTATTGTTTGTCTGGGTAGGACGAGTCTGTCTTATATCTGAATATCTTTGCATGTCTAAGTCGAACTATATGGTCTTTTGTCGCTAGAAAGGTCAAAGGGCTGTTCGGCGGATGTGTCCGCTAGAGAGGTGTGATTTGGCTTCGCCCTGATGATGGGGCTGTGGTTTTTTGAATCGGCTTGTCGCCGGAAAAAGTGATCGATATATGTGTAGGGGAAAGTGATAGTAGTTTTAGACCTATCGTGTATGCTTTACCCCAGTGTTTATTTTGATTGCCAAGGGATGGCAGAATCATATTTCTGATACCAAGGTAACAAAAGCACTTCTTATGAACTCTTGCTAAGCCACCGTTTTTCGATAGACACGATTTGTACGTCTGAGGGAATATTTAACCAGATGAAGATGACATTCATTTCTAGCAGCACTATATCTTGTATGATGAAGTCAATTGTATCATGATAGAATCTACAGAGCAATGAGAACATTTAATGAATGACTAACTTTAATACAGATTCATTGTCTGTATCCAAACGTGAGTGACAGCTCACGAGAGAAGCCATCTTGTATCCAAATATTTTGTGACTTTCAAGAAGAGAAAGGGATGCCCCGTATTATCGCTTGATGAGTCCAGAGATCACTGCTACACATGAGAACCCATTACTAGCGGTTCAATATGATTATATGAAAAATATGTGCTGAACATTATTTAAAGGAATCTTCGCTAGACGAGGTTAGGTCTAGAAGCCATCTTGAATATTGTTTATAAACTGACGTGCTTTGTCAGTAAACTCAGATGATATATATATATGGGCAATACTGAGTGCTTGTCTACTGACAGTCCATTATGCTATTATTCTACATGAGTGCCCATGTATCATTGCAAGACCATTTATCCACTGTACCATGATGTATTATGCCAACCTGTGATTTGTCACTGTATCCGTGCTGTCGAGTGTGTACGTCCAATTAAACTGTAGCAAAGGTACACAGTCGTTGGTGTCGATGACTTCCAGCCATACATGAGTGAAAGAAAAAGACCATTTGTCAACACCACGAACTCTTCTTATCATTCGCATATTATACTCTCACTCTATGTCTACACACCACTGCGTAGGTCGAGTTGACATTCCATACTCAAACCACGAGCAACACAACAACACAGCATTTAACTCTGGTGATGTTCTAGTGAGCTTATATTAACACTAATGGACATCATTAATCAAAAAAAAAAGGAGGCTTATCAACTGATGAGTCAAGATAGTTATCAGACGTGCCTTGCATGAACGAGACCAATGCGTAGTTGTGCTATTGCTGTTTCATCAACCTGTTCGTTGTTGCTCCTTATGGAGCATGGATCCACCACTGCAATTGGTCTCCTTACAGGAAGCCTGCACCAAACCCTCACATTCTCATGTAGCTGTAGTTTCTGTGGCAATTTGTTTTACATGATGAAGTTGTCAGCCTCATGCACAGCCTCATAATGGTAGCCTTGTACGACATGAATGAGGCTGCAGTTGTACTATTCTTTCTGTGTACTTGTGTTGTTTGTCATCTGTAACTACACATGCTCCTTTCGTGGAAAAGCTTTACGGGGATTCAAATAGCCTCAAACTGACTACTGCTTTCTTTGAGAACATTCAAGTGGATTTCTGAGAGTGTACGAAGAAGAAGAAGTAACTACACTGGATTTGCGAAGAGTCAGACTTGATTTTTTTTTTAAATTTATGGCAATTTTTTTTCCCTACTTCTAAATGTACAGTTTAGGAATTATGCAATGTGGTATATAGAGTTGTGATCCAGTACCACAGAAGTTAAAAATATTAACATATGAATATTTTTTATAATAGAACAATCGCTCGTAAAAGTGCAGAGATATTTCATGACGTCAAATGTTATGCTTGTTCCAAAGTATTTGTTCTTACAAGAATCTTTTCCCAATACACTGAGAAAAGCTCTCCACTGAACTGATTGATATATTGATTTTAAAGATGTATTTGTTTATTCCTGTCTTATCGCGTGTATTCCATCTGCGCGGGAATTTGGTCGATACTTTGGTTGTTCCGTTCCACCCGTCTCCTTTTGTGTATGTTTCAATAAATGTTGTTTCTTTTTTTTTTAAAACACTTTATGCTTTATATTTGTGCTTTATTGCACGTGTTTACTACTGCTGCACAATTGACTGCGCCGTGTAGTTCATGAAGGTCTCTGAGGGGGACACAGAAATAATAGATCTACCTCTCCCTCATACATGTCGTTAGAGACGAATACCATGAGATGGCGCATCAGGCTGTCAACAACATCATGTCAAACATATTGGTCTGGAAAGTACCGCTGCATGTGCACATGAATGTTATGGTCCAACCTTTATCCGGAGAGTGACATAAATTGTCATTACTTTTACTCTCCCCAAGGAGCATAGGCCGTCAACAAACGTATCCCAAATCGTCATGTCCCGTGGCATCAGCTCAAGGTCTTTATATGTTTTCGTCAATCCCTTCACGCCTGTCTCCAATTGTCTTCTCCATGAGTTCATTGGTCTACCTCCGCCTCTATTACCCTGGGGATTTCAGAACAAGGGCAGTCTGGTAATGCATCAATTGTGCACTGACAAAACACAAGCTGCAATTTGAAGAAAATAACAGTAACAAGTAGCAATATAGCCATTAGACTAGCAGGGGTTAACTTTAGACTGCAGCTTTACCCAATTTATCTTCTATTTAAACAGAACAACCTGGTTTCTTGTTAGTTTCCGCACATCAGTTTAACAAATATAGTAATTCTTATAGGCTGACACTAAGCTTTTGACACGGGTCATTCGTCAAACGTACTAACCGATCACTTCATCACATTCTAAATGTATCAAGCGTGTCTGTAAGTCTATGTATCAAGCGTGTCTGTAGTCTATGTATCAAGCGTGTTTATAAGTCTATGTATCAAGCGTGTCTGTAAGTCTATGTATCAAGCGTGTCTGTAAGTCTATGTATCAAGCGTGTCTGTAGTCTATGTATCAAGCGTGTCTGTAGTCTATGTTTCAGAGCCAACACTTTAAATTATCATCACCCTTCAGCTCCCCATGGAGCATAAGCCATCAACAAACTATTGCCAACTCTTCCTTCCCCTGTCATCAGCTCAAGATCTGTCCATGTCTCCTTCATGTCTGTTTACAGTTCTCTTCTCCATGTGTTCTTTGATCTTCTTCCACCTCTCTTACACTGTCTTCTTCTACTTCTTCTTCTTCGTTTGTCCTGAAAAGGACGTTGGTTGCGTTGTGTCCGTTTACAGCGAAGCTGCGATATATATTTGTGCCTTTCGGCCGACACATCCTACTTCAGCACGGCATTTTTGGGACCGGGTTAGCCTTCCCTCTTCGATCCCTACTCACTCAGCCAGACTGCAGTAATGCAGCCTGTTTCCAGGACCACCACTTGGAGGTAGAGTAGAGTCTTGATCAACTCTGGTTCGCTGACCCTGACTCAAGCAGTCTGCCTTGCCCTGTAATGCTTTCAACAGGTTACCCCAGTGTAAGTCCTATCCATCGTCAGCGCTTTCTTCTCATCTCTTGTTCCACTGGCACTTGTCTGGTTTTTGTCATTGGTTAAATATAAGTGATCTTGTCATACCATTTTAGTTGTATTCTTCGACAGCATTGTCATGAAGTCGGTAAAAGATACTTTGCGTAGTTATTTACGTCTGGATGCCTAGCGACACATATCGAATTTAGCTCTGCTCTTCAGTGCTGGAAAATCCGTTGGACAGAAATATTCAATATAGGCAATATCATTTGTCGAATCTGATATATAGACTTAGGCATATATCTAGGCAACGAATGCTTGGAATGAACTCAAAATCTACCACAGTAAGGTAGCACTTGAGCAGAATCTATGGAATACTGTATTTTATTGCTACATAACGTTATTGCGGAGAGATTATGATTTTGAGAGATCGAAACCAAACGCAGACAAGCAACTTGCGTAGGATTAATTGTGTAACAAAATAAAATACACTCAAAATAAAATCATAATTACGCACAATAAAGCAGAGATCGTGTTGAATCTAAGGATATTCGGTTGGAAGTACTACTTATCGTCAGTATGAAGATATGATGAATTATTGCTGTAAGAATTACAAAAACTGCCATTTTTGACATCACGGAATGATAGGCAAAGGGATTGTGACGTAGTTGTCATCTCGGAGGTACGCAGTATATTATAAGGCACATACATAAAAAAACCACACATCACTCTACGATCTGACAGTCTGTTTGAGTACTAAACTGCATCAAAGCCTCGACATACAAGAACAAAGAAAAACTGCTATTTTGAGACAGATATTTTTTCAGCAACGTGGTTGTGAGCCGGAAGGTATGTAGATTCACTTATAGTTTGTAAACTGATATACTGTGCACTGGATTATTATGCATATAATGTTGTTTGATGTGTATTTTGTGCATGACTCTTTGTCGCTATTCTTGCTAGTGCCGGTAGGAAGATTGGTCTACTTGATATATAACCACAATCCTATCCAGCCTTGGTGAAGCGAGAGTCCTTCTCAGGACTGGTAATGACTCGCAAATAAGCTATCAGCCCTTGTCAGAGCTCGCTTGTAATGCTGCGCACAAAGACTTTGTCTTTTTGTATTATATGGCATTCCTTTTTGTTAATATGACTGATGAATTAACATGTACGACATACTTTTCTTGACGACCATATGACATTGTATGTAAACAAATAGATGACACAGACATATTACTACATGCAAAAAATCATAACATCTTAAGACAGAGACAAGACAGTAGGACATGTGGTATTTGCCTAACAAATACCATACATTTGAGCTTGTTATGTTACAGGTTCAATCTGTAAGTGGAGCCATTGTTACCTGGCTTGCATTAAGTCTCAAGAACCAGGACTCAACATCTTACTAACGTTGACAACCACTGCTACCTGGACTCCACATTGAGCTGGTTAGACCGGTAACAAGATTTCAACTGTGTGTCTCAGTGGACTATGACTGCTAGCTGGCCTTAGCATTGCTGTTTCAAGGACAAGGAGCAACTCATCAGTTAAATGCTACAAACCAAAGATACCACAACAAACGAACTACCTAAATTTTCTAGTGATGAAAATAGACAAAAGGACTAGAGCCATTATTTTTGAGTAATAGTTTTATTGTGCCAGATAAATCTTCAAAACTGTAACTGATTTATATATACTGAAGCACATTAAAAACGCACCACTATTATATATACTGATGCCGAGAAGCTGGAAAAAAAAGTGTGGGAATGGATTTTTCCCGTGTTTGTCATGAGGTAGAGAGCGAATGGCTGCTGGAATGGAAAGTGCATGATTCAACCCACGGGTTTGTGTACAGACTACATGAAAACAATGAAAGTTACACGTGCAACACGATTCCCAACAGCTATGACCCTGAAAATGTGTACGCGTTGTGGCAGTATACTCGGTATAAAAAGGCCGTTGAGACAAAACACCCAGTACATGTGCTTGAAATGCCGCGACTATCTGAAAACGACCGCCAACGAGCCATTGGTATGTTGGAGACCGGAATGAGCTCGCGGGCCATTGCCAGAAGGATGAATTGCCACCACAGCACTATTGTACATCTCAATGAACGTTACGGAACCACTGGCAGTGCCCGGGATAGACTTCGGAGTGGCCAACCACGAGTTATTACCCCTGCGCAAGATTGTCATATTGTGCTGAGTCACCTAAGGAATCGTTCTCTCCCGGCAAGTCAAACAGCAAGAGCAATAGTGAGTAGACGTGAGCAAGTCTCTCGAATGACAGTCATACGACGACTCAGAGATACAGGCTTTACTGCAAGACGACCTTATGTTGGGCCAAACTTGACTCACAGACATCGTCAGCAGCGCCTGCAATGGGCAGAGCAACATGTCAGATGGACTAGACTGCAGTAGAATGCTGTCCTATTCACAGACGAGAGCAGATTCAACATATCCTTTGCTGATGGACGTATGCGGATTTGGCGAAGGTGTGGAGAGCGCTTTGCAGATTGCTGTATTCGTCAGCACAACCGATTTGGAGGTGGCAGTATTCACATTTTGGGAGGATTCAGTTTTCACCATCGCTTGCCTCTTCACGTCTTCCGTGGAAATGTTAATGCTGTGACATATCGAGATGAGGTTCTGGATGCATTAGTTGCTCCTGCGTTCACAAATTATCCAGACTTGCAGCTTCTCCAGCAGGATAACGCACGTGCGCACACCGCATGCATTACGCAGCAATATCTGCAGCAGCAGAACATTGTGACGATTGATTGGCCTGCCCTATCACCAGACATGTCCCCTATAGAACATCTGTGGGACGAGCTTGGACGCAGATTCTACAGGCAAGGTTCTCCAGCTAATCTGCAACAGCTCTAAGCTGCTCTTAAACTTGAATGGGGCTTGATTCTCCGGAATTTCCTTCAGAGACTTGAGCGTTCCATGCGGAGCCGCTGCCAAGTTTGTTTGCAAGCACACGGTGGACATACCAGATACTGAGAATAGTGTGAATGAATTTTTTTATTGGTTGCATTTTTGGTTTTCTCACAGAATGCAGTGAATTTCATAACAATCAAATGTGCAAATCAATGACCAGCATGGATTCATAGGAAAATGAATAAAGATTCCAAATATGTAAACTTGTAAACACTTATATTTACATTTCACACTCTGTTCCTGGATTATACAGGTGGTGCGTTTTTAATATGCTTCAGTATATATAAATCGGCAGGGGCCGACCAAGACGACGGTGGACACAGGACATTGAAGACACCTTGAACATGACAATGGAGGAGGCAGGAGGGCTGGCTAGAGATCGAGAGTCTTTCAGGCGGGCTGTGATGAGAGCGACGTTCTGCAAAGGACATGCTACATGATTAATGTAATTGTAATTTGAAGTGATATCTTAGAGCCATGTATATTCTTCCTAGAAGCATAGAATTGGTGCAGCTATGCAGCGAGAGGGCAACTTAGCCACCTGTTCAATACTTCTATAACATCAGTGATACCTGCATGGTCACTCCTGATACACGTAAGTTGTAGAATGAGTCAACTCGAAACCGACACAGTGTTGGGTATTCAGGTCACCTTGTCCAGAGAATATTGGGGCTCTGACAAGGGGTAATGTTGACGTTGAGTGAGAGTGTAAATGTCAGGTGCGCGAATGCATGGACTGTTCTGTAAAGTTGAGTAATAAATCAGGCACACACTTACTCATAGTTAAAAGTCACTGACGTATACTACTGTGGACGTTTTTGTTCATGGATTTAATGAGACACACACTGACATCACGGTTACGGTCACTGGAACAGGTTGACAACAACATCGTATACTTGAAAAATGGTCTGCAATATCAAATAGGCATTCGTGTCGAATATAGGTACAACTGGACTTTAGCAAACAAGCACTCATGGTCCTAGTTGTCTGGCATCTCAGACCCTAACTGACTAATCGCATCAGTTAATGCTAGCAAAAGTGTTTATCATAAAAGGCTCCCTGGTAGGACCTCTTCTGGCTAAGTATTACAGTTCGTAAATTAGCAAGTTGAATGACGACAATCTTCAACCATCAATAATAGGATTTATAATAGACAGATCTCTGTATCGTCCTTAGATAGTAAGGGCATTCCTGTTCTCCGGACGATAATCCGCTAGACCAAAAGCGGGGTCAAAAATGGCTCCATCTTGCGTGAGCATCGCTCACACCGAAGGTGAATAATGAAACCTAATTGAAGGCTCTGTTCCTTATACAAATGTGCATATTGGGCTCTGCATGTCCGGTAATCAATACTGCTGCATATATCAAGCTTTTGTGCTGCTAGGTAACATGCCGTCTTTATATATATTCAACAAATCATATGGACGGACGGGACGGACGATATCACGTCTGCCCACCTAGGCATAGAAAGAGTTCAGAAAAATGTCTTCGTTACATTAGTCATAGAAAACCACACTAGCACATATCACACGCCATCACTTGGCGTAACGAATGAACACTGGGAAAACCACTGACATAATAGTCATACAGAGAAACAATCTCCTTCTCAGAATAAGACCACAGAGACCAATCTTCGGACTTTCCTATCCGAACAGCGTTCAGCAGAACCGACATGACGGAAGCCCCGACGGCAACCACCCTCATTCACACATGCGCAGAAGCGCGCTTGACCCCAGAGTTCAGCTCCAAAATAGGCCGACGTTAGACATTAAAAGATATAAAGATATAAGACTAAATCGCCTTAAATAGTCAAGGAATAAACATTAACTCGGGTTATAAACCTTTTCAAGCAAGACCAATCTGTTCTGTTCGAACAAGGAACAAACCGACGTAAATCTAATTCATACACCAGAGAAGATAACGAATATAATAAAATATAACATCAAACCAATCAAGGGTTATTTCTCTTAGATTATCAAATAAGTACCTTTCATCAGACAGATAGATATTACTTTAAACATATATTGCCTACGAAGAATCTGTTGGTAACAATCAGGACTGTAAGCCTAACAGCTAGATTTCATCCTGTACTATCCCTACACCAGCTCTCTTTTCTGAGTCTGGGATACTTTTCTTTATATCAAGTACTACTTTATACTATCATCTCTCATTTAACTTTACCATCTCGCAACAAGCATCAATTTTTTAAAGTCTAGCTTTTTTTTTATTTCTCTAATGCAGATGTTTAATAAACTCAATTGACCGTATCAGCCAGGAATAATCCAAATGGTTATTCCGTGTTAAGCTGAAGATAGAAGATCATTGCGTTTTGGACCGCTAAATGTTTTCACATTTACGTAGCGTTAATGGACGCCGCACTGTTTTTACATTCTACAATCTTCTGTAGTCATAATAAGTGCCACTGACTACTAATGTTTGTGAAATCGAATATGGAAGTGTGCCTAAACTGGATCCCACTCAGAGTGCACAGCAAGGATGGAATATAATTTAAATTACATGCTATCTTAACATAACATCGCCACATCTGATTGCTGAGGAGAAGGATAATGTCATAACACTAATTACCTAAACTTAGCTGTCTAACTGCAACGACAGACAGACAAGGCACATACAGCATTAGAGTGTCAACGAAATTAACGTTACAAGTAAGTCTACAAAGACTGAAATTGAAATCCAACGTCATTACTACGAGTACATGTACTACATTACAAAATTCATTATAAAATACTAAAAGTCGTTTTTATGACGATAACATACTCATAATATCTAAAGTAATTTAATCCTGTCTGTACTGTAACTGTACTGTCATCAACATGAATTAAATTGTTTCAGCTTATTTGTAATTTTGATCAACTTTTGTTACCTGTTCGCCAGTTTTTACGCCTTTTTATTTCTTGAAAAATACGTACGAGTACCTTTATTATTTGCAGATATATAACAGTATTTAAGGTTGTATAATTAGGGTTATCCACATCGCTTCGCGCTGTTGTTTATTCCTGAATTAAAAGTCAATTACGGACTATTGATCCATTGAGCAATTATATTGTCTTTCGTTCTTAGGATAATGACCGGGATATAAAAGTAGTATATCATGGCGGACTTATTAGTATTCAGGAGGCGCGCAGGAGGCGCGTGACTTTTATATAGCAAAAACGCCAGGAGGCGCGTGACTTTTATATAAGCGCATTCAGGAGGTGGGTCAGGAGGCGCATGACTTTTATATAGAGATATATTTAGATAATGGTGTTGTTTATTGAGATAACAAGAAGACGATATATTTAGACAATATATTTAGACAACAGTTATATGATATTTATAGACATATATATTTTACAACAGTTATACGAACAATTAGACGATATATTTAGACAACAAGAAGACGATATATTTTACAACAGTTATACGAACAGTTAGACGATATTTATATACATATATATTTTACAACAGTTATTTTACAACAGTTATATATAGGTAACAAAAATGAATTTTAGTTAATATAGTTTATTTTATATTCAATACTGTTTTGTAGTAACAAAACATATAGGAGCATATACGGTAACAAAAATACAGGAGCACACATATATATATAGTATTTTTTTAACATTACATGAGTATATATTGTACAATTGACAAATAAGACATAGGATCACACATGTACAGTACTTTGTTATATACATATTTATATTGGAAAGACAGTGTGGTTTCAAAATAACATTATCACAGACTGGAAGATATAAATATAATATCACAGGGGTACAGCTGCAGGCCAGACTGTGAGGGGTGTCGTCACGTCGTAAGAAATAGAGAGGTGCGTATTGTATGTGTGTGTGTACATAGTGGAAGAGAGAGAGTTTAGATGTTGAGGGGTGATGTGTTGACGTTGTCGGGATGTACCTGTCGTTTGATGTAAAAGTAAGACAGGGCGTTGCGGTGTTGTTCGTATGTGTAGATGGAGGATTTGTGTGCTCGGAACCCGATATTTTTCCCGCCCTGTGCTTGTTGTGTGTTGAGTACTTCTAAGAATGTATTTTTGTCGATTTTGTTGTGGTGTTTGCTCAAGCCTTTTGTGGTTGTTTTGTCGTAGTCCCCAAAACAGTGATAAGTCTTGCTGCACAGAGAAATCATCCCGCTGCCTTCGTATTCTAATTTAAAAAGGCCCGGTGTCCGTTTGTCGAATAATATTTGTTCGCGGCATTTCTGACAAACGGCGCGCGTTTTACCCTCGGTAGCGACGAAAACGGGTCTATTTTCGGGACATACTTCGGCGGGGAACCACTGGTGGTAGGTACTATAAAATTCGCGTCGCATAGCGGGCTTAACAACGGCCGCTAGGTTGTCTGAACTAAGGGCCAAGTAAAGACTGTCCGTGTCTGTCTCACACAACTGAAAGTCTCCCCTATCTATAAATTTATCTAAGCAGTCATAGTAAAACTCTAACATTCTCAATTTAGCGTACTGATACACGAAAAAACCTATTTGCACGGGCAGGTCCCAACTAATTGTCTGTTTAAGTCTTTCTACTTCAAAAATGTCGTCCGTCACTAACGTCATTTTCCTAAATCGGGGGGAGTTTATTAGATCAGACGTATCCTCTCCCGTCGTGTACGAGACATCTACATGCTTCGCCTTATTGGTCAACGTTTTACCATAGGCGGCGTTACCCAACAGTTTCATGGTCTTGCTGGTAATTGCGTAGGCAGGATCTGTATCACCTTGTCGACGCGCGTTCGACACAGTGTCCCCAAACTGTTTAAAACACGTCACATGTGCATATTCAATTACCTGGTAAATACAGGTAACTTTTAAACGTTTGGTCAGGTACCATCGAAGCAAAGGTGTTGCCAACAGAAACTTTTTGCCCACATAACTCCCGATCAACGTCCATCTGGGGGTAGTCAGGAGCTTGTGTTTCTCGGCGTATTCCCGCATGAAAGAACCAATATCATCTCTCGTGACGTCAACGTTTTTGAAAATGGCGTCATTTCCGAGAAATGTTCTTTTAGAGAGTCGGGGACATGAATGTCACACTCGACTAGGTCAAACAAGGTCTCGTCTAACACCGAGGCGAGAATATTGTCTTCTGTTAATGGGTACCGACATTTGGTGTACGATGGTTTCACGGTCGGGAAGGTGGCGCGCAGAAAGCGACCAATTTATGGATCGGTTTTCTTCAACTCCTGCCACTCGCATTCCCACATTTCTACCAATTTGACGTCGCACTCGTTCTTCAAATAATAACCAATTTCCAGCGTCTTTGCGTAAAATTCAGTCAAAGGTTTTTTCTTGACTGGGTTAACGTCACGACCGGTGGTTAGTGGGCAGTCAGGGTGGCCGTGGAACAGACAGCCGTGGAACTGGTAGGCGGCACGAGAGTATTTGTCCCAACCGTCTACCCTAATGTACCTATAACCCAACGACATTTCACGACCGTTAAACTGGGTTTTCAACACCACCTTCTTTTTGTGCGAGACCCAAGTCAAATAGTCGCGGCACTGCACGGTATATTTATGGAGTTTGTGGTGCTTGAAACAATCCTCCCTATATCGTCTAACGGGAAAGTCAGTGGGCATTTTCTGCATTAGCGCCCACAAATAAAGGGCGTTGGCATCAAAACCTTTAATGCATCGCACCATCTTCTCCCCGCTAATGTGCGTTTTGCCTTGTTCGTGGAGCCTATGAAATATAATGGAAGGTTCCCCGACTATGTTTTGGCGGAACGTGTTATGCAAATCTGCATCCAGCTCGCAGCATAACGAAAAAGAGACGGGTAGTTCCTGTAAATAATTATCGAATCTGTCAAGGAGCCCTTCTGAATTACCGACCTTCTCTAAAGCCTCGAGTTGTGTGTATACTTCGTCAAAATACGCACGCAAAATCTCGTAAGAGGCCTCGGAAATTTTGATCAGATAATCAGCCATTCCGTTCACCAAGTCTTGCGGATCACCCGTTGTGATAAAACACACAGGGTCCACAAAACCGGGGACGTTAGAAGCCACCGAGCAAGACAGGGGCACGTGTTTGGCTGTGTATGTAGTGGCGTTACCACTGGACACTACCGTGTTATCAAAATAACATTCGTAATCGAACGTTGCCCGGTAGGGAAAGACGAATTTTGTATCGACATCTATTCCCAGCTCATTGAGCGCTTCCCATATGGTCTCTGGCGGATTATAGACACCACCTTTAAAAATTTCCTTTTTCTTAGAGCCGGCACAGGTCTTTTCATGGCGCTCTAGTCGATAATACTTCTGCCACAACTTGCCGCATTTCGGGCACTAAAAAGAATGACTGGCCCTATCAATATCATCTATATACATAAAATGGTTTTTAAACATTAAAAGACGCAAAGTATCTGGAAAACTATCACTACCTCTAAGTTTGGGGGTCAGGTTTTCCGCCTCGTCAAACTCGAATACCTCAATATTTATATTAAAACTTTTTTCTAAGGCTGGAATTTCAATTAAACTAACCCTGGGAAAATCGATGAGGGACATTAGTCCCTGGTGTCTTTGCCACTGTTCGACGAGTCGACGCGTGGGTTTTCTAACATCCTTAACGGGCGCACCCCTAAAAACGGCCAGACACCTAAAAAAGCAAAAGTTATCACTGTAAGGTTTGGCGTTTGAATCGTGTTGTAATGTGTTGATGTGATTATTATCTGTGATGAAGGCGGGAATTTCTTGTAATAAACAGCCGATTGGAAAATCTTGAAGATGGTATATATAGAAAGAAGTAACTGGAATTGCTTCAACAAAATATTTTGTGTTTGGTCTGTTTAACTGGGCGTGTGTGATAATGTCGCTGTCGTGTAATTGTGAGACAAAAGATTTGAAATCTGTAATGTTGTTGACTAAGTGAGGCTGTTCTAAGACACTAGCATTATTATGAGACGCATGAAAGAAACGAAGGTCGCGAGTTTCTCTGTGGCGCAAAATGGAATGAAAACTGTAGTTAATTTTGAATCTTTTTGTCTGTTGTGCAAATACAGGGAGCAAAAGACTTGCCCAGTCTATTCTTTGGTTATTGTGGAAGAAAGTGAAAATAGACAGGTATTTGTGTTTGCTTGAATGTGTTTTTATGGCTTGCCAGTTGTCAATATATTTCTGTTTAATATCAGCTGGTAGAGCATCTAACGAGTCTTCTTCAGAGGACAAGCGAGGTCTCTTGATATGGGTTTGGTGGGTACTGGTCATTGTTTTTTTCTTGGTCTGGCCTGCAGTATTTGTAGAGGACGATGGGATGGGACTTGTTGAATAGGGTCTTGATGGTATTGTGGAAGTTGTTGGTGTGGTAGATGCTGCACCAGATGATGATGCTGAGTCTGTCATTGGTGTGGCGCCTGATGTTGCTGTGGGGCATGAGGTTGACATCTCCATTGGGGTAGTGGTGCGGTGTTTTTGTTTTAGGTGGACTCGTATATTATCACCACGAGAAAAGTTTTTTCCACAAATGTTACAAGAAAAAAGAGATGTTGAGTGAGCTGTCTTGAGGTGTTGTGAATAATTGTCACGACGAGTGAACACATCGGGCACACATGAGACTGTGCCCCACTGATGTGTTTTGTACCACTGTGTCTGCTTGTGTAGTGGCCCCCACTGGGGTGTCTGTTCTTGGTGCGACAGGGCCATACTCACTTTCTATGTGTCGTTGTAGGCTGTCGGGGTTGGTAAAGTTTTGAGGACAGACACAACAGGCGTGTTGCTGCTCCGCGTGGACCATTATCATATGGCGTGTAAGGTCACGATTCCTGGTAAAAGATCGACAGCAGATCGAACAGACGTAGCCACAGTTCTTGTTTTGAGGTAACTCCATCTGTGAATAGAGGAACAAAAAGACGTCATTCACACATAAAATTAAATATATAACAAAATATATGTAACAAGCAGTTAAATAAAACACAGACAATGAGAGAGAGAGAGAGAGAGAGGGAGAGAGAGAGAGAGAGGTAAAGAAATAAAGAGAAGAGAGAGAGAGAGACAGAGAGAGAGAGAAAGACCAGTCTTATAGACAGACAGGTGTACACACGACTACTCTTCATTATAAACAGGCTTAATTACAAGTGGTGGTGCAATATCGATGACTCATACTATATGTATACAATGAACAAAGCACTTGCTTAACAATAGGCGAGAAACGCAGATAAGTTTTAAACTAAGACAATTTTTCAGAACTTAGACTGTACCTAGCACATACCAAATAAACTGGTTTAACCTCTTAACAAACAACTAACATTATTATTAAAATACCTGTTAGTCTAGACACATAACATAATAATTTTGAAAAAGCTTAACATTTAACAACACTACCTAGCGAAAAGACAAACACACAACCATATTTTTTTTAAAATAGAGACAGATTATCATATTTAATACAACACACGAATAACGAAAACAGACAACTAATACTTTATATATTTTCTAAAAATATAGATATTTATTTTAACACAATATACAGACGCCTATTTATGTATAAAAACGAATAACATACGTTTGATTGAAATAGACTATTAGTCTCTACAAGTTTAAACTTGTCTATCAGAAAGTATTACAAGTTGTAAGTATCACGGAGAATTTTTCAAAACCCAAATATAATTTGATTTCGCACGAGATTAGTTTGTAGTTCAGAAAGTATTATAAGTGGTGGTGTAATATCGATGACTCATACTATATGTATACAATGAACAAAGCACTTGCTTAACAATAAGCGAGAAACACAGATAAGGTTTAAACTATTGGTTATATTTGTTTAGACTTTTCCTAGTGATCAAACAAACATATTTTTAAGACTATATTGTTAGCTAAAACATATTCACATATATTAAAACGACATGTAAAAATTTAACACTCTACCCAAAAAAAATAAAAAAAAATAAAATAAAAATAATACATACCATGTAAGAGTCAATGTTTGGTTTTCAGAAGGGTGATTTTTCAAAACGACTGGAGGTCTGTGTTCGGCGTGGGTTGTTCCATGAATGAGACAGGTCTAAAACAATTCTTGGTTATACCAAAAAGTTTGGGACAAAAGAAGTCCGCGCGTGTGAATACACAAACGGTTCGTAGTGTACTGTTTCAGACAATAGACCACGCGAAAGGTTTTCGCGATGATTTGGTTCGATCGATAGCGGCGTCGGTAGAACGCATTTGAAAAGAATCTAATTTAGCATTTTCCCTCGTTGTTTAATTGCGACCAGATGTGTTTGCATAATTAAGTAGTCTCTGTTCGGAAAATACAATTAAAGAAAGCCAATTTCTTTTATAAAGAATCTTAGTACAGATGTGCATCTGCGATAACTCGAGAGCTAGCGATTTTGTTCCACGCCGAAACCAGTTATCAATCCTTGTCATTACACGAACTTTAATTACGGGCAGATGTGAATAATTAAGCAGTTCCTGTTCGGAAAAAGATTCCTCGAACAAAGCCAATTTCATTCATAAAGATCCAATGACAGACGTGCGCATGTTGCTAAAAATTAAGTATTCCCTGTTCGGAAAATGACTTTTCACATTGTAACAAAAGAGGACCTTTATAAAATGGAAATAGTACAGATGCGCAACCAAATATTCAGAACTCGCGCGGCATTGTTCCATGTCTCCACGCGTTATCGACATCATCATCAAAGACAAGAACTTTAATTACGCACATCTGTTCACGCATATTTGATTTGGTCCCCGTTGAAGGTAAGTTTTTACGAGCAAACTTTCGAACAAAATAGAACTCTAAGTTATAACTATTCGTCCCAGTATTTGTCTGTTAGTGTTGTATGTAAAAAATATATATATTGTTGGGGAATACAACTGTGTGAAAGTATATAACTTAACACTTTATTAGAACACTCTTTAACGAAGCAATATGATCTGATAACTAAATGTGGTAAACAGTCGGGTGCTATTTGTTGTAAATGTTAGTCATTGTGTTTACACCAATAGGTGTGTGAGTAACGGGTGGTTCTCATATTGTTTTACACCAAGGGTGTGAATGTTTTAAGGGTGATTCTCACATTGTTGAAAATACAGTGATTCTCACGTTGTTGAAGTTTTAACATGGGGCAGTGGCTCTCACATTGTTTAAAACACAGTGATTCTCACGTTCTTGAATTTTTTTAGCACGATTCTCACGTTGTTGAAAACACAGGGGTTCTCACGTTGTGTAGGGTTTCAGATATAAAATAACTGTCTGAAAGTGTAAGTTATCATTGTTAGCTATGGACCCGCGCTGGCCTCACCCTTTCACGGCGTTGATTTTAGGGCCAACCGGTAGTGGTAAAACTGTTTTTGTACAGCGTTGCTTACAACATATACGAGATATGGTGACACCTATCCCCGATGAAATTATGTGGTATTATGGGGAATGGCAAGCTATGTACCAAACCATGGAGGGTGTTCAGTTTTCTGAAGGACTGCCGGATATTGAGCAGTGGACAGGTGATAAGAAACGTTTGGTAGTTATCGATGATTTGATGAGCGAGACAGATGAGCGAGTAACTAATTTATTCACAAAAGGGAGTCATCTTAAAAATGTAAGCGTAATATATATTGTGCAAAATTTATTTGGCAAGAACAAAGAACACAGAACCATTAGCTTGAATTCTCATTATATAGTACTTTTCAAAAATTCATGCGATGGATCTCAGATTGTTAATCTAGCCAAACAGATGTACCCAGGTCGTACTGCCTATGTCCAAGAAAGTTTTAAAGACGCGACGTCGACTCCACACGGCTATTTGCTAATCGACCTTCGTCAAGCAACACCCGACACTCTGCGACTTCGTACCCACATATTCCCACACGAACAGCAAATTGTCTACGTACCGAAATAACGAGATGGGAGAAAAGGTAAAAAGACATGTTGATATGTTAAAGTTTCTAGGGACGGCAAAACCACCAGTCATCAAGGCTGTTATGAAAACAGCGTCACCCGATCTGGTAGGAACACTCTGTGAATGTTGTCACAACGTATTAAAAGGTAACGTTACACTGACACCTCATCAGAAGAGACGTGTGCGTCGTTACAAAAACACCCTGCAAGCGCTTACCAAAAAGAAATTGTCGCTCAAAAGACGAAAACAATTTTTACAAACTGGAGGATTCTTAACTGCTCTCCTTGGACTGATACTAACTGTACTAAGAGGGATCTTGTAGATGGCTAAGAAAATGATTTTGATGGACCCTCGTTTGTTAGAGACTCAAACACCTTATAGACCCCCCGATGCTCTAAAAGATAACTTGGGAGAATTGGATACTCAAATGCAACTAGTCTTGGAACGAGAAGATCTGCCAGTGGGTGACAAAGCTAGACTATATCAGCAAACACTGCAGCGTTATTTGAATCGACTAGAACAGTACAGTCACGTACCTCTAGGTCTCGTGGATATTAAGTCTCCACTTAACGAATCAACCTCGAAACCTCCCATCGAACAACCCACTCTACTTAAAGACGAAGTCGTGGACAAAACCCTTCAGTCCCCACCCGAACAAGTCACACCCTCTAATCGAAAAAAGGTGGCTGCCAGTAAATTGCAAGAAACATCGTCGTATTCGCTCAGAAGAAGGAACAAGACACCAAAATGGGAAACATGGCCAAAGAAAAGAATAACATTTTAAAACAACATTACTACGACCCAAAGCGACCCGGGTTCTATGGCGGAGTCGGCGCCTTACAACGTAGCTCCAAACTTACTCGTAAAAATATTGAAGAGTGGTTAGGTCATCAGGATACCTACACCTTACACAAACCGGTGCGCAGAAAATTTAAACGACGTACCGCCATCGCGGGTGGTATCGACCAACAGTTCCAGGCTGATTTAATTGACTTGCGAGGTTTAAAAAAATTCAACGCTGGGTTTTCCTATCTAGTAACGTGTATTGACGTATTTAGTAAATTCGCTTGGGCTGTTCCTCTAAAAAACAAGACTGGGAAAGCGTTAGAAGCAGCGGTAAAAACAATTTTTACCAGTCGCAAACCGATAAATTTTCAAACAGACAAAGGCAGTGAGTTCGTCAACAAAACATTCTTAAAGTTTCTTAAAGACGAGGGTGTCCATTTCTTCACTACGGAAAATGAGGATACCAAGGCAGCTATTGTCGAGAGGTTTAATCGAACCCTCAAAGAAAAAACGTGGCTTTACTTTACCAAAACCAACACTCTTCGCTACGTCAACGTGATACAGCAACTGGTCCACAACTACAACTACTCGTATCACCGAAATATTAAGATGGCACTGGCGGAAGTTACCCCGAGCAACCAAGAAGAGGTGTGGCATACGTTGTATTCGACCCCTGACATCATCGGCAGAAAAGTCTATTTTAAAGCCGGTGATCGCGTGCGGATCGCCCAACCCAGACAAACTTTTAAAAAGGGTTATACACCGGCGTGGACAGAAGAACTGTTTACGGTTAGCCGACTAAACCAAACAAGACCGGTCACGTACATCCTTAAAGATGATTCGGGTGAGGAACTGAAAGGTTCTTTTTACCAAGAAGAGCTACAGCGTGTCGGTGACAAGATAGTTTATCGAATCGAGTCCATTTTGCAAGAACTGCGAGGTGTCAGGGGTGTTAAAGAGTATTTAGTTAAATGGTTCGGTAATAACTCGTCATTCAACAGCTGGATTTCTGTCAAACAACTAGCGAGATATCGAGACTGATGGAGATTGAAGAAGAAGTGAGCACCACAGTTTTGCGGTCACCCCCTCCCAAGACCACGAGAACCTCGGTCTGGCCTTTTTTTTGGGAAACTAGTCCCGCGACTACAGATCGTTTTCATCTGTCAGATGATCGGTATATATGTCGTCATCGGGGTCTCGTTATTCAATCTGAGTCGGAGCAACGCAGAGGGACCAGACGGCAAGTTTTGGATCGCCTTAATGGGCAGTTGTCTGGGTTACATGTTACCTAACCCTAATATAGGATGCGTTTTTACGTGACTTTACCCAGCAATGCGTCGATGAAAATATACCCAAACATAAACGCCGGTCACTTTTTCGTCAAATTACCACAAACTATAGACTTGACTTCGCGTTACGAGGTCGATTTGGTTGAGATTCAATTTCCCAAAAGTTATTTTAACGTGTTAGAGGATGACGTATGGATACATTACTTTCCCAACAAAGAAGATGCGTCTATACTACTCACGTTACCCGCTGGTCTATACACGTCACCCGACACGCTGATCGACGAGTTGAATCGTTTGCTTTTAGACACGGATGTGGATGAAAAAGCCCGAGTTAGATTCCATTTTAACAATAATAAGGCCACCTTGAATCTGTATGATCCGGAGGTTGAAGTTAGAATTAGCGACACTTTGAAACACATGTTAGGTTTTCCCACCTCGCTCGCCACAGACATCGACCCAATACTACGAGGAGAGACTGAAGTACAAATAGATAGCGACATGAAAAATGTATACGTGTACTGCGATCTCGTAGCGGCGAGACCGGTTGGAGATGCCTCTGTCCCTTTGTTACGGATTGTTCCTATTTTGGATAAGACTACCGCTTCGGTTTTCAGGATTTACGACAAACCACACTACGTACCCCTGAGCCGTTTTTCGTTTGACGCGGTGGAAATCCTTTTAACTAACGACCAGGGTAAGGCTATCCCATTCACTAGCGGAGCTTCGGTGTTGACACTCCACTTCCGAACTCACAGACGGTTTGATTTTGAATAGAAAAAATGGTGAGACACGTACCCATCCGACGAAACCCCAAAATGTATGAGGAGTTTTACTGCAACCAAGCTGGCCACGGGATGCCAGTGTTTATCGGAGGTAGAAGTCAAAGAGGACATGGTTTGGGTAGTTTTTTTCGGCGGGCTCGGTCGCATGGTTCTCCCGTGGTTAAAAACTGGAGGCAAAGCTTTACTCAGAGAAGGGCTTGGCACCGGTCTACAGGTCGCGAGCGATGCGTTAGCCGGCAGAAATATTGGTGAGTCATTTCGCGAACGAGCCAAGGAATCGGGTCAGCGTTTATTACAGAGAGCCGTTGACCACCTCACCACCAACCAATCGGGTAGCGGTATTAGAAGAAAAAGAAAAACGAAAGCTGCCCCACCTGGCGAGCCGAAACGAATAAAACGCAGTAACCGAGTTCGCCCTTCTCATTCTCACCAGAAGAAGCGACGGTACTCTGATATATTTGAATGATGGCGCTTATTCACCCCAACTCGTGCGAGTGTCTTCACATTGGTCTAGATTTGTTTAGCGTACCACCAACGCAGACAGCCGTAGAAGAGGGACAATTTGTGGAGATACATTTATTGGCTGCCTTAGCCCCCGGAGCCCTGGTGGAATTTGTAATATCGGGAAACGGTGAAGAATATCTAGATTTGTTCAATACTTTTCTGCACGTGCGCGCCAAAATCACGTTAGCTAATGGCGGCGCATTACCCGCTGACGCAGAGGTGGCCCCGATCAACTATTACCTGCACAGTTTATTCTCCCAAGTCGACGTTTCCCTGAACGACACGCTGATTACACCCTGCGAGAACACCTACCTTTATAGAGCTTACCTGGAAGCCACGTTGAATTACGGGGAGGAAGCCAAACGAGGCCATCTGACAGCGGCTCTGTTTTACAAAGACACCCCACATTTTATTACGGAAACAATTGGTGATGATAACAACGGGTTAAGACTCCGTCGACATATAGCGGCTGGTTCTCAGGACATTGATATGATGGGTCGTTTACATTCAGATATCTTCGCTCAAGATTGTTACCTGTTAAATGGTGTGACCGTTAAAGTAAAACTCACGCCGTCTAAAGATGCCTTCAACGTGCTGGGACACGACCCCACCGGTGGTTACAAATCTATTATAACTTATGCGGCCCTGGTTGTCCGGAAAGCCAAATTAAACCCCACCGTCTCTCTAGCCCAAGAGAAAGCCTTGGTGCGAGGTAATGCCAAGTACCCTTTGAAACGAGTTGTGCTAAAAACGTTCTCTATCCCTAGAGGGATGCTATCGCACATGCAGGATAATCTATTTCTCAGTCAAACACCCACACGGATCGTGATTGGTCTAGTCACTTCGACCGCTTTTAACGAGTCGTATACGTCTAATCCGTTCAATTTCGCTACTTTTGGTCTGATATATTTTAATGTCAGCGCGGACGGCAGAACAGTCAGTGGCAAGCCTTTGTCCATGGATTTTTAGCACAACCAGTACGTGAGAGCCTTCTTCGGGACGAATCTAGCTATGGGACTGGTTGGTAAAGACGCCGGCAACGATCTCGAGTATAGACATTTTAAGAATGGGTACGCCTTATACGCCTTTGATCTCACCCCCAGTCTACTGGACGGTGACCAGTTTGAGATGGCCAAGTCGGGTCCTGTCTCAGTAGAACTTAAATTCTCCGAGGTCACACCCGAACCATTACAGGTTCTCGTCTACGCCGAGCAAGACTCGATCTTGGAGATCTCGAAATCGCGCCAAGTTTTGACAGACTACACCACTTAAACGATGAATACAGACGAGATACGGACCATCCTCCTGTCAGATATATTTGTTAAACGAACTGGGCTCGTTAAAGTTTTAGCTCGTGACCAATTACCTCTACGTATCAATCCAACCCAGACGGCTGCTTTCGTCATCAACACTGACCCTAGCTATCGCCCGCGTGACCACTGGGTTGCTCTTTATTATAATGGACTTGGTACTTTTGAATACTTTGATTCTTTCGGCCTACAACCTACACACCCGGACTTGGTTAATTTTATTGCCAGAAACTCTACCCGACCTGTTAACTACAAAGCCAGACATTTACAAGATGTAGTCACCAATGTTTGTGGGCTCTACGCCATTTATTTCATCTTGGTCAAAGCTCGCGGTGGTACTATGCAACGCGTCCTACTACCCTTTTCGGCTAGACAACACGCCAACGATCGATTAATTTTTCGATTAGTCAGACCCTGGCTAGCGAACCACTAGACGGGTTTTTCGTTCATAGACAAAGGAAGAGATCAATAGACACGTGTGTGTATTTTTTCTGTCGTTTTTTCCCTCACGACAATACATCCATGAGTCATCCACTTGTCCGCCCGCAACCGCGTCATCTATCGATTAGATTTTTCGACGAATCACGCCCTGGCTAACTCAAATCTAGTCACAGCGTCAACGATCGATTAATATTTCAACTAATCACGTCTCGGCTAGCACACGCCTCAAAAAACCAGATTGAACTGGTATTCTTGCATATAAACAGACATTTGGAAGACCCAGACACTCATACTTTACTAACGCAGTGGCGTGATAACGACAGATACTTACACCTCATTGAAGATGACTGCTCCCACCAACTGGGTCTACATCAAGAGCTGTGATGAAATGCTTAAACCTTTGGCTAGTGGTCTGAAGGCCGCGTCTGTATGTGTTTACTGAGGCCAACCTTTACTGCACGTGAGAAGATACTTTGGTGAATCCTACCTCAAGTTTCCTACCAAAACCGGCATTACGTTATCTCGTCCTGAGTTTGAACATTTGTTAACTTTACAGAGTGAAATCCTTGCCGAATTTGATCGACTACAGGCACCACGCACGGATACCTATCCTACTACTTGTACCAGTAACATGTTTGACGACTACATCAACTCCAGCTGTTACCAATCGATTTACCTAGAAACGAGTTGGTTTCCTAACCCTTGTACAACCCCCATAGACACCCACCTGGCCGATATCTCTAATCTACCACCGAAGACGCAGAGACCTACTACCTCCCCCAGTAACATGTTTGACGAATACATGAACTCTAGTTGTCCAATATCACCAGAACCGAGTTGGTTTCCTAACCCTTGTACAACCACTACAGACAATCACCTGGCCGACGTCTCTAATCCACCACCGAAGACGAAGAAGAAACCTACTACCTCCCCCAGTAACACGTTTGACGAATACATGACCTCTAGTTGTCCAATATCACCAGAACCGAGTTGGTTTCCTAACCCTTGTACAACAACCACAGACAACCACCTGGCCGATGTCACCAATCTACCACCGAAGAAGCAGAAGAAACCTACCAAACGGCTGAGACTTGTGCTTTAATTCGATATTATTTGAAAAATAAAAATATATTAACTAAAAATCTTTTTGTTACCTATATATAACTGTTTTCTAAATATCGTATAACTGTTCGTATAACTGTGGTAAAATATATATGTCTATAAATATCGTATAACTGTTCGTCTTCCTCTAGCAACAATTGCCTTCTCTTCCTCAGTAGTCTTTTTTTAACTCTCTTTTATCCACGAGATAAAACCTACTCTCAGAAGTATATCTGGATAAGATTACTGAACCTATGACACTCTCTTCTCACTAACATTTACTTTAACGAATTAGCCACAACTAGTTTATTTCGTCTGCAGTAGTAAATGAATATGAGAACCACTGAAGCCCTGGTTGCAGAACAGGCTATAAAACAACATAATTCAGAGAATGGTAAATCATGGCTCTTTCGGTTAGCAAGACATTTAAGCTCGTTAGCCAAATGTTTATTTAGAACAAAATTCGCAAAATGGACGCATGCGGTGAGATTTAAACTAAAAATTCAAATTATTTAAACTTTCGCGTGAGCGTTTAAGATTTTTTTTTAAATGGCGTAACAGCAACAACAAAAAAAGTAAAAGGATCCCGTTACACGCCCATTGAGGCATATTGGGAATATGGTGTTAGGCCCATATTTTCTTGACCATCGGCACACTAGGGGTGATGTGGTCAGCATCACGCCGGCCGCCTTAACCTTCCCAGAAGTTGCTCTGGTACGCAATTTGGGCTGGGTCCACGCAGGAGCCGTTTGTGGCCTAAAAACATCCCACCTCATCTGGGGATCGAACCATAGACCACTGAGCAAGGAAGCCAGTGCACTAACCACTATGCTACCGCGACTCCTAACAGCAACAACCGTATGTTATTTTGTCCTTCCTGCCCACCATATGGTGTGACGTGTGAATACCTTAAAAGGTAACGGTAGTCCCAAAGCAGATACAGGACATGAAGTGTTAGAGACTTCACTATACTAGATCCAGCTTCGCGAGGTGGGGTGACCTGTTCCCTTTCTCGCTGCTTTTTCCATCCCTAACTCGAGAGGGTGGTTAGGTACGTGTTTCGATCCAGGTACTTTTGCTGCGATACACCAGAGCTCTAACCACTTTGCTAATCGGGCAGTCGACAGTATAAATCTTAAATAATGAACCGTATTTTTTTTTCTGTTAGTGATATATAGCAAATAAAGTGAATATAAAACACGAATAGTAATGAAAGCGCAAATTATATAATTTAGTACACACGCAAGACAAAATAGTTATGTTTACATGCAAAATTACAAACGTATTGAGTATACGTAATCAAAGAGTAGAAAATATGTATGTGCATGTGTAAACAAGAATAAGATACACTCGCTTAGGGTAAACCAGATAACATAAAAAAAATTAAGAACAGTATATTTATTAACTTAAAAAGATTAAGAACAGTATATTTATTAACTTAAAAAATTAAGAACAGTATATTTATTATGATGGAACGGCAGATTTTACTGTACCTATGAGATCATCATCATTTTCCTTATCACTCCTTATAGTGCCTGGAACTACCACTACATCCGGTTTCCTTTAACAGGAAGCTTGTACCTAAATGGTCACATGCTCTTGTAGTGGTGGTTTCTATGGTAATGTGTTTTATATGGTGAGAATGCCAGCCCAACGCACAACCGTATTTTAGACACCGTGTACGACATTTACCCATGAGATATTTTAAACTGATTATCTACTGCTTGGCTTCAATTATTAAGTAATCAATAATATAGTTGCGAGCGCACAATATTTTTACAAAACTGCTCGTTTAATTAGGTCAGCAATAATAAGATGACTATAGTAAATTTTACAAGTTAAATGCACTGGTAAAGAAAAGCGTGTACTACATAACTATACTACAGTATGGGTTAAAAGTCAAGTCCTGTCACGAAGTGTAAATCGCCTTCTCTCTCTTCTTAAAGCTTTTCTCATACCAATTCCTTCCTTCTCTCTATTTTCTCTAGAAATCCGCCACTCATAAAAAAATCAGGAGATCTCCCATTGCTTCTGAATGAAATTCCTTTCTCTTTGTTCTGCGTTTTACTGGCAAAGGTCTTTCAGACTTCGTTGTGAACTTTTGACCGCTGTTGAGTAATATGGGTTTTCCCCTGAGAATAATTACAATTTTAGCAAACTTATAGGTAATGTTGTATAGTCATGTGAATTTTGACCTCAGCAACCAGCGCGGAGTTAATTTATTATCGCCTGGTATCAGAATGCCAAGTACCGGCCAGTGTGTGGGTATGTTTGGGATGGGACAAGGGGTAACAACAGGTCACGTCCACAACCCCGAGTTAAATTTAGCAGGAATGAAACCCAGCAAACTTTGGAGTGAATTTAAGTGCATTCACGAAGCATCAGCCTAGACTGGCAGACCGGCTTGAAAGATTGCTCCCAAGAAATACAGAGGAGCCCGGTCCATTTTAAAACAGAAGGTTGGCTTGGCTGAGCGCATCCTACCAGGTTGTCCTACCAGGAGACCTAACCATATGCAGTGTTCTCGAGGGCAGACACACTCCATCCCAGTTGGTGATGAGCCCTGTGTCAAGACAGAGGAAGCAACCTGCCATCCTCTGAAACCCTAAAAAGAACTTGCCATACTGGACCTGGAGTGCTGGGACAGATTGAACCCCATGGCAACTAGACAACACAAATTCAGCAACATCTGAGATGAGTAGTTTAAAATGCCAGCCAAACCACTAGAGAATAGTCAAATTGTCCTAGGATGCAAAATTCATTCTGACATTGTTCAGAACCATTCATAGATTAGTGAACATAGTTTATAGTTGTACTTTTGAATATATGTGAGAATTTATCTTCATTTTTGTAAACTTTACATAACAGAGTCTGTTATTATTTTTCTTGTAATTTTAATTGGGTTCCTAGTTTTTAGTAATTAAAATCTACACTCTGGGGGCAGAGCCATAATTAAACAAACACTATTGGGTCGGGATATTGTAATGTGGCTGGGCACCAAATCTCTTATCCAACTATATGTACTATACAGTCCTTTGTAGGATTTCGGATAAAGAATTTATCGCCTAGAGAATATCCTGTTTAGTTTTACCAGAATTCTCTTTTAAGTAAGGTTTCTAGTGGACTAATTCCCGAGGAGAGACAGTTCATTCAACCTGCAGTCTGGAAGATTTTCCTCTAGATATCATCTTTTATTCTTCCATACAATCTGTCATTTCTCCTTCAAAATTTTCCATCACAAGCCCGAAAGGCAACTTATTATATAGACGGCTTGTAAAACGTACCATGTACAGTGAAGAAGTAGTGTGTCACCTTAATGGTTCACTCAAGAGACATAGTGCACGATATTGGGCCACTGGAGATCCACCTAGGGCCACGGAAGAACATATGCAAAATAATCAAGAATTGTGATACATGACTGATTAAAAAAAAACCAATAGATTCCCCAGAGATTCGGATGTAAAGTAAAGACTGTGAAACAAGGTACAGAACCCCCCCCCCCCCCCGCCCCTTTTCAGGCTCTGACAAAAATCTGAAAATGTCATCAAATATAGGAGAATATTAAGCAAGTTGTCCAACGGTAAAAAATTTCTGGAGCAGAAATGTGGCTGAAAACGAAAATGCACAATAAAATAAAGATATTTTTAAATAAACGGTTAAGAATAATCCTGAAGGGGAGTGTCACAAATCAAATACGCACGATTATTGAATCAAATAGAAACTCACTGGGCATGAGAAAAGACAATGGTAATAGAACAGTCTTGACAAACAATAAGGAAACGTACTTAATGTCGTGTCTGACTTAACGTGCAGGACGAGCAAGCGTTTGAGTGCAAGAATACACGAAGAAGACAAAAATACAAAAATCGTACAAGCAATAAATAATCATAGCACTTGTAACCTGAAAGATAGAGTGAGAACGAGACGAGATAAATTGAGGAGCATGCTTAATTGACCATGAATTCATAGAAGTCAGTAAGTCACAGACCGCGTAATGAATTCATCTCTTTATGGGCAGAAAAAAAAGATTTATACGTGACTAACTAGAACTGATTTGTGCTACAATGTTCCTTTTTATATTTTATTTTTAGGAATACTGAAATTTTGCTGTTTGATCTCAGCAAAGACTGAAGACATGATTATTTTTCGAGACGTTAGTAGGGCCCTCAGACACGAAAAAATTGTACTTTCTGCCAAAACTAGTAGCATTTACTCAGTGTCATAAGACATAATTTCACCATTGTGTTACCGGGGCCCGAAACAAGAGCAAAGAATAGTAACACTGTACCCTACCAGGCATCTCGTAAAAAGGGACTAAGAAGGGTTGGGCATGGGACTGGTTACGCCATCCCGTAAAAAAACTGTTTAGTATAAAAACTTCAACAAGCACTAAGGATGGTCCTCTGGAAAGGACAGGAGGACTTGGCATGTGTTTATTAAAGGCCTATGTTCCTTGGGGAGCTAAAGGATATTGATTGATTGATTGATTGATAAGACATAATTTGATCTTTTCATATTATTCTCCTTATTTAGCAAAGAGCCACCTCATCTAGTCCCCATGCGTGAAATCTATGTCATAACGTTCATGTTCTTCTGCATAGCTGGTTTCGGCAGCAATTTGTATAATACAAAGAGGTTGCCAGCCCATGTATAACACGAAGAGGTTGCTAGCTCCATGTATAACACGAAGAGGTTGCTAGGTCCATGTATAACACGAAGAGGTTGCCAGCTCCATGTATAACACGAAGAGGTTGCTAGCTCCATGTATAACACGAAGAGGTTGCTAGCTCCATGTATAACACGAAGAGGTTGCTAGCTCCATGTATAACACGAAGAGGTTGCTAGCTCCATGTATAACACGAAGAGGTTGCTAGCTCCATGTATAACACGAAGAGGTTGCTAGGTCCATGTATAACACGAAGAGGTTTCCAGCTCTATGTATAACACGAAGAGGTTGCTAGCTCCATGTATAACACGAAGAGGTTGCTAGCTTCATGTATAACACGAAGAGGTTGTTAGCTCCATGTGTAACACAAAGAAGTTGCTAGCTCCATGTATAACACGAAGAGGTTGCTAGCTCCGTGTATAACACGAAGAGGTTGCCAGCTTTATGTATAACACGAAGAGGTTGCTAGGTCCATGTATAACACGAAGAGGTTTCCAGCTCTATGTATAACACGAAGAGGTTGCTAGCTCCATGTATAACACGAAGAGGTTGCTAGCTCCATGTATAACACGAAGAGGTTGTTAGCTCCATGTGTAACACGAAGAGGTTGTTAGCTCCATGTATAACACGAAGAGGTTGCTAGCTCCATGTATAACACGAAGAGGTTGCTAGCTCCATGTGTAACCTCATTGTAGTCGCATCTTACAACATGTTTAAGGAGCAGTAGTACTATTCTTTCTTTGTCCCACCAGAGACCACGTAGAACTACATGGGGCAAGACTTAAGTAGAGATTTATGATTAAGTTCAGCGCAAACAGAGTCCAAGACTGTGCTCCACAATGACTGTGTTCTTTCTACCATCCTTTGTGTACTGTCGTCATGTATCACATTCAGTTTTGTGTGCTGTCTTCCTGTATCACATTCAGTTTTATGCTGTCTTCCTGTATCACATTCTGTTTTGTGTAATGTCTTCCTGTAACACATTCAGTTTTATGCTGTCTTCCTGTATCACATTCTGTTTTGTGTAATGTCTTCCTGTATCACATTCTGTTTTGTGTGCTGTCTTCCTGTAACACATTCAGTTTTATGCTGTCTTCCTGTATCACATTCTGTTTTGTGTGCTGTCTTCCTGTATCACATTCTGTTTTGTGTCCTGTCTTCCTGTAACACATTCCGTTTTATGCTGTCTTCCTGTATCACATTCTGTTGTGTGTGCTGTCTTCCTGTAACACATTCAGTTTTATGCTGTCTTCCTGTATCACATTCTGTTTTGTGTGCTGTCTTCCTGTATCGCATTCTGTTTTGTTTGCTGTCTTCCTGTATCACATTAAATTTTGGGTGATGTCTTCCTGTATCACATTAAGTTTTGTGTGCTGTCTTCCTGTATCACATTAAGTTGTGTGTGCTGACTTCCTGTTTCACATTCAGTTTTGTGTGCAGTATTCCTGTATCACATTCAGTTTTGTGTGCTGTCTTCCTGTATCACTTTCAGTTTTGTGTGATGTCTTCCTGTATCACTTTGTTACGATTTAGGCAGGGTCCAATCAGGAATTTGGTTGTTCGTCTGTTTCGAACCCCCACCAATCGTTTCAAAACTTGCGTGTTTTGTAGGGTAATTCAAATTATTTCCACATGGAATTTTCTGCGCGTTACTGCAAAGGTCATGTCTCTCAAATATGGAATGAAAACATCCGATCCTCTCTCTGCAATGTTTTCTCAAATACAACATCTTACTTTTATATAAAGTAATGTCTTTGTAATAAGGTGTACAGGACATGATTATGTCATTTGTTTCCGCCGAGTGCATGCCGACAGGTCGATAATTTATCGCGGGGCACTCCTAGGTAAACATGACACGCGGTCATTATACGAAAATTGACCGGGCCCATCTTGGTTTTGCCTGCGTCTTAATCTTAGAAAAGCCGAGAAGCTCAGAGCAAACATTATCAATTATCACTGAAGTGAGTGTAAAATTAATAAGAAAATAACTAATATCTGCTTGATAACAGATAAAGAAATGGGCGACCACAAAAATTGCAAGTAATTTAGTACACACACAAATTAACTAAATATTGTGGGAGAGGAAAAGAGATCGTCCCAACAGTGTCACAATTATTAACACAAGTTCTTAAAATTATTGATATTTTGTCTGCAGAAGAAGAAAACAATGACGAAAGGTAAGTAAAACAAGAAGGTGGAATAAGAAAAAAAAAGAAGGATAAAGGGAAGGAATTAGAGACAGATGTAGTAGTAAAAAAAGTAAGTAGTAATAATAGAAATAGTAATGGCAAAAGATGGTGAAAATTACTATTTTCCCGTTGGGATCTTTATGGTACAAACAGTCACCTCAACACTTGATGCTCTTCTAGAAAACCAGCATCAAAGCATTAATGTGCTGGTGCGATGTATTTTTCTTTAGCTGTTTGTTTTATATAATTAGATTGCCAGATGCAGGCACCCCAAATAAGTCATATATGAAGACAGACCTGAGAAAGCAGAAAAAACTATTCTTCCTTTGTGTAGTCAAAGACCTCGGAGAAATACACGTGGGCATTGATGATAATAATAATGAAGAAAAAGAAGTAGGGAACGAGAAGAAGTAACACGATTAAACAAAGGATGAAAAAAAGAAGAACACGGCAAAAAAGAAAAGAATGCAGATAGACAAAAAAATAAAGGTTAAAAAAAAGAAAAAGGGGAAGAAGAATAAAATTAAAAGAATGAAACGCAGCTATGAAAAAAGAATATATCATTTCCGCGTAATAATTTAACACACAACCAACGTCATAGACTTCTGACTTTTTTGTAATGGCTGAATCAATAACTTAGTTTAATGGTTATTTGGTCACTTAAGAGCACCGTAGCTGCTGCTTTGTCTTTTATGGCACCATATCTCCTTCAGTCTGATCTTCGTAATCTTGAATCGTTTAATTTCCTGACCATGTTCTCCCTGTCTCATTCCTCTACATATCTCCACAAGTTATATTTTATGAGAATATTTATGTCAAAAGCGTAACAATGATATCTCAATCTCCGTGTATCAAAGAAACTCAAGTAATAACAACAAATAAAAAAAAGCATATCTATAATTAAGTACGTCTATTTCAAAGCATTTGAGAAGAAGACACTGAAGGCTGGAAGGGATACGCATTGAGGAAACCTAGCAATATCGAGCAGTGCCTTTTTGAAATCCCCAGGGTAACAGAGGGTGAGGGAGATTGAAAAACACATTAAATAAAAGAATTTGAGATAAAAAAAAATTGATAAAGAAAATATGATAAGATCTTGAGCAGATGGCAGATGACAAAAAAGGCTTCGAATATATTAATTGCGGGTCTTTGGTTCAGAAGAAGGATGACGGATAATGATGATGTTTTCAAAGATTTGATTGAAAACCAAATTTTAGAGAATGTCTGTCACGTGTACAGTTGAAATATTAATCACTTAACTTTTTTTCTGGCTCTCCGTGGATGTTTGCACAGATGTGAGTACAAATCACATACACGTTGTCTCCAATTATGTATCTCCCATCATCCGAGTCTAGTTTCTCAAATATTTTGTCGGTGATTTTCACCATCACCAAACAAGAGCTGCTTTCTCGGAGCAAGCAACAAGATATGCACACCATCATTACGTGCAGACGCTGGAACTGGGTTGGCCATGTCCTCGGAAAAGGCCCCGATGCCATCACACACAAAAACTGTTATGCTATTGTTGCGTGCATATTTTGACGCACATATTACAAAAATCGATATGGCTATTTAATATGGAAAAGATATAGACATTCATTCATTTGTGTATGAAAATGCTGTCTATGGGGAAGGCTAGATAATCCATAATTGTTTTACCCTTTTGATTATAGGAGTAATCGTTCTTGATATTAATTCGGCGCATGGATATGACACCCATGTCCGTACCTATTTCTTAGGGCCAGAAAATAGATTAATTTGCTTATTATGTTTATGGCCTGAATTCATATGTATTACATATTATTAGTACAAGTAGAATCAGTCCTATATTGTATATTTTGGATGGGTAGGCAGGACTATATTCTTGTTACACCGCTCTAGCGGAAGTAGGAGTTGTCTTGTCTAGTCGTGATGAGTTCCGATGTACCGTGACAATGGCGGTTACGCATTTTTCCAGGGCTGGTATATTCTTCAGTAAAAAATGATTTACGAAGTGGTTTTTCTTCTATAGGAGATTGTGTCTCTACTAGAGTTGTGTTAGAGACTTTCCTAATGTACGGTACCATGTATGATTCGGACTCCAGGTAATTCCAGTCCCTGTTTTTGATGATCTCAGGTCGGTTAGGCCTAGCTGGAATTTTGTGCTTCGCAACGCTAGGGTCAAGTTTGTATCGACGGAGATGACGGGCTCCATACTGTAATTATGTCTACGTGAGGTAACTAGATTACGGTAGATCTGTATGGAGGAACTGTATGAAATTATGCATCTATATTGCAAAGTAACTTTGGCTTATATATATCCTCCTGTGAGCGAGTGAGCGACAACTCAGGAAGGCGGCCATATTACATTCCTGTCATCGTATTTTTGAATCACTGTCCAAAGAACGGGGCATGTATCTTATTATTCGGACAGTGGCAAGGAGATCTCAATTTTGATAGAAACCCCTTCCATGGTTTCACAATATGATAAACTGTGAACATAAAGCAACTTTAGTTACTTACCGATCCGCCTTCACTGACGCGCTTAGTCAGATAGGGGATGCGGCCATTATGTATCATGACATTGGAAGATATTGATGTACTACCTATTATTTATGAATGTGTCATGACATAGGATCTACTATGTATGCCTGCAAATTGATATGTCAACCTACCCATGATTTACTCGTTATGTCCCAGTGTGTGCGTCTCAATAAACTGTGTAAACAAAGATTCCAGCAGTCTGCATTGGTGCCTTGTAGACACAAGTGAATGAGTGTTTAGATTGGTCAGAACACGAACAGTACACCATTCGCGTTAAACACACTCTACACTTCTACCCATATCTACACCATCCTGCGTCGGTTGAAGTGACCAAGTTTAGGGCCTGCTTCCCCTGGAGCCTTAGAGGGAAACTACTGTTTACAGCTGCCTTTGCCTTCCCTAACTTAGGACTAGGGTGAGTTACCCATTTACAGCTGGGTAGACTGGAGCATGCCTGATCTCAACAACTATGTACACATCCTTACAGATTGAAACTTTACAGTGGACAAGAAATTTTACAGTGGTGAGCCAGATCCCTGGGTCCAGCCTACGCAGTCTTGTGTTGAGAATCACATTTTACAGTTACAAGAACATTTGTTTGACCACATCAACACCAGTAGGACAGCTATACAATCAATGTCAGCTTGACCTGTTCTGACAAGTGTAGCAATATCTGGGACAGCACTTGTTGACATTTGGCACAATACACTCAGTGTTCTAAACCAGTGATTGTTTATCCTGCTGTAATAGAAGAGCATTGTTGAACATAAAGTGCAAATTTCATCGGTGGATCTTCTAATGTGAAAAGACATGGTAAATCTTATTACCAGGCTAACTCTGCACAACAGGAGTTCCACGACACCGATAATCAGAATAATGATAAAAAAGACTCCAACAGTGTAGCAAATTCCGCTTTCGATTTTGCTAGAGCATCTCAGTGTTCGCAATGCAAAACATTATTCGATCCAACCACAGTTTCTACTTTAAGCTGCGGTCACCCGCTTCCCGCGCTCCATGCATCAATCGCGCATAATGGAAGGGGTGCTCTTGTCTTTAATAGGGGCCTAATAGATGGTACTCCGGTATCAATTCTTTTCGATTCGGGGTGCACTACCATCGGAGTGAGGCAATCACTCGTAAATCCTTCTCGAGCTACAGGCAATATAGTCAAATGTGTAACATTTGGTGGCACATTGGAGAAGTACTCCACTGCCATTATCAATATTGCTACGCCTTTCTTTACAGGAGAGGTGCAAGCATGTCTCTTGCCGAATCCGATCGCTGATCTTATCATCGGTCGCATTCATGGAGTGAAAGAATGCACTCCACAGCAAATTTCTAATTGGGAAAATGTTAATATGCAATCTGCTAATGCAGTAATTACTAGGGCTCAAGCTCTTAATATGCCGCAATCTTCACATTCTGAAGATAATGATGGCGCGCAGGGATCCAAGATGATCCCCCTTGGAGATTTTTTCACCCCCACCCCCATTTTTCCTTTTAATAAAACAGCAGGAAGATGATCCTACTCTAAAGAAAAATTTCACCTCTTTACTTTTTCTTTGGCAACAAAAAAAAAAAGAGGTGATCCGAATAAAAAGGATAACAAAAAAAAAAATCGTAAATCTTGGATTACGATGAAGAATGGCGTACTTGTACGTATGGTACAAGACTCCGCTAAGTCCATTCATTCTCAAATCCTTGTGCCTAAAAATATGAGAGTTAAAATCTTACACCAAAGCACGCCTCCCTCATGATTCGCAGTGTGCTGGACATATGGGTTTTTCCCGTACTAAAGCTAGAGTTCTTCAATCTTTCTTTTGGCCTGCTGTGAATAAGGACATACGAATCTATTGTCGATCTTGTATAGTATGTCAAGAGATTAAATCCAGAGGTCCACGCCATGATGCACCTATTCAGGCTGCAGACATTCCCATTCGGCCATTTTTCAAAAAATGGCGATAGACATCATTGGTCCATTTAAGATAAAGTCTGCTAGAGGACACCAATTTATTTTGACGTGTGTTGATATGTGCACACGTTGGCCGGAGGCTGTTCCTCTAAAAGAGCATAAAAAAACAACCTCCTAACTTACTGGTAACTGCTACTGCTGATGTCGCAAGATGCTCTTTTGGTTAATATTAAATTTTTTTTTCGGGTCTGGGATTTTCCAGCATGAAAGAAATATATTAAATCCCGAAACCATGGTACCCGCCAACTCATATCGGATTACCAATGTTTCTCAAGTAATGTCCGACTCTTGAAGATAGAGAGATCGCCCTGAGTAGTATTTTGGGAGTTTCATCTTATTGTCCAAAATGGGATGGTGGAACGTTTTGAATAGGAACTCCCCCCCTGAAAAAAACTATGTAAAAAAAAGAGAAAATCTATCCACTAATTGGGTTTAAAAAGGATAATACCAGGGAAACGAATTCAATTGATTCGGGATTCCACAGCGAATGGGGATTAGGTTTTTTTTTATTTTACCCGCGGGGCTCTCTTTTTGCATATTAGAGAGAGGGTCGCCAACGAACATACAACGAAACCACAAAAAAATTTCTTCTTTTTTTTTCCTCCCTTTGAACTTGGTCTTTGGCGCCGAAAAAAAAAAAAAAACCGCGAAGGTATTTATTTTCCTATGTCCTTACTTCATGATCTTATAACTGCTGAAATATTGTCGATGACACAAAATCCTCTTATGAATATGTCATCGCACTTAGACACAAGATTATTGAAGCATGCAAATTGGCAACTGCTTGCCATTTTTCAGATTTTGCGAAACAGAAGGCAAAAGGGAAAATTTGGCACTAAAAAAAAATGTTCTTTGCGACAACTTTGTCCAGGGGACAAAGCATTCGTCGCAAAACATTTTTGCATGCTTCCTTTGTAGGGGAAAATAGACTTTCCTTCACAAAATTTCTTAGAAAAGGTCCCCCGTGACCCGTACGATATAAATATCAAAAAGTTTTTTTCCGATGTTGAAAACTATAAATCGTCGATATTGAAGGGAAGGCGTAAAAACCTTCCACATCAACATTTGCCCTCACACGGGAAAAATTCCATTCCGTTTGAACCGTAACCGGATTATTTACAACCTGTTTTCCCAGGCAATGGACGGATAATTTTCCAGTCCAACAAACAAAACAGTACCCCGTTACCATCTCTTCATAAAATACAGGATTGAGGAAAACGAGTTTTTTCCCAAATTCTCGATAAACAACCCCAAAAAAAATTTACCATTTTCTCAAAACCAAAACAAATGATTTCCTGTTCTTCCCACCTCTAATGAATGCATCATGGAAAGATTTGCAATTTCTTTCTTTCCAGAATTCCCAAAACCATGGGAGCCAAGAAAAAACAAGTATTTTTCTTCTTTTTACTTCATTATTTCTTGTTAGAACCATTTTCAGGATGTCCCCTTTTTTTAAAACTGACATCCCCAAAACCTCCTGGTCAAAAACTGATGTTCATTTTCCAAAACAAAAACATTATTTCCCTTACTGACCCCCATAGTCCCCCTATAAGAAGTCAGAACCCGTTAAAAAAATCCCTAATCATCCCGATTACATTTTTTCTTTTTTCCTCCACATTGGGGTAGAGAAAAGACATAGTTGGGATGAAGATTGATAGAAGGGATTGGGTTTTTTAAAAATTATTGGGGAGAACCATCCACACCTTCAGAAAGCCAATATTTCTTCGCCGATATGGTTTTCTATGTAGGAAAAAAAAAAAAAAAAAAGATCAATAACATTCTACGTCTTTTTGCGTGGAGTATTTCGCAAATGATGTAAAACCAAGTTGGAAACTATTAATTTAAATTTGAAAATTGCTGAACCTAATTTAACTAGAAGGTAATAGCCATATCTATTACGAGACTATTCGAATTTTTCATTCCATTTCTTTTTACTAAACTCCGATTTCGATTTTCTTCTAATAATAGGGTAAAATATTGGCTTTAATTTTTCTTTTCCCATTAAATCCCCGAAAAACAGCCAAACCGTTTCATTTAACTGCTTTTTCAGACGCCCCCCTAGGGGGGGACTCCTATACTGAACTTATTCCAATTAGAATTTTCATGCCTTTCCGGTCCTTAGAGAACGCCCCCCGGGAGGCTTGATAACAAACAATTTGTCAGTTAGAAAAGAATTGCGAAGAATATGATTCCAGGTTTCTCTCAAAATATTGAACCATCCACATCCAGCATATTCAGGAAATTATTCTTATCTGGATTACCATCGGTTATAATAGAGGTCGCCGAAGGAAAGACTATCGAATTCTCACTTCTTTACTAAACTCGATTTGTCTAAGGGATATTGGCAAGTTCCACTATCCGAACACGCCAAACCGTTTTACTGCTTTTTCGACGCCTAGGGGTCTATTCCAATGGAATTTCATGCCTTTCGGTCTTATGAACGCCCCTGCAACATTTGTACGCATGATGCGTCGAATCCTATCTCATCGCTCAGATGTCATTGCGTATCTTGATGACATCTGTCTTTTCAGTGATACTTGGAACGATCACTATAATGGTATACATGAACTATTGTCTATCTTACGCGAGCATAACCTGACAGCGAAACCATCGAAAGCATGTATTGGTTTTAGCGAAATATCTTTCTTAGGACACCGTGTTGGTCATGGGTTCCTAAAAACAGAAGACCATAATACAAGTAAGATACTTAACATTTCTATTCCTAAGACTAAAAAGCAAGTACGAAGTCTCTTAGGTCTAATACAATTTTATGGACGATTCATCCCGAATCTGTCCTCCATTATGTCACCTCTTTCTTCCTTGCTAAAGAAAGGGTCTCCTAATGTAGTCCATTGGACTCAAGAATGTCAATCCTCTTTGGATAAGGTTAAAACTATGTTTTCTACTTCACCTATCCTAGTATTGCCTTCTAAGGATAAGACATTTATTCTTCGTAGTGACGCTTCATCCACCGGGATTGGAGCAGCACTAATGCAAGAGTACTCTGGAACTCTGCATCCTGTGATGTATATTTCTCGGAAATTAAATGCCGCAGAGAAGAATTACTCGGTCCTAGACCGTGAATTATTGGCTATGGTTTGGTCAATCCTTAAACTGCAAAGATTTCTTCTGGGCGCGCATTTCATTGTGGAAACTGACCAGAAAGCTCTTACGGCTATTCAGAGTAAAAATCTGAAGAGCGCGAGATCAACGCGATACGCGATTGCTCTACAGCCATTTCATTTTTCGGTGCGAGCTATCCGTGGGTCAGAAAATGTGATGGCAGATATTTTGTCTAGATGCCCACATGATTCATAACTGTTATACAACTTTGATACAGTTGTTTCTATGTTGAAATGTGTACACATATGTAATATATCATATATTGATTGTAACACTACTTAGCGGTTCATTGATATTTATTCACCGCTGATCTTTCAATGTTTTTTTTTCGTCTTTGATGATCATGATGTTAAGATATCTTAGATGAAATTTATGTATAAACTAATGTACAAATTGTGTCATTGCTAATATTGTAGTATGCGTTGGTGACACCTCTCTGGAAATATTTATACTTAGAGAAGTACTTTCTCTAAGGTCAGAAAACTTATGCTTATCATCTGCGCATTGTTATTGGTGCGTTGTGAGCCTATTGTATGTTGCTCCTAGATGTATTTCAAAAAAAAAAAAAAAAAATGTACCATTTTTTTTTTTCCCGAGGGGTGTGGTAATCTGTTGCGTGCATATTTTGACGCACATATTACAAAAATCGATATGGCTATTTAATATGGAAAAGATATAGACATTCATTCATTTGTGTATGAAAATGCTGTCTATGGGGAAGGCTAGATAATCCATAATTGTTTTTCACACCCTTTTGATTATAGGAGTAATCGTTCTTGATATTAATTCGGGCATGGCATGGATATGACACCCATGTCCGTACCTATTTCTTAGGGCCAGAAAATAGATTAATTTGCTTATTATGTTTATGGCCTGAATTCATATGTATTACATATTATTAGTACAAGTAGAATCAGTCCTATATTGTATATTTTGGATGGGTAGGCAGGACTATATTCTTGTTACACCGCTCTAGCGGAAGTAGGAGTTGTCTTGTCTAGTCGTGATGAGTTCCGATGTACCGTGACAATGGCGGTTACGCATTTTTTCCAGGGCTGGTATATTCTTCAGTAAAAAATGATTTACGAAGTGGTTTTTCTTCTATAGGAGATTGTGTCTCTACTAGAGTTGTGTTAGAGACTTTCCTAATGTACGGTACCATGTATGATTCGGACTCCAGGTAATTCCAGTCCCTGTTTTTGATGATCTCAGGTCGGTTAGGCCTAGCTGGAATTTTGTGCTTTGCAACGCTAGGGTCAAGTTTGTATCGACGGAGATGACGGGCTCCATACTGTAATTATGTCTACGTGAGGTAACTAGATTACGGTAGATCTGTATGGAGGAACTGTATGAAATTATGCATCTATATTGCAAAGTAACTTTGGCTTATATATATCCTCCTGTCAGCGAGTGAGTGACGACTCAGGAAGGCGGCCATATTACATTCCTGTCATCGTATTTTTGAATCACTGTCCAAAGAACGGGGCATGTATCTTATTATTCGGACAGTGGCAAGTAGATCTCAATTTTGATAGAAACCCCTTCCATGGTTTCAACAATATGATGTTAAACTGTGAACATAAAGCAACTTTAGTTTACTTACCGATCCGCCTTCACTGACGCGCTTAGTCAGATAGGGATGCGGCCATTATGTATCATGACATTGGAAGATATTGATGTACTACCTATTATTTATGAATGTGTCATGACATAGGATCTACTATGTATGCCTGCAAATTGATATGTCAACCTACCCATGATTTACTCGTTATGTCCCAGTGTGTGCGTCTCAATAAACTGTGTAAACAAAGATTCCAGCAGTCTGCATTGGTGCCTTGTAGACACAAGTGAATGAGTGTTTAGATTGGTCAGAACACGAACAGTACACCATTCGCGTTAAACACACTCTACACTTCTACCCATATCTACACCATCCTGCGTCGGTTGAAGTGACCAAGTTTAGGGCCTGCTTCCCCTGGAGCCTTAGAGGGAAACTACTGTTTACAGCTGCCTTTGCCTTCCCTAACTTAGGACTAGGGTGAGTTACCCATTTACAGCTGGGTAGACTGGAGCATGCCTGATCTCAACAACTATGTACACATCCTTACAGATTGAAACTTTACAGTGGACAAGAAATTTTACAGCTATGGTCCTCAGAAGGAAGGCGAAAGAGAGGTGCACCAAAAACAACCTGGAAGAGAACCATGGAGACCGAGATGCAAACATGAGTTGGGGTACTGCACGAAGGAAGGCCACCGACAGAGCATAGAGGAGACAGTTTGTTACTGCCATACAAGACGTCACTAGATGAGTAAATAGTCGGTGTATTAATAGGAAAGTATAAGCGCAATGATTGCTGTGAAATATTGGAATTTTTTGTCATTAGCAACATAATAGTTGTCGTCAGATCTTGGTTATTACACGGCCTCAAAAAATGATAAGGCTTGACACTGTCTGTACAGTGACGTCTTTATTCAATACTATAGAGTTTAAGACCTTCATTTTTGTGTATTATATTCCATTTCGAATTAGCTCTACTTCACTTTTATTGTGACGTCACTGTAATGGGCTTTGTGTCGGACCTTCCCATATAAGAGGCAGTGATTTTTACAACCATAACCACCAATCATCCGAATGCCATCACCAACCAAGAACTGCTTACTCGGAGTAACCAAGGTTACATGCACACCATCATAGTTGTCAGACGCTGGAGTAGGGTTGGCCACGTCCTCAGAAGAGACCCCGATGCCATACACAAGAACAGCTATGCTATGGATCCCTGAAGGAAAGCGAAAGAGAGGCCGACAAAAACAACTTAGCGGAGAACTGTGGAGGCGGAGATGCAAAGAATTCACCAGAGCTGGGACACTGCACGAAGGGTGGCCTCCGACCGAGCAAAGTGGAAGCAGTTTGCCGCTGCCCTACAAGACGTCACCAAGCGTGATGGCCACTGACTGCTTTAACAGTTGGCGGTTAAGGATCAAAGAAAAAAAACAAAAAAAAAAACCACCGATCATCGCATTAACATGTTGACAACTACGACACGCATTCTCATTTTTTACGTCAGTCATCTTTAACGGATGTAATTCTGACCTTGACCAGAGTAGTTCCCGGAAGTCGTTAATGGGACGGAGTTAGAATATTACTGCTCCCACAGGCATGTCGTACCAGGCTACTAATATGAGATTGTGCATGGGGCTGGTTAAAGTCATAATGATGATGATGATGATGATGATGATGAAGGTGTTCTATGCAGTAAACAATACACACAACCGTGAATACAATAAATCGAATAGATATTTACACAATGAAACCCAAATCAATGTCAAACGTTACAGGTATACACAGGCACACGAACAAACACAGGAAAACAAGCAATCAAAACAACACACACACGTACCATTAAAACACAATACACCAGCCTTCACCCACTCCCACCCCCCCCCCACCCCCCCCCCCCCCCCAGACCCCCCCCCCCCCCCCCCCCCCCCCCCAAAAAAAAAAAAAATTCACACAACATAAGAAAAAAAAATCTACAGCACATCAAACAGAAAGATAACTACTACAATGTATGTTTTTTTTTAGAGCGATAACCAATCCACATTTTCAGATCAGAAAGATCGGTATGTAAACGGTATGTGACGCCAGCCATTTTTTCAGCTCCACTTGCTTTCATTCAGGAATGAAAGTGTGAAGTGTTAATGGAAAAACTCTTGAGTGTGTGCCGGGGCTGTCAATAATTCTCTCCAGGACAGGCAGTAGAAAGATGGTCTTCAACAGACATGACAATCACCTGTCATCCCCAGGGGCATGAGTAAATAGCCGTTGTATTAATAGGAAAATATAAACGCAATGATTGCTGGGAAATATTGGAATATTTTGTCATTAGCAACAGAATAGTTGTCATCAGATCTTAGTTATTACACGACCTCCAAAAATGATAAGGCTTGACACTTAGTTCTAAACGTGACGTCTATATACAATCAATATAGAAGTGAAAACCTTTCTTTATGCGGATTACGTCCTATCTCGGATGAGCCCTACGTATATCGTGACATCACTATAATGGGCTTCGTGTCGGACCTTCTCATACAACAGGCTGTGATATTACCGCCGCAACCACTAATGATTGCTTTCAGATGGTGACTGTCAGACGTCTTTACAGAATATAATTCTCATACCGGACGTCAGACGTTATCACAACAAATGGGAATTAGTCTCTCCTAGAAACACGACGTGTCGTGGGACAAGTCCTAGACAATAATGATGAAAATTGAAAGTTGACACTTAAATTGTTTCCATTTTCATTTCATTATATCTTGGAGTTAGACATTGTGCCCTCCCTCTAGTCGTTCGATTGTTCCTCCGCGGTTATTCGTTTTATCTCTAAGCTGTTTATTTAATTGTTCACAATTTAATTGCTTTTGTATTTCCAGAATAGTTTAACCAGTAACTATGTTGTCTTTATTACGTCTTGGATTTAGCACTTTACCCATCCCAGTTTCTTATTTTTTTAATTTTTTTTTTCGCTGCTTGTTTTATCTCTACGATAATTTTTACTAATTTTTAAAGCGGACAATTTAATTGATTTTGTTTTTCCAGAGTGGGTTAAACCTTTCCCGTGTTGTCTTCATTATGTCTTGAATTTAGCCATATCACTCTAGCCTCTTTCTCGTTTGAACTTTAATGTAATAATAAAGATTTTTTAATGCGGACAATTTAATTGATTTTGATTTTCCCAGATTAAGTTAACTATTTCCTGGGTTTTTTTTTTCTTCAAATCAAGGTAGGCAAACTACCAAGTGTGTCAGAAGACACTTTAAAAGTGTGCTGGCAATAATGTAGCTACTGTGTCTCCCAAACTTGACTTCTAGGTTAAATAAACAATGAAAGAAACCCGATGCACGTGAGTATTAAATTAATTAATTAACTAGTAAATATATGTAAATAAAAGGCGGAATGAAGGAGGATACCAAACAACAGATGAGAGGTATTGGTGATAGGCTCACCGGGAATAAAATCAGGGAACATCCAAAGGGCGCCATCGCCTTGCGCAGAAAATAAATCGAGAAAGGATACACAACCAATTTAGCACCACTCAAAAAAGTGCGTCTTTGGCCATGGCCATTTCTCATGATACCTCTTTCCGAGTACCCTACTTTAGCTCTATAGTCAGTATCCAGTGGGAAATGGGAGATAAACAAGTGACAGTTTTCAGTTGACATGCTTGAGAAGTTTAAGTCATAAGAGAACTTTCAGTGAATGTTCTCCTTACTGTCGTCAACACATGATCGTCATGTCCCAGAAGGTCAGCGATTTGTCTATTACAGAAGAGTTAGAAGAATATTCTCTACAGTTAAAAGGATTAATGAATACACGAAGACAAAGGCAGGAGTGCAAACACAAAACCAAATATATCATCTCATCGTTTTTTTTTTTCATCTTTCTTCTGTTTTACCCCTGTCTCACACCCGCCTTGTAATCTTCGTCTTGGCAGCAAATGTAAATAGCAGGGGAAAATCATGCTAAAAAAATTACAAGAAAATTATAACTCTGCTGTTCGATTACAAGTTTTAGAGGTCTCATGCTTGATATAATTCATGAAACGTATGTCAGTTTGTGACAACATCATTACTTTGTTCTTCGTTGAGAGAGAGAGAGAGAGAGAGAGAGAGAGAGAGAGAGAGAGAGAGAGAGAGAGAGAGAGAGAGAGAGAGAGAGAGAGAGAGAGAGAGAGAGAGAGAGAGAGAGAGAGAGAGAGAGAGAGAGAATGAATTAATGAATGAACGAACGTAGGACCGAACGAACTTTATTTTCGAAGGGTTAAGAATTGGGCGCGCAAGCCCGTCTAACATTATCCTTCCACTCTCACTTATCTTACATACTATATCCTTTCTATTCCCACGTGTTACTTTAAGCATTAATTTAAAGGCATGCGACATTATAATGGTAATATAACACCACACATTTACAGTATCCAATTATAATCACAATTAAGTATGTTTTTTCAAACAAACAAGAAAGTAATGAAAAAACAACAGCAAAAGCAAAAACAACAAGCAAACAAACAACAACAAAAATCCAAAACGTTCATACAGTAAATCAGACAATAATTTAAGTATAATCAAATTAGGCTGGCTTAGAATCAGAGCTCATGATATATTTCAACAATCTGCTATTGAATGAGTACGGACTTCGTGTGTTTTTATTTGCCCTCCCTAACTCAAGAGCAGAATCAGACAGATAGAACGAACTTGAGAGAGTGAGACAGCGAGAGAGAAAGAGACGGAGAGAGGGTGATAGTGAGAGAGAACGAACGAACGAACTTTATTTTCGAGGGGTTGTAGCGAGATTTGGTAAACACTTGCTTGGTTGTAGCGCGACACGCCCACGCGACACCCACACACACCAGCGCAAGGTCAGCGCTGCGGTCTTTCTTTGAAGTTGGTAGACAGCGGAAATGTGACTTACGGTTAAAAGCCATACAGTATTACTGAAGAATGAGGAAATAGCTATATAGGAATGTATGGCCGACTTTAAAAGTTTGCATTTACTGGACATTAAATTATTCACTACAGGAGAACGCATGGTTGGAATAATATTAAATAAATATAACTCAACAAAGGAGATAGGCTAGGAATTATATCCAAAAGGATATTATTCAAATATAAATAGTTTTAAAGATAATTAATATTTTTCACCTTCATCACATCGGCTAAAAGTTAGCTAATAATCTTTAAAAATTTATTACACTAACAAGCCTCAACGGAATTGTATAAAACTTATATGTAATGAAAGCCCCATATGGGGGAAAGGAAATGATATATAGGAAGGAAGGAAGGAGATAAGTGTGTGAGTGACAGAAGAGAAAAACGAGTACAGGAAAAGCACAGATTGTTTCAAATAGCTTCAAAACAGGAGATGAAACTAAAATCTTTTGGGGAATTTGGGAGCTGCTTTCTCGTACGCGCGAGAGACTGAAATATAAGGACAGAGCGGCGCATTGTAAATCACACACCAAATCCAGAAGCCAGAGTGAGAAACTGGAGGACAGCCTCTGCAAGAAAAGTTTCTATTTTCACGCTGCATGCAGGGCAGATTAAGTTAAGCCAATACAGTCTCACCGTGAGCTTATTAATCCTAAGAGGGTATGTAAGTTTATTAAAAATATATGTATTACTAATATCATTTTATTTCAGATTTTATTTCTGATTGATTGTAGCAGATATAATAAAAAAGGGAATGACGCTAACCAGAGATAACCTTCACCGGCATTGTCAGGAAGCATAACCATTAATTGGTTAGCCAAATATATTATGGCTAATTCTTGCCTGGAAGCTTACGACATACCAGCAAGTACATAAGTGACTTGACATCCATAAGTGGAAGGCAAAGGTTATATCGTACCCATGTATCATAACATGTGATTTATTCATGTATATTGTTAATTCTGCACCTTATACATTATCTTATCATGCTATCTCTGTAATATACTACCATGATTCATTCATTTACATACAAACACTGAAGACATGGTCGCATCATGAACAGCAGAGGGTGGTGAGATTGTTAGAACAATGGCCACCTATTACTTCTTGTTCCAGGTTTTTATGATCAATGTTTATGATCATTCCTGATCGAGAAACTAAAGACTTGAAGAAGTTGATCCAGCTCACTGAAGCCTAGAGGTCAACCAAACTTCAACACCTTAGTCCCCCGTAGTTATAGGGCGGGCTGAAGGAAAGTCTTCCGTACTCCAGTGTGTCGGAGGAACCTCGAGCAGACGTGGATAAAGTTGAGTTTATATATTTCCATCCAACAAATCCTGTGAGCAGTTCTAAAACGACTTTCTAATGATGAAAACTAGATGGCAAGAGATAATGTGACAAACTTGTTTTATAAATTCAGTGGAAGATAAATCCAAGACTTTTTCTATTAGTTATTTTAATTTGTAACTGTAAATAATCATACATTTTACCATCTTCCAACACCCATTTATCATTACAAGAATATATAGATGTACATAATAAATTGGATAATTGTACTCATTTGACTTGTTAAATTTTTAACTGTTAAATTTTGAGTTACTTTTTCTAATTTAATTATAATATCACATAGGGTTACGATAGCGAAGTAGCATCTTATACTTCTGAAGCCTAAATCTATTGTCCAGCTCAGAGTATTCACAGCTGTAACTCACTTGTGATACCAGTGTACTTTCTCGGGCACTGGAACTTCATACTTTCTGGAGAGAGATTCTACTTCTGCTCTACCACTACTATCATACTAGGAAAACCTTTCGCTACATTGGGGGCTCTTTCGCGGGATATTATTTTGTATCCTGGGCCACTATCTATGTATTCTTCTATCTTGAGCCACAAATAGTTTGTAAAAATAAATTTTTTTTTTTGGAAAAAATTCTAAAAACTTAGAAATTTGTTTGTAATAGTAGTACCATTGAGTACGAAGTAAATAGGAAACGCTCACAAGGTTTTAAGGATTTGTCTTGTTCAAAGTAATTAATTGATTTTAATTAAGTTAGTTTGTTAGTGAAGATAAAATTATATACCCTCTGGTAAGTAAGCATCATGGCTGAATTGGTGAAGTTTAGAGCTGCGATTATGCAGGAAGGAAAAGACTTGGGTATGACAGGAGATGCTCTAATTCGATATATCACAACTGAAGTGGATAAATATTTAGATAGAGAGACCAAAAGAATGGAAGTTGAGGCTGAAGCTAAGAAATTAGAGGCAGAAAGAGAGACCAAAAGAATGGAAGTTGAGGCTGAAGCTAAGAAATTAGAGGCAGAAAGAGAGACTAAAAGAATGGAAGTTGAGACTGAAGCTAAGAAATTAGAAGCAGAGAGAGAAGCCAAAAGACTGGAAAGAGAAGAAAAGAGACTAATTTTGGAAGCTGAAGAAAGAAGGTTACAAAGAGCGCATGAGTTAAGTTTAAAGGAACTTGAACTCCAGGGAGCAGCTAGCAATCATGGTGCTAGCTCACCTCACTCTGAGAGTAGCTCCAACCATAGCGCGGCAAATGGAGCCATGAGTTTCCACCTGGATCCATTTATTGAAAAAGAGGACGCCATTGAGTCGTACCTGGATAGATATGAGAGACTGGCCTCTACCTATGGATTGGAAAAGGAAAAATGGAGCCTTAAGCTATCTCAGGGGTTGAGGGGAGTTTCATACGATGTTTATTTAAAACTCTCAAAAGAAGACCAGGAAGATTATGAAATCTTAAAACAAGCTTTACTGGTCAGGTACGAAAAGAATTCTGAATCTTATAGAAAGAGATTCCGAACTGCTAAGCTACTTCCAGGAGAAAACTATCACCAGTTTTCTGCCAGATTGGAAACTTATCTGACAAAATGGATTAGCTTAGGAAAGTGTCAAGATATAAAAGAAATGGTCATGATGGAGCAACTGAGAGAATCCATGCCTCAAGAAATGAGAAAATTTCTTATGGAACAAGGAGCTGAGAGATTGGAAGATATTTTAACCATGGCTGAAAGATATCAAGCAGCTCAGTCAGAAGTATCAGGAATAAGAAGAAGCAGGGTGAGAACTTCAAACCTTCACAAAACTTTACCAACTATGAACACAGGGACAATTCCAACAAGAACAAACACAGAACTGATTATAAAGACAAAAACCCTCTAGGATCAGAAAAGAAACCTCCAAGAAAGGAAGGAAAGTGGTGTAAATCTTGCCAAATGAGTAACCACAATACTGCGGAATGCAGACGGAAAAACCCTCCTCATCACGCTGCATGCCTTACAACAGAGAACAAGGGAAGGAAGGACCTGGCAGATAGTCAGAATGACCTCCATCATCCCCCTGTCTGTGAGGAAGTGACCTTGAATGGCACCCAAGTACTGTGCTTATATGATACAGGCTTGGACTTTGACTCAGTAGTGTGCTCTTCTCTGGTGAGTCCGGAACAGATAACCACAGAAACAGTGGAAATCAGAGGACCAGTCAAGGGAGCAGGAACCATGACACTGCCCATAGCCCGAATCAACATAAGATCTCGCTATGTGGAAGGAGAGATCAAAGCAGCAGTGATGGACAACCCTATCTACCCATTAATACTGGGATGTAGATATGTCTTTCTAGGAGAACCTATAAGACCCATAGTGATGGCAACAGTCCAGACCAGGGCAAGCTCTAAGAAAGAGGAGGACACTATCATCAATACTCATCCAGAAGAGATGAGAAAGGCTCAAACTGCTGACAGTACATTGAAGCCTTGCTTTGGCAAATTACCTAAAAGCCATAACCCTCCAGAGAAAGGAGACTTATATATGAAAAAAGGCCTACTATATAGAAAAGCTGGAACAGGACCAAAAGGACATGGACAGCTTGTAGTGCCAAAATCATACAGGGAGCAGGTTATGAAGCTAGGACATGCTATACCCTTCAGTGGACATATGGGAATAGGGGCCACTGGACAACGGATAGCCTGTCACTACTTTTGGCCAGGGATCACAGAGGACATAAAGAGGTATGTGAGATCCTGTCCAGAATGCCAAAGAGTAGCTCCTAAACATAGGACTGCACCAGCAACACTGGGAGAAATGCCCATCATGGGAACGCCCTTCGAACGTGTTGCCGTGGATATTGTTGGACCCCTCAGTAGGACCAAGAAGAGAAATGCATATATCTTAACCTTGGTCGATACTTGCTCTATGTGGGGAGAGGCAGTAGCAATGTCATCGATAGATTCGAAACATGTGGCAGAGGCACTGTTAACAATATTCACCCGATTAGGTTTCCCACATCAAATATTGACTGACAATGGTTCTCAGTTTAGGGGAAAGCTAACACAAGAAGTATTCAGGTTATTTCAAGCTAGACATTATCACTGTAGCCCGTACCACGCCCAAGGGAATGGTCAAGTAGAGCGGTTCAATGGCACGCTCATTTCAATCCTTAGAAAGTTGGCTAGTGAGAAACCTGAAACTTGGGACACATACTTACCCTCAGCACTATTTGCCTATAGGGAAGTCCCACATAACTCCACAGGATTGGCTCCAGCTACATTGTTGTTTGGACGACCAATCAAAGGTCCACTGGAAGCATTGTTGCGGACATGGACTGATGAAAAAGCAGAAGAAACCGTGACTTCTTCATACCAATACGTCAACGAGTTGACATCTCGATTGAAAACAAGTTGGAAACTGGCAAATGATAACTTGAGACAGGCCAGGAGGAAGCAGGCTGCTTACTACAATAAAACAGCAAAAGATAGGGAACTTGAGGTGGGAGAAAAGGTTCTGTTACTGTTGCCCAGCAGCAATAATAAATTGCAAATTGGATGGCAGGGACCCTACGTCATATTGGAAAAACTTTCCCGGACCAACTATAAGATTGACAAGAAAGGAAAGGAGAAGGTGTATCATGTCAACCTTCTTAAAAAGTATTATGACAGGGAAGCATCAGAAGTTGCCCATATCATGACCCTGGCCATTGCAACAGAAATGCAGGATGAACCAATTTCCTCCATGGAATACCCCCTATCAACTACGGAAAGCTATGCTCAGGTTAATGTGAGTGAACATTTAACTCTTGAGCAGAGGAAAAAGGTTCAGGAGGTGTTAGAAATCCATGCTGATGTACTCACAGATAAGCCGGGGTGTACTAATCTGTTAGAGTATGACATGACGATTACTGACCCTACACCAGTTTGTATGCGGACATACCCTATACCTTATGCTAAAGGACAGGCACTCAAGGATGAGATTGATTATCTCTTAAAAGAGAAAATTATTTCAAAGTCTGAATCTCCCTACAGCTCAAGTGTGGTGCTATTAAGGAAGCCTAGTGGTGAACACAGGTTATGCATTGATTATAGGAAACTAAATGCTATCACTGAATCTCAGGTAGACCCATTACCTGACACCAATCAGTTGTTTGCTACATTGAGTAAGGCTCGGTATTTTTCAAAAGTAGATCTAAGCAAGGGATACTACCAAATACCAGTGAAACCAGAAGTTAGGAAACTGTTAGCCTTTAGTACACCGGATGGACATTACGAGTTCAATGTACTCCCATTTGGTTTAAAGAATGCTCCAAGTATCTTCACCAGAATGATGAGGAAATTGTTGGAACCATTACAAAATCCTCATATCACCAACTTCATGGATGATATTCTGATTGCTACCACTACATTCGAGGAACACGTAGTAGCACTCTCCATGTTGTTAGGTAGATTAAGAGAAACGGGATTGACAGCACGCCCAACTAAGTGTCATATTGGATGTGAGACATTGGAATTTTTAGGTCACACTATCTCTACAGGGCAAATGTCCGGACCCAAAGAATGTAGAGAAAATGAGAAAAGCACCAAGACCACAAACTAAGAAGGATGTAAGATCCTTTGTGTCACTGTGCGGGTTTTATCAGAAATATATACCCCATTTTAACTCATTGTGCGCGCCATTAACCGACTTAACCAAAAAAGGTCAGCCGGATAAAATACAATGGACTGTGGAGTGTGAACAGGCTTATACAGAGTTGAAAAATAAGCTGACAAATAAACCTATCCTTGCCCTTCCCGATCTCACACAAGAATTCGTACTAAGAACGGATGCTAGCAATGTAGGCATCGGAGCAACATTACTACAGCGGGCAGACACACCGCCACATATGCTATTACCAGTAGCTTTTGCCAGTAGAAAGTTAAATACAGCTGAGAGAAATTATTCTACCGTTGAACGTGAATGCCTCGCTTTGGTCTGGTCGATCAACAAATTCGCCCCTTTTCTTTACGGGAAACACTTCATTGTGGAAAGTGATCACCAGCCTTTGATGTTTTTAGCAGTGTCTAAAAAATTAAATTCACGACTTTTAAGGTGGAGTTTACTGTTATCTCCATATTCGTTCAATGTGAGATACATACCAGGACGGGACAATCTTGGACCCGATTTTTTAAGTAGGCATCCTATCAAAGGAGATATAGAGAAACAGAAAATTAAGGAGGAACTGCAGCATGTGTTACCAAAAAGTTAACCGTGCAGGCACTGTTTTAAAGAAGAGGGCTCTGTAGCGAGATTTGGTAAACACTTGCTTGGTTGTAGCGCGACACGCCCACGCGACACCCACACACACCAGCGCAAGGTCAGCGCTGCGGTCTTTCTTTGAAGTTGGTAGACAGCGGAAATGTGACTTACGGTTAAAAGCCATACAGTATTACTGAAGAATGAGGAAATAGCTATATAGGAATGTATGGCCGACTTTAAAAGTTTGCATTTACTGGACATTAAATTATTCACTACAGGAGAACGCATGGTTGGAATAATATTAAATAAATATAACTCAACAAAGGAGATAGGCTAGGAATTATATCCAAAAGGATATTATTCAAATATAAATAGTTTTAAAGATAATTAATATTTTTCACCTTCATCACATCGGCTAAAAGTTAGCTAATAATCTTTAAAAATTTATTACACTAACAAGCCTCAACGGAATTGTATAAAACTTATATGTAATGAAAGCCCCATATGGGGAAAAGGAAATGATATATAGGAAGGAAGGAAGGAGATAAGTGTGTGAGTGACAGAAGAGAAAAACGAGTACAGGAAAAGCACAGATTGTTTCAAATAGCTTCAAAACAGGAGATGAAACTAAAATCTTTTGGGGAATTTGGGAGCTGCTTTCTCGTACGCGCGAGAGACTGAAATATAAGGACAGAGCGGCGCATTGTAAATCACACACCAAATCCAGAAGCCAGAGTGAGAAACTGGAGGACAGCCTCTGCAAGAAAAGTTCTATTTTCACGCTGCATGCAGGGCAGATTAAGTTAAGCCAATACAGTCTCACCGTGAGCTTATTAATCCTAAGAGGGTATGTAAGTTTATTAAAAATATATGTATTACTAATATCATTTTATTTCAGATTTTATTTCTGATTGATTGTAGCAGATATAATAAAAAAGGGAATGACGCTAACCAGAGATAACCTTCACCGGCATTGTCAGGAAGCATAACCATTAATTGGTTAGCCAAATATATTATGGCTAATTCTTGCCTGGAAGCTTACGACATACCAGCAAGTACATAAGTGACTTGACATCCATAAGTGGAAGGCAAAGGTTATATCGTACCCATGTATCATAACATGTGATTTATTCATGTATATTGTTAATTCTGCACCTTATACATTATCTTATCATGCTATCTCTGTAATATACTACCATGATTCATTCATTTACATACAAACACTGAAGACATGGTCGCATCATGAACAGCAGAGGGTGGTGAGATTGTTAGAACAATGGCCACCTATTACTTCTTGTTCCAGGTTTTTATGATCAATGTTTATGATCATTCCTGATCGAGAAACTAAAGACTTGAAGAAGTTGATCCAGCTCACTGAAGCCTAGAGGTCAACCAAACTTCAACACCTTAGTCCCCCGTAGTTATAGGGCGGGCTGAAGGAAAGTCTTCCGTACTCCAGTGTGTCGGAGGAACCTCGAGCAGACGTGGATAAAGTTGAGTTTATATATTTCCATCCAACAAATCCTGTGAGCAGTTCTAAAACGACTTTCTAATGATGAAAACTAGATGGCAAGAGATAATGTGACAAACTTGTTTTATAAATTCAGTGGAAGATAAATCCAAGACTTTTTCTATTAGTTATTTTAATTTGTAACTGTAAATAATCATACATTTTACCATCTTCCAACACCCATTTATCATTACAAGAATATATAGATGTACATAATAAATTGGATAATTGTACTCATTTGACTTGTTAAATTTTTAACTGTTAAATTTTGAGTTACTTTTTCTAATTTAATTATAATATCACATAGGGTTACGATAGCGAAGTAGCATCTTATACTTCTGAAGCCTAAATCTATTGTCCAGCTCAGAGTATTCACAGCTGTAACTCACTTGTGATACCAGTGTACTTCTCGGGCACTGGAACTTCATACTTTCTGGAGAGAGATTCTACTTCTGCTCTACCACTACTATCATACTAGGAAAACCTTTCGCTACAGGGGTTAAGAATTGGGCGCGCAGGCCCGTCTAACATTCTGCCCTTCCACTCTCATTTATCTTGCATACTATATCCTTTCATTACCACATTTTACTTTAAGCATTAATTTAAAGGCATGCAACATTATAAAGTTAACATAACAGCCTTCATTTACAGTATGCAATCATAATAAAAAATGAGTAGATTTTTGTTTTTAAACAACTTCTTCTTCTTAGATCCTTAACCACCGACCATCAAAGCAGTCAGTGGCCATCACGCCTAGTGGCGTCCTGCAGGGCAACAACAAACTGATTCCACTCTGCTCGATCGGTGGCCATCCTCCGTACAGTGCCCCAACTCTGGTTCATTCCCTGCATCTCAGCCTCCACAGTCCTCCGCCAGGCTGCCTCCGGTCGTCCTCTCTCTCGCCTTCCCCCAGGGGTCCAAAGCATAGCTGTTCCTGTGATGGCATCGGGGTCTCTCCTGAGGACATGGCCAACCCAGCTCCAGCGTCCGCCAGCTATGATGGTGTGCATGTCCTCCCGCTCGCTCCGAGTAAGCAGATCTTGGTTGGTGATGGTATTCGGCCAAAAGATGCGGTGAACTCTTCTTAGTCATGTTGTGTGAAAAGAGGACAACCTCGACATTTCCTTCTCTGTAACTCGCCAGCATTCCGCACCATAGAGAAGCACAGAGAGCACACAGCTCTGACATAATTTTAATTTTGTGCTTGTTGTCGTAGATTTTTGATAGGAGAATTAAGACATAGATTGGTCGCTTCTGAATAGAAATAGAATAGGTGATAGCTCTGTGAGAGATAATAATAGAAATAGATTTTCACGAGTGAGATGGTGAAAACTAGGTAATTTTTGTCCCTGAATTTGAGAAGTTTTTCTCTCCTTCAGCCTATCTCTACAACAGAAAGCATTTGTCAGACAAATACCTCAGTATATATATTTAGATGTAATATATGTCAACCACTCACAAACACAACCACATAAGTGACGACAGTTAGACGTACCAACGTGAAAACTATAACAATGAAATATAAATATATTTTGGGACAAGCTGACTGACACACTGTTATAAGTTTATGTAAATTTTATTATCTTAAGATAATGTACCCATACCGTAAATTTGAATATCAATCACATATAAATATACATAGGTTAATGAATTACTAAAAGAGTAATAGACCCATAGGTATAATCTTTTCCCCCGACGTTTAGCCCACGATCCTGTTAGAAGAAAAGTGATAGCCCCAAAGAGTCACGGATTCATACGCTATAGTCTAAGAATTCCCTCTAAGGTTAAGAACAGAGTTGATACATTAATCTATTCTACGAGGGAAATATCATTAGCAACAAACTTGCATAAAGAAATTCCAAAAGTGGGTGCATAAATACAAACAAATTTGAAAGAATCACTCGTTCCGCTTTCACTCGGTTCATTCAGCAGGGGCCCCTGTCGTACTTTCTTACCTACAATCTGGCTGGCGTTCGCCGTCTGGCGCAAACTTCAGGACACACACACCGTAACGTAAATCTGTATTTCGTTTGGTAAAGTGAAACCCAGCTCTGCAAATCAGGTTTCATCCAATGTTCCGGGGAGCTTTCACTTTAACTGTATTTTCAGATTACTGTTAGTGTCACTTGAATCAGGTAAGATAAGAAATTTTAAACTAGCTCACAGTGTCAGAACTCGAGGTTTCCAGTACTTCGGAAATGCCAGGTTGATAACTTCTCTCAATATGTATATATGTTCTTGGTCACACCACAATTAGTAAATGTCGGAAATGTTATTGTTTGTAATATAGTTCGCCACAGGGCTGCATGTACTAGAGATTTTTTTAGGAAGAATTTAATCTGGCGCGATCGCCCAGTTACTTCATTTAGTCTTAAAGTTCGTGAAATTGGTACTCTGCCGTTTCTGGATGCAAACGCACTGCCAGACAGGTTTTACTTTGTAAACCCACGCATTTAATGACACAAATTTTTTTCTTCTCAGATTTTACTCATATGTACTACACCGCTGGTAGAGGTTGGGAAAGAAAAACATATAGAATACATAATATTATTCACATATCCTATGTCTACCTCGCGTACAATAACATATATATTCACTTCGGTTATTTAATTAAAATCAGAAACTATAAGCTTTAAGCTTGTCTCATCGTTTAAAACTCCCGTGAAATATATTATAGTCATTACCAAAATCAATCTTCATGATTTAGAAATACGTACATATTTCGTCAATACTCAATGATGACTCAGTGCATTAATTTAGTTTAGTTAAAATATTCTCTACTAGTTACTAGCAGTTTAATTAAATTTAATTATAGCTGAATTAGTTTTTTTTTTTCGCTAGAAATTATAATTTATTCTGCTATCCACTGTAAAACTTAGAGAATATAGCTAAAATATCATTTAATCACTCTACACAGAAATAAAACTAGTGAAATAAAAAAGGCGATTTACCACTTAAATCACTCAACACTACTAGATATATAATATTACCTCCAGACAGAACTACAGGCGATCACCAGGAAACTAGAATTATTCACTTATATCGGTATTCTAGAAGCTCGGCAAAATTGTCGAGAAAACTAAGAACTTCGCTATACAAGCTTATTCTCTTGCACGAAGCGATCCGTCTACTGCAATATAGGAGGACTGAATGAATGAAGTCTAACTACTCTGGTATAATATCTGAAAACAGACAAACGATGCACGCTATTCTCGAAAACCCGAATAGTCCCGTCTTAACACCTACATTAACTCAGGCGCCGGCAATAAAACTGCCAGTGCTCGTTCTAACACCTGCCGCTACCTCTGGTCATTCCCGAGCGATGCATGTTGGCGCATCTCACACCCATCACCGAGAAACTTAACCGTAGAAGCTTCGTGTCAGATGAAAATGTTAGACGATTGTCTGCCATCATATGTCTGTCGAGAACGAATTTCACACTATTCGGTCTACTCAAGAACTTAGCTTAACAGCAATAAAAAAGTGTTGATAAATAAGAAAAGAATGGGCAAAGGTTTGAATGGGAGAGTTATATTTTCCCAATCAACCGAATGCGAAAAAAGGATAAAAGAGCGATAATAAAGTAGAAGACACGGGTAGAATAAAGAAAAGATATAGAAATTTATTAATCATAAATCTCTCTGCGACACTTGTGCTGTATTGAGAGGACATCCAGATGTTGTTTAAGCTAAAAAAAAGGCTGTTCTTGCTTTATTCATTCTGATGTTGATGTCTTTGCCTGCCTCGCCGTCTGGTGTTACTATGCATCCTAGGTATGTGAAGGTGTCTGTCTGTACCAGTTGCTGATTCCTTACTGATATGGGCTCAGGGTTGCTCACATTGAGCGTCATGACCTCTGACTTCTTTAAATTGATGTTCAAGCCCACCTGCTGGCTATACTTATTAAGTCTATCCGTTTTTTCCTGGATGTGTTGATGTGAATGTGCTAGTAGTGCAATGTCATCTGCATATTCCAGATCTTCCAATGTAGAAAATGTAGTCCATCTTATTCCTCTTGGACTGCCCTCTGTTGTCTGGCGCATCACCCAGTCTATGACTGTTAAAAATAGAGTTGTTGATAATAGGCATCCCTGTCGTACTCCTGTCTTCACCTCAAAGGTTAGGTTGCTCTGCCCAACACTACATGTAAAGTTGGCATTGAGGCTTTTTTCGATTGACACTATGCAGCTTGGAATGCCATAAGCCCTCAGTATTTTCCATAAATTGTCCCTATGTATGCTGTCAAAAGCCTTTTCAAAATCAACGAAATTAATGTACAGCTGTCTTTGCCATTCTGAGCACTGCTCTATAAAACAAACAAGATAGTAATTGAAAAGAGAGAGAGAGAGAGAGAGAGAGAGAGAGAGAGAGAGAGATAGAAAGAGAGAAAAGAGCAGGATTTTCATGGTATCTGCTTGACTTGCCGTTCGAAAATGACTGCACAATTTGCAAGTTTATTTGTGGAAAATGTTCAGTTGTTTCAATCAATCGTCAACTCCAGACGTACTATTGGGAGATAATAATGTAATCTGTTATTACCCAAAATGGCATCTGGAGACACACCCAGACATGTGTCGGGGAAGGTAGGTAACAAATACTTATGTTTTAGACAGGACTCGCAGATTATTGTAACAAAACAATAGTGCCTCGATTTTTCCAACATGGACACCTGATGATATTTTAAGATAGAATGTTAACTTTGTCATATTGCAAATCCACGTTAGTGGTAAACAAGGCTGTCGAAAGATAACAATAGTGATAGTGGAACACTAGGAGCAACGTAATCGCTTCCGCCCAGACTTTCCAATGGTAAACAACTACGAGAAAGTTACATCTTGGAGGAGGTTATCAGTGTTATCATCGGTGATGTAGTGAATTTGGTAAACATGACAGGCGACACGGAAGTGGCAAGACCTTATTTAATCATGGAGTATGTTTAGATGATGTTTCAAATAACATGTAAGGGGCAATAACTTATGTGTCATTTAGTAATGTTCTACACGAGGGTGGGGGATACCCCTTCCAAAATCAGACGTTAATTTTGTTTGTTTTGGCATTAAAATGACGAACTAAACTACTTCTGGCTAGATCTGTCCACAACGGAGAAACATGTGCGTAGCAGCAACAATTTCGCTTATAACCTACAGCATTTTAAGACTTACACACTGCATTTCCAGTCTCATGAAGGAGAAATATATAGCAAGGAACACAGAATATTAGGATCCAATATAAGAAAGGCTATCGGACTGGACGCAAACTCTAAAGTTAAAAAGGTGTACCTCCAGAGGCATCACTTTGCACCCCCAAATTCAAAAATCCTACTTCATTTGCACCCAGTTATACACCTAACACACCTGAAGGTCTAAGGCATCTTTAACAGCTGCCAGACATATTACGGTCGGTTTTCGTGCATCAAGTCTATGAATCTAATTCTTAGCCCAAAATCTATTGGGGTAAGTGTTTGAGGTACAAACTGCCAGCAGTTGACGCTAGACGCCTACATCAGACGGGTCTTGAAGACGCTTACCTTGACAACTGATGCAGTTACTACGGCCTTGCTGCAAGGGACGTGCTACTGCCACATTATTTGACCCCGAAAGAGAAGAAACAGTCCAAAACGTCCAAAGTATCTCTGGGAACTAGCAGTAATAGAACCCAACATCAATGACAAATCATCGTCAACACCTGGTCAGTTGAGTACCAAAGTATTGGCAACAGTAGATTAACTCTGTAAAATTTTCACTCATATCATCCTATCATTATCAAAACTTAATTGATTATTTCCTTGTTAAAATATTTTTGTTTCTTTCACTCTTGTTAACCAATAAGGATTATTAAACATGTTATATGTAACTATAAATCTATAATTGATTTAATCATTATTGAATGGATTTGCACCAGTATGACTTAGTTGTTTTTTAAAAAAAAATACATTTAACATACAGAGCTAGACACTTAATTGTAGCTGAATCACCTTCAGCTGGGGGGCTCAGAAAATACAAAACAATAATTGTCCTCACATAAGGGGCGGAGAATAATAAGTTCATAGTGGCTTAGATGGTCTCAGTTGTTATGCTTGCCATTCAGTAAAATTCCTGTGAGCCTCCCTTAAATAGAAGCATCATTGTTCTATTTACATCTCTGCCAACAGTAATCTTGATCGAAAGATGATACCTTTTAAAACTCTCATCCTTTTACTCGGAGTTTGGCCATTAGTGGACCACTACAGCATAGCAGGGGAGACAATCCCGCCCCAATTTGATAGTTAAAATGCACTTAACATATACAGTATGTTTACTGTTACTTGTCGTATGGTTAGTTCTGTTTCTATATTCCCTCTCCCCTGACCAAATTGAAAAGGCCCTCATTATGGCATCGTCAGAAATAAAGAAAGATAGACAAGAAAATACAAAGCAAAATGGAGCAAAAAAGCAGATAGGGAAACTGCATATGACGTGAAACCATAAATGGCGTTCAACAACTAATAGTACAAACCAATAACGATATATTAGCAGCCCCCTTCAGTCATAACTGACGATGGGAATGCGCCTGTGAGGGGATAGCTCTCAGCCTTTTTTTTTTTTTTGGCTTAATTTTCCTTTCGGTGTGTTCTTTTCTCTTCTGCTTGTTGTGAGAGCTTCTTTTTGTCCAATCTGAGGTGGAGCCGTAGGGAGCATCGCCACTTGGTGCGATCGACTGCTTCATCCTGACAGGTTGTTAGATTTATGTCCAGTGTCGTCATATCTCTCTCACAGACATATTTGAGCCTCAGCTGCGGTCGCCCGACTGTTCTTTTGCCATCTGCCAGTTTTCCGTCAAAAATTTCTTTGGGGATGCGACCATTTTCCATGCGACGGACATGGCCAAGCTAGCGTATTCTGCGCTATCTGAGCAGTGTATTCGTGCTTTGAAGGCCAGTACCTCGACATTTGTCACTTTGTCCTTCCACGAAATACCAAGGATGTGATGTAGATTGAGCCTTCTTTCTTGCTTAACATAGGTTGTCCATGTCTCGCTGCCATTTAGAAGTATTCTGATGACTCAGGTGTTATATACCACGGCTTTGGTCTTCATAGTGAGCTTGGAGTTTCACCAATCACGATATAGGGGATGTTTGAAACACTCTGGACACGCACGTTCATCCATGGGAATCAAGAGTTCTTCTATACCTAATTTAACTTATATAATTGACTGAGCTTACAACAGACACTCTATTCACCCAGACCATACGGTCTATTATATTCGGACATACGCGCTAATATAATCGATAGACCCTGTGTCTAGGTAGTACGGAGCGCTCCTCGCCAATGCGAGGCAAACATTTACTTTAAAAAAATACGCATCTCTTAAGAATCATGTACCAAGCTGTAAGTTTGAAATGCCATGAAGGAGCCATTAGAATTATAGAAAGTACGTGGTTTGAGAAATACACACTGCGAATTCCACGGGCTAATTCTTTTACGCATGTGAGCACAGTCCAAGAAATTTAAACGGGGTGTATTGGTCAACTGGTACATAGCTTTCTATTATTATTCTGTTTTTTGCAGCGATTAAAAATTTAATATAAGCTTGTTAAAGAGAATGATATCATATACGAATACATAAGGCCAGAGGAGCTGTCACTGCATTGGGAAATATGTGGTATTCAGACGAAATAATATCCAACATAAAAATAAGAACCTTTAACTCAGATGCAAAAGTTGTCATATTGCACGGTGTCAAACAGAGAACAACAAAGATGGAAATAGTTAGGCAGACGTATGAAAACTTCAGAATGCAAGCTGCATTCAATATACGACAGCCGAGATAAACGTGTAACCACATGGTGGAAGAAACTTTAAAGAAATGTAAAAAGAAATCCTACCAACCAGACAATAACCAGTAAACCTATAAATTAAAGAAACAAAGTTATAGCTAACATGCATTAACCTCAAGAAACAAAACACTAGTATAACTGGACATGTCATCGATGGAAATTTAAATGGGAAGATATGAGCAGAGCAGCCAAATAGAACATGTGTACATCTGCATAGTATTTGTTATTCTCTATAGCGTGTCTACACTTGTCACCTTTGTTTAGCGTTCGTAACTGATGAAGGTTAATTCCGAAACGCCCCGTGTGTCTAGTGTATTGTTCACCCCCTGTAAACTGAATCCCATACGATTTTTAATTGGTTTAAAAAAAAAATTAACTTTCAAATAGAAGATGTACGAGAACAATAGAAGAAGGAACGAAAGAACAAACGCAAAAATATTTATTTTATCACGGTGAAAAATTGACTTTATTGACTGCACACATTTTTACTTTCCAGTAATTCATTTTAGCAGTTGAAATATACAACGTAATTATTAAAGTAACTAAAATAACAGAACAGGTGGAATACAAACTTCTGACAAAAATGTTTTTGGTAATTACAAAGAATAAAGTATTTTAATTGACAATAATAAATTGGCAGTATGAATATCACATTTAAAACAAAATATAGTTCATATTAGTTCTGAACATTATTCATTATTCCAGTTCACAAACCGGAAACTTCTGGGCAGACACAAACCCGACGTATGAAGGTATAAATTGGTATAGAACAAATGTTGCGTCCCTTTATTTACCATGAAAGACAATGCATGAACAGACAAAGATGATGACAAATCGTCTGAAAAATGATGACAGATTGTCTGACAATGATGACAAAGTGTATGAATATGATGACAAAGCATATGGATTATTGTTACAAGATTGGTAAAATAATGCTAGAAACAATATTGTGTTTACAGGCGTGGTGTAAAAAGAAACCAAAAAAAAAAAAAAAAAATACAGTAGAGCCTCGATTATCCGAACTAATTGAGTCCAATGGTTCGGTTATTCAAATAGTTCGAATAATCAAATATATGTGAGAATACCCAGTTTATACGAAACAAAGTGTTATTAGGTCTACAATTAAATTATTATATGCAAGGTTATTTTGAAATATAAAGTATTATTTTAAAATATAATTGATTTAGAAAATGGTCCGTTAATAAAAACCAGAACGTATTGAAGAAACAATGTATATTATCATATAATTAAGACTTTTTCTATGCAATAATGCACATATCTTTGAATAAATAACCGGAAAAGAATGCATTAAACTGCAGGAGTAATACGTTTTTACCGTTTGTCGTTTTCGAGTGAAAACTACAATCTAACGTAGCTCGTATCTGTTTAGTCCTCAACATGGACAATTTCGGAGGTCAACTTTTGAAAAATCAATACACATTTTTCAAATTTTACTAAAACCTAGATAATATCTCCTCACTTTGAGTTTTTCATAGGACTCGGGAACTTGGGGGTGGAGTTGGTTGTAATGTTAGGGGATAAGGTAAAAAAAAAATCAAACTTATAAAATTTAAAACCAAAGAGCTTTTCACCCGAGTGAGTCTTTACACACATGAAACACAAAGGATAGCTTTTTGCAAAGGAAGTTTTTCCACCGAAATGAAAGCAGACAGCACTGCCATAATTCATTTGTGTAGGATGGGGGTAGATATTTTGGACATGTACAAATATTGAAAACTGCGCTGGTCCAAAAAAAAAAAAAATAAATAAAGAGAGAAAAACAAAGATAGATCGCTAATGTATTGTGAATTCGGACAGTTCATGCAACGGTTAACCCTTTTTTCACCTTAGTTTCAATTTAAATACCAGAATTGATTATGCTTTGTATTTACGGAATCCAACAGATGACTTCAATATTGTTATGAATATCATGTGAATTCATTAAAATGTATGTAAAGAGTATCTCTTTGTTTTCTGATTGCAAACGTTAATTATTTTTGGAATGTCCGACATGTGAACGAGCAAAGAGGCAATATTTTCACAAATACAAGGCGTACAACGCCCATAAGTTGCCAATCCCCGAAAGGGAAGCAAGTAATAGCAATACTACAACCAACCATGCATGTCGTAAAGGGCGACTAAGGAAGTTTGGGTAGAGGGCCGGTTACCTTATCCTGTAGGCAATTCTGAAAACCACTAAAGCTTCCACAAGTAGTCACAACAGTAAGTCAATCCAGTTATACAAGATAGAAGAGGGTACTCTGTTAAAAAGGCTCATGACGAAACACAGAGTAAGCCGAACGAACTCTGGGTTGCCGACTCACTGTTTGACAGCTACGAAAACACCCCGAATTTTAAATTGGAATGTTCATACTCTAAACAAACAAAGAAAAACTGCACATGTAGCAGCAGAAAAGGTTAATTACAAGATAGATATTCTGTGACTCAGCGAGAACGAACGAACTGTATTTTCGAAGGGTTAAGAATTGAGCGCGCAGGCCCGTCTAACATTCTGCCCTTCCAAGGTGAAAGGGTATAAAAAAGAAGAAACTCATCATTGAAGGTAGAAATGGTGCTTCCTTTGGGCATGAGGAAGAAAGTGCCCACCACAGTGAAAGGGTGACTCTAATGCTACCTAAAGAAGCACAGAAAGCACTCATAGAATTCGAAGCAATGGGACCCAGAATTATAACAGCAGCATTCAAAACAGCTAAAAGGAAGATACACATATCCAGTGTTATGCACCAACCAATCACAAAAAAGGACCAGTGAATAAATAGACTTTTACACCAGACCACAAAATATGATGGACGGATAAAATGAGGAGAACAGACATCACAGTTTTGATTGGTGACCTAAATGCTAAGATAGGTACAGGCAATAGCGGCCTTTGAAGAGACTATGGCTAAACACGGACTAAGAACAATGAACGAAAATGGGAATCTATTCACAAACTTCCGTGCTTCAGATCAACTGGCTATAGGAGGAATGAAGCATGTTCCCGCATAAAAGAATACACAAAGCAGCATGGCTATGGCCAGACCACAGAACAGAAAATCATAATGATCATATATGCATAAACAAAAAGTTTAGATTATCATTGCATGACGTAAGAGTATGAAGAGGAGCAGATGTGGCATCAGATCACGATTTTCTGTTACACAAAATAAAGATGAAACTCAAGAAATGTACAATAGCATATAGTTATAGGCAACAGTTTAATGTAGGATATCTAAGAAATAAAGAATGAGATAAAGTCACAATTTCCAAGAAATACTAAATTCTTCAACAGCTGGATGATGTAGCGTGTACAAAAGACCACTGGCAATAGATTAAAGCTATATGGAGTGAGACATGTAAAGAAATCTTTGGAAAAAGAGAACCCCATCACAAAGCATGGATAACAGCAGGAGCCATGAATAAGAAAAAAAAAGACAGAAAATAAAACTAGAAAGCAAATTAAAACAGAAGCAATACCAGAAGTTCCAAAGCCAAGACTCAAGAAGTGTACACAGAAGCAAACAAAGAGATAAGAAAAAACATCAATAGAGACAAAAGGAAATATATTGATGAGTTGGCAAGAGAGGTAGTGGAAGCTGCAGCCAAAGGAAATATGAGAGACCTGTAAAATAGCATCAAGAAGCTAACAGGGAAGTGCAAGCAAGCAAATAGCCTCATCAAAGACACGAATAAGAAATTTCTTTGCAATATGCAAGAGCAAAAGATGAGAGGGACACAATATTCTGAGGAACCTCTCAATAGATCAGCTCCGCAAAATTCCACAGACATCCAGCCAACAGAAGAAGTTACAGGCAACCTTTGAAAGACCAGACAAGAAAGAAATCAAGAAAGCCATATAGCTTCTAAATGATGGAAAAGTGGCTAGTCCAGATGTCATTCCTGCAGAGGTCATCAAAAGATATTGACAACAACTCTACAGATATACTATACTTATTACTTGATCAAGTCTGGGACTTGAAGGAATACTCTGACGGTATTGCCTCCCCTGCTTTGCAGTAGTGGCACAACAGTGGCCAAAACTCAGGAGTATCTATTATAGGCTTCAATGGAGTTTATCTTTACAGAAGATTACTCTTGGCAGAAATGTAGTTAGAAGAGTAGTAAAGCTTCTATCACGTCGGAGTCTTCACAAGATATTCAGATAAGCGAAAACAATGCTGGCTGTTGCTGAGCACGTTAATTCTGTAATCTGCCAACACATTTTATGAATAATTTAGCAATGGTTTATTCTAGCTCGTTAAGCCCCCGCCGCTGAGTTTCTCGGCGGAATTATTATTATATTATTATAATATAGCTTTGTTTAGAGTGTGTGTTTAGTAACTTTGACTGAGACAAACATGTAGTACATTCAAAATGATTAAATCGAAGTTAAATTTGTAACATTACAAATAACAGAATTTAATAATCATTTTAGGGTTAGCAGTAAAAAAAAATAAAGGTTTTCATCACTTGAAAGGTTTTTGCTAAAAAGTTCAAGTGGCAGCATATAGGTTAACTTAGCTGCCAACGATGATTCTAATCCTCCTTAGTTGGTTCTTTTCACTCGGCTCGCGCTCGTCTCTGGTCAAAGTTCAGGCGCTACACGTTCCCAGAAAGCTATGGAGTAACGGCCAAACTGGTTCTGCGTCTGTCGATAAGACCCTCTTATGATGGCGTCTCGCACTACGTCAGTCCACTTCTACCTTCACTTGGTTCCAGAGATAGTACTTTCTGCTGGTATCACCAATGAGCCAATCTTGGCTACAGACTTGTTGCTCAGATGAATAAAAGAGACGAATCGTTCTCTTACACTCGTCTGGGATGTCTTTAATTTTACGATATATTCTTCTCATACTTCGTGTGTCTTCAGTTTCCTAGTCGTGGTGTTCCTTATTAAAATGTAGAGATTTCCTGTGCGTTGTAATTCTTATCTGGTTCTCCAATAAAAGGTCCGGTTAATAAAAGGAATTCTGAATCTAGTCTTCACTCTGGCGAGGTCTGATGTTGTCTTGGCGAGCGTGAAATTCACAGTGAAAAAAAAAACTGCGAAAAGGTCAGACTATATTCCCTCTTTTCCCACGCCTTCGTTTGTGATGGAGTTAAATAAATGCTCCAATCATATTCAAACAGGTCGGGTGTGGTACTTTCAAAATATTTCCGACATGGAAAAATTTTGCACAGGCCACGTCTCCCATATATGGTAATATTATGTCCGATGCCATTGTGTGCAACCTTCCAAACACACCTCTGCCCATCATAACATTGGTACCGTGTTTTTTCTGGCGTAATGATTCAGGGATGGTCGCTAGTCACCTGAGTTTCGCCAGACAAACAAATCTGGTTCTATTTAGCACTCCTGCTCAACCCAAGCTTGGATAAACAAGCACCGTCGCTTGAAAAGATGGTCAGACAGATTGTGCGATAAAATATTGTCGTTGACCGTCTAATAACCTAGCGTAACTTAACACGTCTTCGTGAAGCGTGAATGCGACACAATAAGATAAGAATTACTCCCGTAGCTAATACTGCCATAGGAGAGTGGCGTGTTAGAGACTTTCCCCATGCTATGTCCAGCATAAAGAGTCAAATGTATGAAAGGGAAAAATGAAATGTCAAATAAAAGCGATCGGAAAGAAAAATGAAGAAGAAATGATACTGCCATAGGGCTGGAGGTGTGAGAGATCACACAAAAGGACATGGACAGACGTTTCGTCACAAATACCATCAGACTATCTTTTCATGTGCCTAAGAAGGGAGATTTACAAAAGTGCGCAAATTACAGAGACAAATGTTACTATCAGTGCCAGGAAAAATAATAAGCAGGATCATCCTTGAGAGACTTAAAGAGTCCACAGACAAACAGTTGTGCAGACCAGATAGCCACATTGAAAAAAATAGTGGAACAAGAATGGCTCGTCTATTTATATTAGATTTGTGGACTATGAAAAGGCATTTGCCAGTAGTGTGGAGAGAGAATTACTTTGAAAATTAATGAGGCATTATGGATCCTCATGATGATCATTAACTTAATAAAGAAAACATAAAAACACGACACGCACAGCTCTTCATGAAGGACAATTTGACAACCGATTGGAATAAGAACTGAAATGCGACAGCGATGCCTCTTGTCTCCATTTTGTTCTTACTGGCTATAAATTTGGTTATGTAAACATCGACTTCATCCAACAGAAATGGAATCCAATAGAATAAATAAACACCTGAAAATCTTATATTTTGCGGACGATCTGGCTCTCTTGTTCCCACAACCGTAATCAGATTCAGATATACTAACCGGAGATTCTCGCCTCGAGTAATAGATGAAAGATATAATGAAAGTGCTTGATGAGATGTCACAGCTAGTGGGTCCGAAGAGATGCAAAGAAAAAGCAACGGCAATGAGAATAGACGTTGTATATCAAGAAACACCATTAGAAGATGCAGAATTATACAATATACCTTGTCAGCAATTTAGACTGTTGGAGAGACAAATAAGGATGTCAAAATAAAATACAAAAGGCTAGAGAATCTTTCATTATGTTGGGAAATGTATGGAGATCAAAAGAAATAAAGTCCAACAGAAAAATCAAAATCATCAATTCAAATGTCAAGTCATTCTTATTGTATGGCTGTGAAGGAAGGAGAACAACAAAAATAACAACAAGAAAGCAGCAGACCTTCACAAGTGGGTGCTTACGCTGAATATGATTGAAGTCTGTCATAACAAATAAGATCACTAATGTGGAACTGATGAAAAGAACCAGACAAGTGCCAGTCGAACAAGAGATGAGAAGAAGACGCTGGAGATGGATAGGACACACACTGAGAAAACCTGTTGATTGCATTACCAGGCAGTCCTTGTTCTTGAATCACCAGGATCAGACCAGGATCAGACCAGGATCAGAAAACGAACGAACGAACTATATTTTCATAATAATAATAGCCCCTTCAGTCATAACTGACTTTGGGAATCGCCCCTGAGGTGACAACCCTTAGTTGCATATTTTCCTGGTGCTCCTTTCTATCGCCCAATCTGAGGTAGCGCCGTAAATAGCATCGCCACTTGGTGCGATCGGCAGCTTCATCCTCCCACGTTGCTGGATTTATGTCCAGTGCCCTCATGTCTCTCTTGCACACATCTAAGAACCTCAGCTGCGGTCGCCCAACTGTTCTTCTTCCATCTGCTAGTTGGCCATAGATGATATCTTTTGGGATGCGACCATCTTCCATGCGGCGAACATGGCCAAGCCAGCGTAGTCTTTGCTGTCTAAGCAGTGTATACCTGCTTTGAAGGCCAGCAAGTGACAACACCTCGATATTTGTCACTTTATCTTTCCAAGAAATGCCAAGGATGTAGAGTAGGCACCGTAGATGGAAGGTGTTGAGCCTTCTTTCTTCCTTAGCATAGGTTGACCAGGTCTCACTGCCATACAGGAGTGTGCTGATGATGCAGGCGTTTTATACTACACCTTTGGTCTTCATTGTGAGTTTGGAGTTTCCCCAAACACGCGATGTGAGGCGGGCAAAAGTAGCTGCAGCTTTGCCAATGCGGTCGTCAATTTCTGTGTCCCGTGAGAGTTTGTCATTGATGGTAGACCCCAGGTATGTGAAGTGGTGCACCACTGCAAATTCATAGTTATCGATAGTGATAACTGGTGCAGCACCCACATTCTGACTCAACACATTCGTTTTCTTTAGACTTATTGTGAGGCCAAAGACCTTGCATGCTTGGGTGAAACTATATTTTCAAAGGGTTAAGGGCGCGCAGACCCGTCTAACAATCTGCCCGTCCACTCTCATTTATCTTGCACACTATATCCTTTCATTCCCGTATGTTACTTTAAGCCTTAATTTAAAGGCATGCAACATTATAAATGGTAATGTAACAGCACATATTTACAGTATCCAATCATAATCAAAATTAGGTATGTTTTTTTTTTAAACAACCAAGAAAGTAATGAAAAAAACACACACACAACAAAAACAGCAAAAGCAATAAAAAAAGCAGAGAGAGACCAAGGAATACATGGATAAGAGATTTGGAGACAGACATGAAGGAGATGACAAAGACAAAGACATGGAAAGACCTTGAGCTGATGTCAGGAAGACTTGACTTGTTGAACGCCTAAGTTCCGTGGGGAGCTGAAGGGTGATAATGAATAATGAATGAAGTCATTAAAAACACAACAACACAACACAACACAACACAACACAACACACCACACCAAACCACACCACACCACACCACAACACAACACAACACAACACAACACAACACAACACAACACACACACACACACACACACACACACACACACACACACACACACGCACACAACAATAGCAATGTTGTATGCTTTCATTTCGGAAATTAAAAAAAAAAATATTTCCCTCTACAAAAAGCTTTTACATATCTCATATAAATCGAGTTGACTGTAACAAATATCCATGCTGAGACTCAACAGATAACGGCTACCCTATAGATTGTAGTTTTTGTGACATAATGGGGCGCCCCTCTCGATCTGTGTTTCACTCCGGCAGTAATCGGTGCATTTGTAGTACTGATTTTATTGCGTGCTTTCAATTGTCGCACTTTCTTTCTTTCGATACTATGTAGCAGATAGTTTATATTTTCAAGTATTCTTTCACTAATTTCAGTATATTGTGTCTTGTTTGTTATCTGACACTCCTTGGGGATGATAAACACCTCACATTTGCAGGGAGAGGTAGAGATAATATTACGAGAGGCAGGTTGGTAAAATTCCCTTGTACCAAGCTTGGCCGCTACGGACTAACACGTACACCACCCAGCGCTATCTGCCTAATCACCGATAAGACGGGTGCGCGCATCACCAAAGCTTGGAATACGGGGAGACAACTGATGGACAGACACAGATAAGAGATTACTTTCTGATAAAGTAATGAATTGTTACTTTTTGAATACGTTGTCATATGAGGTTAACGACATGTTCGCGAGTCTGTGCGTACGGCATCGTATGTCTTATTGCCATATACGGTAATACGTGACCTTTTGCTTTACGCACCTTATTTCACGAGGACAGATTTTGAAATCACTACACCCTACCCCGCCTGTTTGAAAATGATTGGAGCGATTATTTAACTCCATAAACAACAGATGCGTGGGAGCACGGAAATACAACCTGACACGTTTCGGTGTTATTCCACTCTGAAGATCGCTTGCCAAGATACCAGACCTTGCTAGAGTGAAGCCTAGAATTCAGAATTCCTTCGTAACATACCGGACACCTTTTATTGGAGAATTTTGGACGGACTTTCATAGCCCAGGAAATCTCTTTCATTTTAAATAAGGAAACCGGGACTGAGGAAACTGAAGGACCACCCACGAAGTCAAAGAGGGAACGCATTAAATTAATGACACCCCTGACGCGTGTAAGAGGCCGATTCAAGCTTCTTTTATTCATCTGAGCAAAAAATCTGTGAGCCAGGATTGGCGTAAGTTGTCATTTCACATTCTATATTTCTCATTACTAACATGTGAACTAACATATATATGTATATTGCCATGTGAATTTTAATATGTGAAAATCGCTAGTGGATGTCCAAGTCATTTGAGGCCGGCAACCTCAGCGTATAGAATGATGATTCATGAACCCCCACTGCACGGACTGGTGATTGCTTTATTGTTAGTTTCTTAATTAGAACTAAACAGAAAGTAGTCTCAAGTTCCATACGGAGCAGGGAGGGAAAAGGATAAAAGGTAAAGGATCCCGTTACACGCTCATTGAGGCATATTGTGAATATGGTTGTCAGAAACTGTATTGATGATATTCCCAGATGTCAAGATACTATAAGATATATGATGATGGGGGGTGGCGTGTGTAGATGCTGATCAACACTAGGGGTATGAATAACACGAACGCCACTGGTTACAGTTCCATAACATTTATTGAGCATTCACATAGTGTCCTGAATATCACTCATATTGGCAAGCATACTGACTCACCTCCAGGCTGACATTGCCTATAGGAAATAACACTCACTACAATAACTAGGGACTGGCTTCCCTGACGTGCACAGACAGCACACTAAATACCTATATGTGTGGTATACCCTCCTCGCACAAATAAATCACCATCCAGGTGTATATCACTTATTAGTGATTGGCGGAATGCACATCGCCATATAGATTCACAGAATCTCCTCTCCAGGCGGGACAAAACACTTCGCCTGTATTTATTCCAAAAACCAGCTACAAGGCGGGAAACGCGTCGCCTTTCTTCACGGTAGCTCCCAGGGCGGACACGGCAACGCCCTATCTTGTTCTCTACAACAGGAATATAAATATAGTTCCTCCTGGAACACTCTTAGGCGGAAAAACCGTCGCCTGTATGATAATGCATAGCACCTATCACATCATTAATATAATAATCCCATATATGAATTATACAGTCACAAATACGAGCTTACAGCTCGGCTTCCAAATCACAGACTCGAGCGTCCAGCTCGGCTGTCAAACACAGAATCCCTCAGTCACACCAGACTTGTATTCACTACATGCTTTCTCCCAACGCATGCACAAGTCACACCATGTTGACATAAAGTCAGACATTAACTCAGTAGCTGAGTTACACTTAAACAAGTGTTAACAACAGTTCAGTGACCCTTAACACCAAACACTATCATCATTCATACTCATGAAAATGTTCTGTGACATCCACCCCCCTCTCCAGATTGAAAACGAAGTTTTGCACCGAAGACCTGAGTACACGCCACAGAACCCCTCATGTACCAACACATAATTGGCTGGAAACATATGGTCTTACTGAAACAGTTGTCATATTACTGTGACTGGAACATTTACACAATAAACGATGGGTGAGTCACACTCTAACCCATACCACAGTTCTCCATACTACCTCTCACATGGAGCAAATGCTACAACATACTGTCATACCATTCCACTAATGGAGACAAATTATAGTTTAGTGCAATATCATAACACCCGTGAAAAAGTTATACTCAACGTATGTGTAAATCATGTTATAATATAAGGTATATTTTCAGCGTGCAGAAAGGAGTGTTTATACTATGAGATTATGTCTTATTATTGATGCTTAGATATGATTAACTAATATGTAACATATGTTGCGTTTGATAGACCAGGTTTGGACAGGCGTTGTTATTTTTCACGACTACCAAGTACATGGGGTGGATTAGTTCATGCTCATATTGTGTTTAGTACATAGGGTGAGAAGGCATGAACGACAATGGTGTTGGACGACTTTAGCATTCTCTAGGTAGATGAGGAGGTGCCGTCTCGGCATTTTGTTCGTCCATACTTCGAAGGGGGTTGGGCGTGACTCCTCCGGTGGAAGAAAACTTCGTTTTCTTTCTTAAGGGGGAAAGGGGGGTGGATGTCACAGTATATATGTTCGACAAAATATTAGGTTGGTCACGCTGTGAGTGGCAACATTGATAGAATAAAAAACCCGTTTGGTCAGTTGACCGGAAGGGAGGTGGACGCAAATTCTGGCGCAAAAAGTTAGTTGACTTTCTGGCCTTCGACCGGGATAGGTCGTCTCTTTTGTTCCCTGTCAGCGTTTTGCTGGAGACAGTTCGCCATTGTTGTTCAGGTTTATTGCTTGCCTTTTCTTCATGCGATCTTTGCATAATGCTAGTGTTAATGTATTTTTCTAGTGGCATTTCCTTAGATCGGTGATGTTGAGTCATTTATGATTTAGTTTTGCCTGATCTTAGTATATAAGTTCGTCGGTGAGCGAAAGTCATTGTGATGTCCATTCAGGATGGCCATACCACTGGGTATGATACTTATATATTAAGTTGTTAGTAGTGCAAGCTGTATTGGCATTTATGGTCAGTGTATTTCATATGTATTATGAGCCGTGTGGGGCTTCATTGTGTGCAGTGTATCATTAAAAGGGAACTTACCTGTTAAGGGTGTTATAGTTAATTATTGTCAGCTACTGTATGCTGTGGTCGTCCTCTAGTGGTACGAGCCAAGTATGAAAGTGTTTAGATATTGAAAACCAACAGTATAAGTAGCTTTCTGACAATGGTGTTAGGCCAATATTTTCTTGACCATCGGCAGACTAGGGGTGATGTGGTCAGCATCACACCGGCCGCCTTACCCTTCCCAGAGTTGCTCTGGTAACCAATTTTTGAGGCTGGGTCGACCCCGGAGCCGTTTGCGGTCTAAAAATTATCCCCTCAACTGGGGATCGAACCATGGACCACCGAGCAAGGAAGCCAGTGCACTAACCACTGCGCTACCGCGGCTCCCTGATAGAAAGATAAAAGAAATGATGTACATTTTAATTATAATACTTACAATTTCAAGCAGTGTAAATGTCCAGATAAACATATTCACTTTAAAATTAATGTAAGTTTTCAAGCTTTAACCGAGTGTAAATATCTATGTGAAAATATTTATTTTAAAGTTAATGAAAGTTTCAAACTTTTTTTATCAGTGTAAACATAAATGAAAACATATTTAATTTATATTGCGAACACTTTTCAATCAGTGGAGATGTAAATGTAAAAAGACTCTATCTGTATTATTAACCTTTTCATTTAAATGTAATGTAAAGCTAAAGCTATTCTATTTTAATGTAAAGAAAGTTTTATCCTGAGGGATTAAATTTAATTCTCATCCAGGGTAAATTCTGAGATAAATGGGATGGTGGAATGGGAAGGTAGGGACCCATAACCATGGGTTGGAAAACGCAATACTCAGAAGAGCGTTTCGTATCTATTCTTTATCATAGTTATTGGTGGTACTAGCAGAAAGTACTATCTATAGAACCAAGTAGACGTAGAAGTGGACTGACGTTGTGCGAGACGCCATCATAAGAGGGTCTTATAGACAGACACAGAACCAGCTTGGCCGTTACTCCTTGTCGTTCTAGGAACGTGCGGTGCCTTTAATCTTGACCAGCGACAAGCAGTGTACCCAGAACCCATCAGCGGTAGCAGAAACTACTATTGGTAGCTAAGTGAAAAATATACGCTGCCAAAGTGAACTTCCTTCATAAGAATTCTATCATATATCACTGATGAATGCTTTCTTTTTCAAACTATTCAAATTATTTTCCAACTGTTAAAACTTAAGTGATTATTAAATTTTGTTATTTGTAATGTTACAAATTTAACTTCGATTCAATCATTTTAAAGTTACTGCATGTTTGTCTCAGTCAAATTACTACACACATTCTAAACAGAGCTATTTCAGAATAATAAGAATTCCATGGGTAAATCAGGGATGGGGCTTGAACGAGCTGAAATTAATAAGTGCTTAATTCCTTCACAAAAGTTGTCGGCAGATTCTAGAATTAACGTGCTCAGCCAAAGCAGCATTGTTTTCGCTTATCTGAATATCTTGTGAATACTCCCTTTGTAATAGAAGTGTCATTACCCTTCTATCTACATCTCTGCTAAGAGTAATCTTTTGCGAACGTAGATACCTTTGAAGCCCATTTTAGAAACTCTTGAGTTTTGGCCACTGTTGGGAGGCAAAGCAGGGGAGGCAATACCGTCACAGTTTTCACTCGAAATATACATGTATATCGGGTGGGGTGTGGGGGTATTTTGGCCTAGGGTGGTATATTCTAGCTTTGGCCAGATAATACCCAGGGTATTAAGCGGCCTAAGCCACAATTTACACTAGGGGTTTGTCGTACAGATAGGTTGTGAGTTATTTTTGTCCCGTCTGATTAGAGTGGATGTTGATAAGTACGTGAGAAACAGGTGTGAGAAACAGATTTCACGGGTGATAGTTTAAGGAACAAATATGTCTATAGAATGAGTAAGTTTCTCTATTCCAACGTATCTATACGACTATAATTTAGTACAAGACAACCTTGCCCTCCTCATACATATAAATATAAATTTAACTACACACACACAGCTATGTGACAACAAGACACACAAACGTGAACAACTACGGTTAATTGGGTATGGGTCTGACCAACACACAAAGTTAAGTTTCTTTTGTTGTTTATTATCATTTAAACTTGACAACATCGAATATCTAAAGAAAGATCAAATAAAATCAGATTTACATACATATGAAAATAACAGAATAAATGTGCCCTCCCCCTGTGGAGAAAAGATCCCAAAAGGTTAATAACCCAAAGGTCAAAGGTTAGCACTATGTTACAGAATAGACAGTAAAGAAACTAGTTCCTACTATATATGCTACCCAGTAAAGTTAACAAGTTTAAGCAAATCCAGTTTTGGTAAAGTCCCTGTAACAAAGAAAAATTATTCACTCTCTCTTTCATACAGTGGCCTCTAAAACACGCTTACGTACTCTTGGTGATATCCCTTGGAATTACAATTTTTCCTGACTATATAAAATGTCAGGTTTTATTTCCCAAATTGGCACCAGTCCATCCTCTAACAAATAAAAACTAGCGAGGTGAACGCCGAATCTGGTGTGTGTTTTTTCTGGATGAATAAATGTCACCGCCAATAGCTATGTAGAAACGTGATCTTGGGGTTCACTGTTAAAAGAGGAAAATCTTCCAGTATTGGGAAACATCTGGTTGCTAAAAACTGTTACAATTTAATAAATGAGGAAAATACTATCGGCTGGCTCTATGGTAGAGTGCCGATTCTGAAACAGCGTAAATTCTTGATGCTACACTTGAATACGACTGTCGGAAGTCGGGAATAGAATGTTATTTATCCACAACCCAGTGGGCTGATAAAATTGAAAAACATATTGCTGGGTTTCGTAAGTCCAGTTAACTTAACAAGTTAAAATGTTTCTCATGTATCTTTGGCAAATCCTTGCTCGCCAATAAAATTGGTGACGCACAAGCCAAGAAAAGACAACATTAACCAACCAGTAAAGAAAAAGACCGCTGGACGCTCTTGATCAGGTCAGAAAATCAGAATGAAAGATCCCCACGAATGCTATTAACACATTTTTCACAATGGTTCTAGAACTACGTGCTTAGACTATCCAAAAATTATGAGTGACAACTGATAGCAGGTTTAAGAAAACACAGTTTATATATCATTATGTTTCTCTGATCCATAGATGATGTTACTTTTCGCCCTATTGTGTGAGTAACGGAGAATCAGAAACAGAGTTCCCAGATAAAGCTTACGCCCGTCTTCCGTCGAGCGCTTTCGATCGTCATCAAAAGACTTATACGGGTAACGGGGTTCTCGAAGATTTTCTCTGTAAGAATGCCCGCTTCTGAGATCAAGAAGCCCAGGGGTTTTTCTGACTCCCCTGAGCATGAACTTCAAAGGGTCGGTGGTTTTTCACGTGCGGTCTGTCAGGTATCGTATGATTGACAGATAAGCTCGCGTGAGAAAACTAGGTAAAAAAACTTGATTCGCTACCTGTTTTGACAGGCAGGTCAGAAAAGTTTGTAAACTACGTTTGATTATGCTCAAAGAAAAGAGGCGTGGGTGAAAACGTGAGTAAACACAGGCTGTAAATGCCAGGTTTTGCTAGCAAATCATAAAACGCTACGAGGTCAACAAAAGACTGTCAGATTACTGTAGGCTCTCTTTCCATTATACTTCACAGGGTTATTCTGGTCTAGGTTAGATTATACCCGGGTATAGTCAGCAGGGGGTTAATCTGGCCTGTTGCACCGGTATTGTAATAATCTTTTGATGGCGGCAGTGGTTCCAGTAATTGACGTTCGGATTATCAACATCTCTACTGTGTGACATATATTATGAAAATAGCTTCATATATCTTTTTCATTATCTACACTTTTCTTTTACCTTTTCTTCCACCTATGCATGTTTTAACTTAAACCCCTATATGCTCAGATATATGTCTCTCTTTCTCATTAGCACGCATATTTTATTGCTGTTCCCTACTCCCTTTGATGAGAATTTACCTGAGACCGATTAGCTAACGTGAGCTGTATTATTTTACACCAGCGATCGAAGATCTTTGCAATGGGATCTGACAGCGATCAAGGTGGAGATAATTTTGGAACAAAGGGAGATAATTTCTATTAACTTTTTCTGAGTCCATTCGCCTGTAGTTAATTAAACCACGGTGAGAATGTCGAGATCAAAGACACTGCTAGCTAGAAATGGCTATACGAAGCAGAGACGTGTAAAATTTGCACTGACTAGCATATTACGTTATCCCTGATCTAAGAAAGAGTGTGAGTTCTGGTTGTCGGCTCTAGTGTGGAGAATGGCTTTGATTTTCGCGAAAGCCGAAAACTGAACGAAGATTCACCGTAGGTGTCAACATCTGGCAAAGAGTCTGTTTTCTGTTTTCGGGTTATAGTTATAACTTTTTCTTTGATTTCAGATGTATATATATCCCAGCCTTCTAACTAAAAATTTACTCAGTATTCCTCAGCTTTTAAAGACATCTAGCGGCGATTTCTAGAATCCCCTGGTTTTAGGATAGTTTCTTAGTTTATCGTTGGAGATAGTCTAGAAGAAGTCTGTGTGAAGGTAAATACTATACTAGTAGTTTTGAGTGATTTTAGGGATAAAATCGTCAAAAATATTTCTCTAAGATTTTTGTGCAGAGTGAGAATACTATATTATGGTTAAGCAATGTATTTTTCTCTTCCTTTATACAGTATTTGGGTCAAACCCAAAATCTACCAGCGGCTTGCATGTAAACCTGAGAGTAATCATACTAAAGAACATTTCTTATATTAGTAACTGGGGTTTTCTCAAGGTAAACCTGTCTGAGGTTGTGTTTACACACAGAAAAAGACAGAATGCCAACCCAAAGAACATTAAGAGTGACTTGGTAACTGGCATTTGATCCAGATTTATTGTTCCAATCTCATTTACATTCAGTCCCCATCGTGGCGACCTAACAAACCTTAACAATTCCGACGTTGATCATTTGTGGTGTGACCAAGAATTTTATACTGAGAGAAGTTGCCGACCTGACATTTCCTAAGTACTGGAAACCTCAAGATTCTGACACTGTGAGTACTGTGACATATATTACCTGAACTGATTTGAAGTGACATAAACAGTAATCCAGAAAAAATATAGTCGTAAAGAGAACGCTCCCCGGAAAAATTGGATTTAACCTGTCTCTGTAGAGCTGGGGTTCTCTTTGCCAAAAAAACACTGGATGTGCTGTATGTGTGTGTTCTAAAGTTTGCGCCAGAAGGTGAAAATCAAGTTTGTAGGTAAGAACAAATGTCAGTGGCCACTGTTGTATGGATAGAAAGAAAGCAGGAATGAGTGGTTCTTTGATCCTATAAATTCATATACTCACTTTGTAATATTTAGATGATGCAAAGTTTTTCTAATACTGTTTCCTTTTCAGAATAGATTAACGTATAACTCTGTTCTTTACTGTAGAGGGAAATTCTAGACCATAGCGTAAACACCTTTTGACTCTTTTGGAGGTTAATAACTTCTCTTCTAACGGGATCTTGTCTCAACAGAGGGAGGAAGGATTACACCTATGAGTCTAACTCTTTAATTAATTCATTAACCTATGTTTATTTGTATTTGATTTGATATTCAACTTGTTGTTGTTGTAAAGTTTCTTTATGATAAATAAAATTTCTATAAACTTTATTTACGTGTGTCGGTCAGCTTGTCCCAAAAGATCCCTAATCCATTGATGTAGTTTTCACGTCTGTGCGTCTAACTGTCGTCACTTATGTGTGTGTGTATGTGAGTGGATATATATATATATATATATATATATATATATATATATATATATATATATATATATATATATATATATATATATATATATATATATATATATATATTCAAGGAGACTGTCTGACAAACTAAGTTCTGTTGTAGAGATAGGCTGAACGAGAGAAGCTTCTCGATTTTATGGACAGTCTCTAACTAGTTTCCACCATCTCACTCGTGAAAATCTATTTTCTTTATATTACCTCTCACTGAGCTATCACCTGTTCTAATCTATTCAGAAGGGACCAATCTATGTCTTAATTCCCCTATCTAAAATCTACGACATACTGTAATAAATAATTAACAAATAAACGAGTTTTGCGGATTAACAAAGCTGGGTACGCTGGACATTGCCATGCAAAATGTCTTCATCTCAAACAACACATTGCAGAACCTAATATCCGCAATAAATATAAACAATGTAACAGGGAAAATGTAATTAACTCTGAGCGGTAACGTGATAAGAAAATGTTTTCCTGGTTCCAATGTTTGATTCCTAATTCGCGCCAGCCTTCCGTAAAATAACAGTTCTCTCCTTTGTTTGTCCATCCGTATACACACTTCTGTTGCTCTCGTGGTATACACACTCACACACACAAACACGCATTGACAAGTAGCAACGCTCACTAGGTTGAACTGATCTCTGTATTTACGTGTTGCCGTAAATTACAAGTAGTATGTCTAGTGCTATCACAAGTTTATCTATTCATCATCATCGTTGTTCTCTTTACCCCGTATGGAGCTACAGCCACCACTGTATCATGTCTAATTTACAAGAAAGCTGCACCGGCCATCCACATACTCTTGTAATGATGGTTTCTGTAGCAATTTATGTGACCATCAGCTTAATAGACACTAGTAGGCCATTTTCCGTCTGAGAACTGGTCACTGCAGATTACTAGGCCACCTATATAAACTCAGGATATCTCATGAGAATGAATGCCCATGTGGAACCGGAATCCAGACCCCTGAACATTTTCTCCAAAACTGCTCAACCCATGATGACACATGACGCTTGTCCTGGCCAGTGGGTGCGGACCTCAGGCAGAAGCTATAGAGCTGCCCCGCTGACCTGGAATATACTGCGGACTTCGTCCTGGCGTCAGGCCCTGCAAATTTAGCATGACTACAAACTGAACGCAGAAGAAGAAGTTTGACATGATGACCTTGCGAGCCTCATGTACAACCTCATATTAGTTGTCCCATACAACTTGCTTGAGGGAACAGAAGACTTATTCCTTCGTTATCTCATCAGAGATACACGGGAACTACGTGGGGCGCACTGTCTAATCTACAGTACACGGGAGGTGCAGACGAAGTTCTTTGGAGGTGTGAGTTGTCTCCCAAAAGTGTTATCGAAATCGCTTTCTGATTGGACAAAGTTCTGAAGTTTAAAATAAGACTATGCAGTTTTCCCTTATATGTATGTTTGTATCAAATACGTTGCCACTTATCGCCACCTTTCGATGACTTACACGGGGTCGGGTATCTGTGCGCAAGGCTATGCGGAGCCGTCTTTCGATTCCCTGGGGCAGCGGTTTTCAACCTGTGCGATGCTGCGCCATGGAGCGCCATGATTGACGGTCAGGGGCGCCGTGGGTGGGCGTGGATTTTTTTTTCGTATTTAGCTGTAAAGAAAACACAGAGCTGTGGGAAATTTCATTTTTGGTGTTTGTCAACCTGCATGACCCCGGAGAAATTTCAATTTTGATGTTGGCCAGCCTTTGAAATCCCGCTCCCCCGACCCGCCTATCAACTTTCCGCGCATTCTCCTCGCGCGACCATAGTAGGTAACACAGTGATGTGGTTGTTGTGTTGTGAGTTTGATATAAACTATGGAAAGATTTTTTTTTTAATTTGGCAAGTGTTTGTAAAAAGCGAGAACTTGTTGAGGATGACAAGGAAAGTGGTAATGAGGAAAAGAAACGTAAGTATAGAAAATACGACGAAGTTTTTGGTTTCACGTGCACTCTTGTGAACAATGAAGAGCGTCCACAGTGTGTTTTGTGTTTCAAAGTACTCTCTGTCGAATGTATGCTGCCTAGCTAATTGAAGCGCCAATTTAGAAAGTGTTCATAAGAATGACGGGCAAACCAAGAGAATATTTCTCTAGAAAGCTGAGTCAAATGAAAGAACAGAAATCAGCATTTTCTAAACAGGCGACAATCTCGAGTAAAGCTCTTCTAGCGTCATACAAGGTAGCATACCGGGTAGCAAAATGTAAGAAACCCCATACGATTGCAGAAGAACCCGTTTTACCGTGTGCTATTGATATGGTGTTCATTATGGTTGGAGAGTTTGTGGGAAAACAGCTTTTGCCCATTCCTTTGTTGGACAGTACAATCAGCCACCGAATTCAAGATTTAGGAGAGGATCTTAATGAACAGATTATAGAAAAAATTAGGGGGAAGGACTTCGCTTTGCAGCTTGATGAGGCGACTGATAGCAATAGAGATGCTCATTTAATCTGTTATGTGCGGTTTGTTGATGAAAAAAACATAAATGTGGTGAACTTTTTTAAAAGGACAACCTCGTGCGAGCTTTAAACCCATTTATTCAGTAAATTGTGTCACAATATGGGGAAAATGAAAATACGCCTGGGCTCTTATGTTTATATATGGGGGCAGCACTCGATGGCTTTCCATAGGAAATGTTTTATCGCGCATTATTGAACTTAAGCGGGAACTCTATTCTTATCTTGAAGAAGAAAACCATGATAGTGCTGTGCTTTCTGGACACTGACTTCCTGTTTAAAGTTGCATACCTCTGTGATATTTTTGAAAAGTTGAACTCGTTGAATAAGTCTCTGCAAGGAAGTGAAACTCATTTGATTCAACTTATTGACAAAGTTTCGGCCTTCAAAAAGAAGCTTCTTCTTTGGAAGAGAAAAATCAATGAAGGAGGAGAAATGGACTACTTCCCAGGTTTGCAGCAGTGCATTACAGACAATGAAATATATTTTAGTGCAGATATTATTTCTATAATTCACGGACACTTATCTCAACTCAGTGTTCATTTTGAAAAATCCTTTTTCTGAAAACTGTGACATGTTTTAGTGGGTTCAAAATCCCTTCAATGGTGATTCTCCTTCGGACTTCATTACTGCAGAAGAGGAAGAACTGATAGAACTTTCATCAGACTCTTCACTACAAGCAAAGTTTCCATCGATGGCACTGCCAAAATTGTGGTATTCAGTAAAAGCTTGAGCAAGAGAGTACTGAAGATATTAATTCCTTTGGCAACCTCCTATCTCTGCGAGGTTGGGTTTTCAGCTTTGGCTGTCATAAAAACCAAATTCAGATCAAGACTTGATGTGGAGAAGGAAATGAGGGTAGCTGTATCTCAATTGGTGCCAAGATGTAACAACAAGCAAGCTCAAGTTTCACATTGAGGTGACTGGTACTTTATTCATCAAATTTTTTGGTTTTACTGTACAAGTTTTTTGTTATGGAGATTGAATCATGAGTGTAGTATATCAGTGATTGATTATCAGACAAAAATTTTTTTAAATGTTAGAAAGAAACTACTTTGTCTGTGCTGTTTTCTTTTTTATAGTAAAAGTTTTCAAAGTGCACTTTGTGTATATATTTTCTTGTACGTGTAATTTTTTCACAGATTGTCCAATTGCATTTAAATAAAATTACATTAAAAAATTACATTGTTTAAAAGCCTTCCAAAGCTCTCCTGCTAAAAAAAGTTAGGCTAAATGTCGAAACATCGCTAGAGTTTTTACCAGTTATCCCACAGGCGAGCCGCAGAAAGAATGTAGTTGGTCAGGGGAGCCATGGACTCAAAAAGGTTGAAAACCGCAGGCCTAGGGGTAGCCTTGGAAATATCGGTGTCTAACGCTATGCTTTCATCAAACATTGTTTGCAGTGATGAGCTAGAATAATTTCCATCGTATTTTCTGTGACTTTCTTCTCTTATTCTTGGATCCTTAGTCCCTGATTGACGTAGCAGTCAGTGGCCATCACGCCTAGTTGTGTCTTGTAGGACAGCAAAAATCTGTCCCCACTTTGCTCAGTCGGAGGCCATTCTTCGTGGTGTGCAGCAACTCTGGTTCATGTTTTTCATCTCGACCTCAACAGTTCTCCGCCAGGTTGTCTTTGGTCTGTCTATGAGTAAATAAAGTCCTTGACATAACATATAGTTATGTCTTTATTGGCTTATTAATATTTGTGGGAAGGACAGGAGGTGTCAACAGTAAGCCCGCTCTTAAGGTAGATTTGGGGATAAAAAAGTTAAGACTGCATGCTCTAATTCACCCATCCTTAAGTTCATCCACGCAACACTTTAATCATTTGTCGGTCTATGTCAGTCCACTCATCCTACTTATCTACGCATATATCTGTCGGCACATATCTTATTTAGAGATCTGTCTGTCCGTGCTGTTCTTCTTTCTTGAAATATATCACTTAAAGATAACAATATATGTTATTAACTGCAAGGAATTCGGGCAAGCTTGTTTTTATTTTAAATGTATTAAAGGGAATCATATTTTCAAGTGCGTACGGAGAGAGCACTATCAAGACCCGCTTCTTGAGCAAATCCAGAGGCGTGTCAATCTCCGGTAATGAAGTTATACGGCAGACAGAACACACGCAATTAAAATTGAACGTAACAGCCGACGTGGGGCGTCATTGAGATCCTCCAGGCACTGCCACATAATTAGACTGCGTTAATTTGATTGTACACTTGAGTTAAAAGTGTAATATAAACATTCTGGAGACGCTACTGATTAAAATCCCAGAGATGACACGGGCTGATTTGAATAATTAAAAGACATGCCAAAGGAGGCCGTGTAATTCCCCGGAGTATCTGAAGAGGTGAAGAAAAGGATACTGCACGCTGAAGTATGTGGCACACAAAAACATATCATCATCATCTTTACCTGTTTCGTCAAATCTAGCATGTAGCCCACACAGCAACTGACCCTCTTGTTGAAAGCCTGCACCGATGGTTTTCTTTTGAAGCAGTGGTGGCTGCAGAAATTTGTTTTATATGATGAGGCTGCCAGCCTCATTCCAAACCTTATAAAACTCATCTCATACGGCATACCTGAGAGAACAGTGTTCGTATTTTTGACAAGTCTCCTCAGAGTCCCGAAACAACACGGATCAATATATATATAAATATATATATATATATATATATATATATATATATATATATATATATATATATATATATATATATATATATATATATATATATATATAAATGACACACAAGCACATTGGATTTGGTAAATAGATGAGCAAATGATTATGCTGATAGGAAGGAAGGTAGTGATTTGAGCTCACAGAAGAGAAATAGATAATGAGCTCTAGATCAAGGGCATGGGTTCTTAACCTTTCTTAGCCATGGACTCCTTTAATTGTCTGGTATTATGAAGAAGGTCTCCAGAAATTGGCTCGCTAAGAAAGAAAGAGACCTATTCGAGATAAATGTAGAATTTTCCCTATAGGTAAATATTTAACATCGACAGCACAAGTGATACACTAACGAACTAGACAATGATCAAACGATTATTGGCTTTATTAATTAAATATCTACACATATAGGGTTAGTAGTAATTACAACGTGATAATGATGAAGACAATTCACACAAAACACACAGATGAGATATAAATAATGTAGTTAGTTAAATAGGAGATGGAACCTATGTGAAGCGAAATGATGAGAAGATGTGATACTTGTTACCAAACTGATGTATAATCTACACTGTCCATGTGTCTCTTAATGATTTTCATAAAATGATGATAATACACATGTATGCGTAGACTGTTCCAGGTAGGTGAATGGTATGTTGTGTGGGTTATCTCCAAGACGAGGACGTGCTGATAAAAGCTTTTGTGTAATGAGAATTTTGACGATATGCAGTCCTTCAATGTATGGCACTATCTATGCAGCGTTGACAAATCGTTCACTGTTGCCTTAAGAAAATGGCTGCTGTTTAATCATTGAAAAGACACTGGCTATACTGGCGCTCTTACACGAAATGATCTTAGTGTGTAAACTTAACAACTTGAGTATATACTCTTGATTCATAAAATGTGCTTTGGAGTAAGGTGAGCTAGCTAGCTGTATATACGAATAAGCTTGTAAATATGGAATCTAATTCTCAAAATGCACTCTTCTGAGTGAGTTGAATTTGCTATAAATATGAGAGTCAATCTGCATGTTCTTTAGCTTGATTCATGATGTAAGCTTTCGAGTGAGTTGAACTTGATATTTGAATATGTAATCAACCTGTGAGTACTTGATAAGCAGGCGAATAAAATGCTGCGCAATCCCAGTCTAAAACGTGGGCGAGAAATCTTAACTGAGGAAGTGAAGGATATCCTAAATTGCGAATTTTGCTATCCAGACGTACAATTTGCGAGTTTCTTTCTGGTAGATGCCAAACACGTAATGTGTAGAGTCAGACTTCTGTTGGACTGAAGACACACAAAAGTATTCGTACGTTTTCACATTTAATATCAATGGTTGACTTTCTTTTATACCACTCTTCGCTAATGATGAGTTCAATTCTCTAGTAATTATGAATGATATGAGAAGCTCCTGATAAGTGTTAAACATATTGCGCATTAGAGTGTGGCCACATGTAAGTCTGTAATGATGACCTAACAATCTAGATGAAGATGAAGTATGAACTATCAATTACCTCCTGTCATCTTAGAGGAAAATCTTTTGATTTTATTAATCATTTATGAGAAGGATTAATTGAAAAACTGTTTTCCGCACTTTAGCTATTATGCTAAGTGCAAAAGTGATCTTAACTAAAAACTAAGAAAACATATTAAAAGTTTTTAAAAGATTCACTAACCTCCTTTTCCTTTTCGCAAACTCCTTTAAGAACTCAATACACCACAGATATGAATTATTTTATCCACACTGAATTAATTGCAGGCAATGCCCTGGGATATTATCTACACCACGCTGTTGAAACTGTACTGCTCTCTGGCAGACTCAGCGGTACATTATATTGCGGGTTAGCCCAAGGTGGGTCCATTGGACCTGTGACGTATAACTCCACCCATAAACCAATAGCTAAGCCTCTATCTTGTGGCTTTTGCAATTACACCATTCCATGCTTTGTCAGCGAATGTCACTTGCTACAAGTGGGTGGGCTTTTCGCCACAAACTTTCAATTCTGTGCTATGGGTTAGTTTGCGTGACAACCCAGTGTTTTTGGATTAACCGGTTAATAAAATATCACCTGCCTTCTCATATCACAAATGTTGCGTCAATTGTCGCTTTCCGTTTATTTCCTGTCATCCTTTGTGAGACGGTTTTCCCTAATCTTGTTCACATCTAAGACGCATGCCGCTCTCTTTTTACCATCAGGAAACAAAAGTTTTTGTACGCGTCCCGGGGCCTTTGTCGCATGAGTCCATTCTCGTGCCGACTATTGTCTCGACAGGTAGTGACCATCTTTTGTTTAAACAGCGGCTCAGCCATGACAAGATTACCATATTGTGTCGGCCGGGCGTATTCCAAAATAATCAATATTCCAAGGTGGCATGTCTGTCGATATTTACACGGGGACTTACATATCAAAGACATTGTTTATGACTAAGCTGGTGTTCCACAAGATTTCTGACGAGGAAATGTGGTGTCAGCACGATAACGTCCGTGTAAAAATAAATCAATGGCGTGTTAAGTTACAGTTTGATGTCCAGTCGTGATTAACAAGATAACTTTAGCAACGATGCAAATGCAAAATGTGGTTGAAAATGATATGAAGAAAGGTGATGGAAAAGAGAGCAATATGACTTGGGGCTCGTTTATCACACATTGTAAGCAAACAAATAGATGACACAAACATATTACTACATGCAAACAATCATAATATCTGAAGACAGAGACAAGACAGCATGACATGTGGTATTTGTCTGACAACTACCTTACACTGAGCTTTTCATGTTACAGATTCATTCTAGAAGTGGATGCATCAGTACCTGGCGTATACATTGAGTCTCAAAAACTAGGAGTGTCACCGGAAGGCCTACTACTGATACCATAGCAACATTCGTGCTAATAGTTATCAGTTAGATTAGGAAGAACAGTTACGATGTTTTATTGAAATAAAGACTCGAGTTATGTTAGTATCAGATTGAAACTGAAGCTAGTCGAAACTAGGTTAAATAGCGACTCAACGCTATCTTTTGGCTGGAGTTGCTTAGCAACCGATGACGTAAATCGGAATAGCCGAGACTCTCCATCGGTAAGCATATGACACCCAATTAAAGGATAAAACATGTCATTGGCAAAAGCCTAACTTTGTTAATAGCACACAAAATGCTTTCGCATGGAGTAGGATTCGAATAAAGGACTTGAGATCAGTGATGATACACTTAACGAATTTTACTGAAATTGCTGTAACTAGCCTGATAAACCAGACTTATGCAATTGATCAACTTCTCTACACCTATCTCACATTGCAGAATTTTTTACGCAAGGCCACTGATTTGCTTACACATGCTACAAATACGTTGACTTCTCTTGAGTCACATATAGACATGTTAAAGATGCACAGATTACCACCCTCACTTCTCACATCCTCCGACCTGCAGTCCATCTTTGACCAACTCTCCGTTTTACTTCCCCCTACTCTTCGACCACCAGATATTCCTCCACAGAACCTTTTCTCTTACTACGAATCTCTCACAGTAGATGCGATCCTGACGTATTACAATCTAGTTATCTTAGTCCGTATTCCCCTCATCATTGTTGATGACGTGTACGACTTATGTCGCGTTCACTCTATCCCCACACCTTTTCCTTCACACCTATTTTCTACGACTGATGCTGAGAAGCACCCTTTAGCAACATACGATTCTCAAACCCATGCACTCACTATCAACAAGGCACGATCATATTTTGCTATTGTGTCGAAAGACAACTTTGAGAGATGTATTAATATGCTACTTTCATTTTATGCACTAGATCGCCCATTTTATGATACATGTACACATTGCTCATGTATAATTGCATTGTTTGAAAATGATGTTGAGAAAACACAAATGTTATGCACAAGAACTGTTACTTTCACACACATATCCCCCATCATTTATCGAATGAGTTTCCACTCATGGCTTTTTACGCTTTTCAAACCTATCACCCTCTCCAAAAGGTGCCTCCAAAATAATACTTCCATTTACTCTTCATTCCAGCTAAACCTCCCTTTCATCTACTCAGACTTCCTCCCACTTGTTCCGTTACCGATAATTCTTTTAGACTTGATGCGCCCTTTCAGGCCTCTTCAGTCTTACGTAAGAACATACCTTCAGAGAATGCACCGATAGCCTTCAATCACTCTTCCTCAATGGTCTGGAAGCCTCTTCTTGCCTTCCTCCATCCAGAGACCACGTTTGTCCTTCTTCCAGCACTACAACCATTAGACACCATTGATATGTCCTCCTTGATTAATGAACTGGATACTATTCACACACTAGCCACCATGATAAGACAAACGAGATTGTCTGTTTTGGCAATATTTATTAGCATTGTTATTATCATCATACTGATTTGTCTGATACATAAGTATAAAGTTTATAGACGAATACTTTGTAAGAAACAGAGTACTGTTAACACTACTGCTGATGGTGAAAACCAGATGAGTCCTCCTGATATCACCCAGAAAAGTGTTACTGAGAGCATCCCCATGACTACATTTACACCCCTCCCCATCCCCATCACATCATCTACCTTCTTGTGCCCCCCGCTCACGCTACGTTGACATGCCTGTAGTAGAACATACTCATCGCAGTAACACTGCATTGCACAGTAGCGATGCCCATAAAGAGCCCATGATGTTGGGACAGACAAGAATATTTCGTAGAGTCCGATACAAAATTGTTATGATGTCATACCCCCATGAATAACATTGTTATGTGCAAGTTGACACGCATTTGTACTGACAGCACTTAAATTATTAGAAATCCCTTCCAATGACTAATCACTACAGTTTTGACTTTTGTTATTTATCCATTAACCATGCAACTGTTTTGTAAAGTTGAGAACAAAACCTTGTACATATTTTTGCTTCACAATTGCAAATTTTCTGGAAAAGAAAAGGTTGTTCAGACATACACTTTTTGACAAAAGAAATGACAGTGCTGGTGCATCCAAGACTATCATCAGTCGCGCACAATTCACTGACGACATTCTTCTCCACATACAATACCACTCACTTGTTGTGGTGGAACAGTTTTACATTGTTGACTGATAGCTACATATTTTGTGAAAGTCAAATTTATGTTAGAACAATTTATTACAAAAGATGGTATTACTCTGTACGCCTTTATGCCTGACAATGATCTGTTAATGGCACTAGACGTTTTAAGACATCAAATGTCTTCTGACAAACCACTGACCTCAGTGACAGAAGAGATGTCGCATTGTAATTATGTATAATAACTCGTCATAATGTTTAAGGTTCATTGAACCCTATTGCGTTTTGAGTTCAGTATTGGCACTAAGATGCCAGAGTTAAGGTCAATTTGAGTCAAATTGTACTAACAATTGAAAATTTTTGATGTTATGGACATTGTCATGAAATACTTGGTAATATTGTTGTTAACGCCCCACATTTGTGAATTTTTTTGATGTTATAGACATTGTCATAAAACATTTTATAGGAGCCTTTACTAGCTGGTTATAACACAGATATTTTTTTGGGGATGATAGCATATACTTAAACAAGTACACCTCGATTTAAGAATTTTTTCGAATAGTGAATTTTAGTGATTAGGATTTACATTTTTGATAGAACGCAAATGTCTCCTTACAGGATACATTTATGTAGCCCTGGCATTTATGTCACCGGAAGGCCTACTACTGATACCATAGCACCATTCGAGCTAATAGTTATCAGTTAGATTAGGAAGAACAGTTACGATGTTCTATTGAAATAAAGACTCGAGTTATGCTAGTATCAGATTGAAACTGAAACTAGTCGAAACTAGGTTAAATAGCGACTCAACGCTATCTTTTGGCTGGAGTTGCTTAGCAACCGATGACGTAAATCGGAATAGCCGAGACCTTCCATCGGTAAGCATATGACACCCAATAAAATAAATAAAGAAGTATTAGACTAACCAACCAAAAGGTAGTAAAATCGCCCACCACTCTGAGATGGCAGATTTCGCATATCCGAAGTCAGTTGATCTACAGAAGCCAGTTTGTATGGACTTAGCCCTAGTCCATCCAACTGCTGGTCTTGAAGTTATCAAGATATCAACTCTGTGTGAAGCAGATAATTTTTACATAGTTGGGAATTCATATTACCCGTAAGTACAGCTTTGTGTGACTTTTTCATTTTTCAGAATAAAACCTAGTTAGGCAAGAAATGCCTAACTGTTGGTAAAACGATCTGAACTTATAAGAAATGAAAACTGAGCTCTCTAATGTCAAATTAACTCAAGTCATACAAGAGGTAGAGACCCGGCTATCAGTTACCCCTAAGTTGGACAAACCAGAGAAGCCTAATGAAAAAGAACCAGGCAAAGTATTTACCCCAAATTTGATAAAATTACAAGGAGGAAAATAAATGTATATCAAGACAACACTTTTCATGAAGAATTGTAAACGCATGCAAATGACTTTGTTTTGGATTTTATGTTCAAGATAATAAACTGTTTTCCTGGATCCCTGAAGACTTTCTTAACTACCTCCTGTTGAAGGTTTTGAAGTTAATAGCGGATATTAAGTATGCTAATGATTGTCACAAAAAACATTAAACACCACAGAGGAATTCTGGAACGAACTTGAGTACGAACATCATCAAGAATAACTATCTCTGGTAGTACATCATCGAGGAAGTGGAGGGGAACTGCGGTAAGACGTGGAATACGATGGATGGGTTTGAAAAAAAATCGAAAAAAGGTGATTCGTCTTACGAGGACAAAAGACAAAGAAAATAGTCTACGTTACGGCCACAAGGCCTTCGTCAGGAAAGGAAAGAAAGTGAAGGCTAGATAGGACACATAAAAACTAAATAAAATAAAAATAAAAACTGGGTACTTCCCTGAAGGCAAGAACCGAAATTCTATCAAAATCGCTGTCTGTTTGTAAGCGCGTGGCTGAACAGAAAAATGACTTCCGCCGCCGGATGTACACAATGCATACTAAGAAACTAAAAAACGAAACCGGAAAATAAACTACCCAACGTGATAAAAGTGGGGACTGGAAATAGAAGGGGACAGAATGAGTGGGAGAGAAATAAATAAGAAAAAAAAAAAAAAAAAAAAAAAAATGTATATGGCATACAAATAGAAGAATAGGATAAGAGTGGAAAGAGTAAAATAGAGCAAGAGAGGAGAGGGTGACCTCAGACAAAGGTGTGAAAAGTGTTGAGACCGGCTGGTTTTAGACACCCCATGCGGTGGATAAGACGGTTCTCAAGCTGTTCTCGGCTGGCAGTGTCAGAGGAGCAGGATCGGATCGCTGTGACCTGGATGTCGATGGGACCATGGTGGTCAGGACCATTGAAGTGTATAGCAACTGGTGTGGACTTTTGCTGAGCGATGTCATTTAAGTGCTGGCTGAATCTGTCCCCAAGTCGTTTGCCTGTTTGGCCAATATAAGTTTTGCAGCAACGTTTACATATGATCGTATAAATGACATTGCGCGATTCACACGTGAAGCTACTAGTGATGGTGTACGTAGCCTTAGGAAAGGACACCTTCTGGGTTGATATGACATACTTGCACGTGTTGCATCGTGTCCGACCACAGGGTAGTGTGCCAAAGTGAGTGGCATTCTCCTTTGGGAGACGGCTGTGAACAAGAAGATCCTTCAAGTTCTTGTCACGTCTATATGCCACCAAAGGTGCTTCACTGAATACTTTTTGGGTCAGAGGCTCAGCTTGGAGGATAGGGAGGTGGCGGAAAAGGATCTGTTTGACAGTAGTACTGTGAGGGTGATGGGTCAAGATTAATTTGACTCTATCCGAAGTGGATTTATGGTGAGGTTTTGAGGGCCTCCAGACGAGAGATGGGGAGCACACGTTGGAGAGCAGAGGTGAGAACATGTTCTGGATAAAGTCTGTTACGGAAGAAATCCAACATCTCATTTGCTCGTAAGTGGAAGTCATCGTCGTCTTGGCATAAACGGCGGAGGCGGAGAAGTTGTGAAAAAGGAAGGGAGTCACGACAGGCCCGAGGATGAGAAGAGGTATACAGGAGGTAGCTGTGGGCATCTGTCGGCTTGTAGTATACTGAGGTATTAAGGCCGGAGGGCGTGATAGAAATAGTAATGTCAAGGAAGTTGACAGATACTGTGGAGACGAGGGAGGTGAACTTGATGGTGGGGTGAAAGTGGTTCACAAAGTCGATGAAGCGGTGTAAATCAGTCTCAGACATATCTGTGAGACCTATGCCATCATCGATATATCTGCGGTAAAAACCCAGGGAAAGGACCGGAGTATTGTTGCCATATCTGATGCTCCAAGTGGCCCATGAATAGACAGGCATAGCTGGGACCCATCTTCGTTCCCATGGCAACACCACTAATTTGGTCAAAAAACTGACCATTGAATTCAAAGGAATTCAGTTGAAGGACCAGTTCAGAAAGACGGAGAAGAGTGACAGTGGATATAGAAGGGCAAGTGCGTTGGTCCAGAAAAAACTGAAGAGCTCGGAGACCATCAGAGTGGGGAATAGAGGTATACAGAGAGCAGACGTCCAGCAAGAAAAGACGGTAGGAGCGGTCTGCTGGGAGTCGGATAGAGGAGAAAGTTGTAAGAGCGTGATTGGTGTCTTTGATGAAGGAGGGAAGATTCTCAACGATAGGCTGGAAAATACTATCGAGGAAGTCAGAAATGTGTTCAGTAGGACAAGAACAGGCTGAGACAATAGGTCTTCCAGGGTTTTCGATCTTGTGAATTTTGGGGAGCATGTAGAATACAGGCTTGCCCAAAGAGCTGTCATGAATCCTAAGATGAGATGCTTCGGGAGGAAGATCATTACTAGTGATAAGCTGTTTAATCGTGTTGTGTACAATGCGATTGTTAGAGATTTTCTTCCAATTTTCATCCATCTGCTGGTACACTCAATCCTAGGGAACAACGTCTCCTACAACGAATTGAGACCAGATGTGGCTTTCAACGTATGCGCGTAGTGGCCGCCAGTCACTCCCGCCTTTTATCAGACCTCAGTGCCCTACAGACCCAGCTTCTGCTTCGCTTACGTTGTCTCACCTCCAACAACTTCCCTTTCTATTCTATGGTACGCACCACTATCCACACACTGAACCGGCAGCTGCATGAGTTCCTTTCCACGTCTAAACACCATAAACTATCCCGTCTCATCCCTACCCGCATAGCTACCCCTCCATCCTCCACTCCATCATGCACTCAGGTAGTCTGCATCCCCCCAGATCTACCCCTCTCTGAGGGAGAGCGCTCTGTTCTCAGTAAGGGCCTAAAATTTGTTCCTCTTCGTCCGACCCTAGACCAATACAATCTCCTCCAGGATGTTCATCGGTTTCACCGCCGCATGAGGCTGAAGCTCCATTTTAGAGAGAAAGACAGCACTCCGCAGTCTCAGGCTGAATCCGACATCTTCGCACGCTTTTCTGACTCTACTAAACCGCCCTTTACACCTAAACCTGGAGCCTCTCATGCCCTGGACCTGTATATCAAGAACACCATCCATGACATTCAGCAGCTCCGCCCTCGTAGATTGCATTATTCCAATCTCACTTTGGCGGAGTCTGGTGCTCTCTCCCTTCTTCGCCGTAGAGACGACATTGTCATCAAACCGGCTGACAAGGGAGGAGCCATTGTCGTCTGGCAGAAGGACTTGTACCTACGTGAAGGTAAAAACCAGTTGACCAATGGCACTTTTTACAGGTCCAGGACCAGCGATGCGACTGTCTCTAACAATCGCATTGTACACAACACGATTAAACAGCTTATCACTAGTAATGATCTTCCTCTCGAAGCATCTCATCTTAGGATTCATGACAGCTCTTTGGGCAAGCCTGTATTCTACATGCTCCCCAAAATTCACAAGATCGAAAACCCTGGAAGACCTATTGTCTCAGCCTGTTCTTGTCCTACTGAACACATTTCTGACTTCCTCGATAGCATTTTCCAGCCTATCGTTGAGAATCTTCCCTCCTTCATCAAAGACACCAATCACGCTCTTACAACTTTCTCCTCTATCCGACTCCCAGCAGACCGCTCCTACCGTCTTTTCTTGCTGGACGTCTGCTCTCTGTATACCTCTATTCCCCACTCTGATGGTCTCCGAGCTCTTCAGTTTTTTTCTGGACCAACGCACTTGCCCTTCTATATCCACTGTCACTCTTCACCGTCTTGCTGAACTGGTCCTTCAAATGAATTCCTTTGAATTCAATGGTCAGTTTTTTGACCAAATTAGTGGTGTTGCCATGGGAACGAAGATGGGTCCCAGCTATGCCTGTCTATTCATGGGCCACTTGGAGCATCAGATATGGCAACAATACTCCGGTCCTTTCCCTGGGTTTTACCGCAGATATATCGATGATGGCATAGGTCTCACAGATATGTCTGAGACTGATTTACACCGCTTCATCGACTTTGTGAACCACTTTCACCCCACCATCAAGTTCACCTCCCTCGTCTCCACAGTATCTGTCAACTTCCTTGACATTACTATTTCTATCACGCCCTCCGGCCTTAATACCTCAGTATACTACAAGCCGACAGATGCCCACAGCTACCTCCTGTATACCTCTTCTCATCCTCGGGCCTGTCGTGATTCCCTTCCTTTTTCACAACTTCTCCGCCTCCGCCGTTTATGCCAAGACGACGATGACTTCCACTTACGAGCAAATGAGATGTTGGATTTCTTCCGTAACAGACTTTATCCAGAACATGTTCTCACCTCTGCTCTCCAACGTGTGCTCCCCATCTCTCGTCTGGAGGCCCTCAAACCTCACCATAAATCCACTTCGGATAGAGTCAAATTAATCTTGACCCATCACCCTCACAGTACTACTGTCAAACAGATCCTTTTCCGCCACCTCCCTATCCTCCAAGCTGAGCCTCTGACCCAAAAAGTATTCAGTGAAGCACCTTTGGTGGCATATAGACGTGACAAGAACTTGAAGGATCTTCTTGTTCACAGCCGTCTCCCAAAGGAGAATGCCACTCACTTTGGCACACTACCCTGTGGTCGGACACGATGCAACACGTGCAAGTATGTCATATCAACCCAGAAGGTGTCCTTTCCTAAGGCTACGTACACCATCACTAGTAGCTTCACGTGTGAATCGCGCAATGTCATTTATACGATCATATGTAAACGTTGCTGCAAAACTTATATTGGCCAAACAGGCAAACGACTTGGGGGACAGATTCAGCCAGCACTTAAATGACATCGCTCAGCAAAAGTCCACACCAGTTGCTATACACTTCAATGGTCCTGACCACCATGGTCCCATCGACATCCAGGTCACAGCGATCCGATCCTGCTCCTCTGACACTGCCAGCCGAGAACAGCTTGAGAACCGTCTTATCCACCGCATGGGGTGTCTAAAACCAGCCGGTCTCAACACTTTTCACACCTTTGTCTGAGGTCACCCTCTCCTCTCTTGCTCTATTTTACTCTTTCCACTCTTATCCTATTCTTCTATTTGTATGCCATATACATTTTTTTTTTTTTTTTTTTTTTTTTTTTTTTTTTTATTTCATATTTATTTATCTCCCACTCATTCTGTCCCCTTCTATTTCCAGTCCCCACTTTTATCACGTTGGGTAGTTTATTTTCCGGTTTCGTTTTTTAGTTTCTTAGTATGCATTGTGTACATCCGGCGGCGGAAGTCATTTTTCTGTTCAGCCACGCGCTTACAAACAGACAGCGATTTTGATAGAATTTCGGTTCTTGCCTTCAGGGAAGTACCCAGTTTTTATTTTTATTTTATTTAGTTTTTATGTGTCCTATCTAGCCTTCACTTTCTTTCCTTTCCTGACGAAGGCCTTGTGGCCGTAACGTAGACTATTTTCTTTGTCTTTTGTCCTCGTAAGACGAATCACCTTTTTTCGATTTTTTTTTCAAACCCATCCATGGTAGTACATCAGTATCTTGACTTGAATGATACAATAAACAAACATACAAGAAACTTGAACATATATGCCTTATATTTGAATCAACATATACACCCCACGGTAACAGGAGTCAACACCTTACTAACGTGGACCACCACTGCTATCTGGCCTCCACATTGAGCTGGTTAGACCGGTAGACAGATTTCAACTGTGTGTCTTAGTGGACTATGACTGCTAGCTGACCTAAGCATTGCTGCTTCAAGGATCAGGAGCAACTCCTCAGCTAAGTGCTAAAACCAAAGGCACCACAACAAACAAACCAAATGTATCACATGGTCTCATAATAAAGACAGATTAAAGGACTAGAGTCACTTTTTTGTGTAAATAGTTTTATTGTGCCAAATATATCTTCAAAAGTGTAACTGATATATATATATATATATATATATATATATATATATATATATATATATATATATATATATATATAATATATATATATATATATATATATATATATATATATATATATATATATATATATATATATATATATATATATATATATATATATATATATATAACTATTTTATGTACACAAATTTCAATTTTTTGAACAATAATCGAGAAGGCATTAAAATAATTGATTTCTTTACATCTGTAGTTATTGAATTATTTTCAGTGTTTCTTGTGTTAATGTAATTGTAATTTTAAGGGAATCGTAGAGCCATTTATATTTTCCCTTGAAAGTATAAGATTGGTGCAGCGAGAGGGCAACTTAGTCACCTGTTCACTACTTCTTTAACATCTGGACGGTGAGCTTAACAGCCCGACTTCATCCTGTGCCAAGTCTTCACCAGTTCTCTTTTCTGAGTCTGGGATACTATTCTTGATATCAAGTACTACTTGCTACTATCATCACTCGTCTAAATTTACCATCTCGCCACAGTTACCATCTTTTAAATGAATAACATATTACCGCTGAATATAGTTACCTGGCTATGACTGCTCTTAAGTTAGGCAGAGGCTAAGGCAGAGAGGAAGAGAACCAATTACCCTCACCTCATAAACCTAGGACCTGGTACAGTGAAGTATCTAACATCACTCCCCTACGGCAGTATCTGATGTGGGACTACTTTTACGTTACCGCTGGTAGATACACCAGGATACTGTAAAGGCCAAAAAGCGACTTTATTTTGTAATGATTAACATTGACAGAATTTCAGTATCAGCAAACATCTCCATTTAAACTTTAAGGTTTTTTCAATTTTTTTTTTCTATTACCTTTCACATATTTTGGGAGAAAATTTAAAAAAGAAGTGCTATTCAAAATGTCTTTTAAATTAATGCCATTATCACTTGAGGTTATCTTAACTGTACACAATTTCTCCCTGGTGTCTATGGGGTTAAACATTTCAGCAGATGTTTACAAAAGTGAGAGAGGTTCGACCAAAAAAACAAAACATTATTACTCTTATGGCGCTATTTAGGCATCACCCCTGCTGTTCAGAAGCGTAATTTTGGGGGAGAAAGTAAGAATCCATTGCACATCTGGACTCATAGAGAATAGAACTTGAGACAAACTTAAAAGGGGACAATGAAGACATGGAGAGATCTTTGATGGATGGGTGTGACGTGTGATTCTCTCCCTGGCTCCGCAGTAGTAGTCAAACAGCGGCAAGACAAAGACTATAATGATAAGGGTATCAACCTTCGCTCAAGCTTAAAAATAAAAGACTAATGCTTCTACTTTAGGGAGCCTCACAAGAATTTAAAGAAAAGGAAGTATAACAACTGAGATCATCTAAGCTGTCATGAACTTTAGTATTCTCCCAACCCCTCCTGTGAGATAATATATATTCGCTCGTATTTCCTTAGCCCCCAAGCTGAATGTGAGTCGGTAATTTTTAATTTTATAGTTCCATGTTCATGTATTTAAAACAGTGTGATTCATACGGGTGCAGACATACGATTCACTCAAGTGTGATTAATCCAACTATAGTTTTAAAGTTACAGATAAACAGGTTTATTTATCACTTAAAGTTTAGGGTGACCAAACTTCCGGATTTGGCCGGATTTGTCCGACTTTTTTCACCCAAACTGAGCGTCCGGTCGGATTTTTGTTACATGTTGAAATATCCGGATTTTATGTGATTGGCTAAATTACTCATCAAAGAAGAGTTGGCCACTCGAAAAGCAGCAGATGTGAGGCTTATTCAGGCCCTAAATCGATGATTCCTTAGCAAGAGAGAGGTTGGTAAGAAAACGAAGATGGCTGTATACCGCTCCACCTATGTCCCAGTCTTGACATATGGATGCGAGTCATGGGCAATGACTACAACCCACAAAAGCCAGATTCAAACCTCAGAAATGAGGTATCTGAGGAAGGCGGTTGAAGTAACAAGAAGAGACATGGTCATCAACCAGACGATACGTCAAGGCCTAAAATCCCACCCCTGCAGACCCAAGTAGAACAGTCCCAACTAAGATGGTTTGGCCTTGTCTGCAGAATGGGAGAAGATCGGCTGCCACGGCAGGCGTGGGAAACAAAGAACCGGGGATCCAGACCCCCAGGAGGACCCAGAGTCCGCTGGGAGCACAACATTAGACAAGCTTTGAAGGACCGGGGACTGGAGTGGAGCTGGGCCGGGGGGAAGACAGCCGATAGGATAGTCTGGCGCTCTCTCTTCCAAACCTCTACACCTCACGGTAGAAGAGGAACGACTAGGTAAGTAAGTAAAACATATCCCAATTACTGTTGTGAACAGTACTACCTGTCACGGTTGACTGAAATTGTATTTTACCAACACGTCCCATTTTTCTTACTCTCTTAATGTTTCTGGTTTCCTCGATTTTTTTTCCTACGTGGCCCATTATTCCCCTCTCAGACCCCACCACTCGGTCTTATTTCGTTCTGGCCTTCATTATAAATTCAACCCTTGGCCAGTAGTGGTAGATCGTAACAGCGATTGATCTCGAGCGAGAAATAGTTTCTTTGAAGAAGCGGACCGCTAGCGGCAGCAAAGGTGAGACAACCCTTTTTTGATCTGAGTACCCACTTTTATCTCTGATTCAAGGGGAGACAAAACTCACGTTCTTTCTTTGTGGTTGTGGCCCTTGAACGCCGCAGTGAGTGCTAGAATAATATTACGTCTTATCTATGAAACTTTCTCGCGGTGGTTGTCTTTGATGTAAACTCTAGAATGACATTTGTCTTACTATTGATTACGTTATACGTCGAACATCGGTAGGAACACGCGATGCCAGATGGCCGAATCAGCGTCTCTGGTAGACTATAAATCTAGATAGGTTTACTCAGTCAAGCACACTCGTAAATTTTTCCTGCCCGTAGATGACCAAATGAGACAGGCAGATGTGGGCACAACAAAACTAGATTGTGTTGCCTATTCTCGTCATCTCGGGGTAAGTTGACATCTCTTGTAATATTTATAATATGTATAATTCATGTTAGCTTTATATATAACTAATAGTAGTGTGACTTGAATTATTTTAGGTAATTTCTCCCCAGTAATTAATTCAGTGATAATGTAGCCCCTCTACCGCCTTAGTTAACTGGCGCTTAAGCAGTTAGGTGTCTCCTAGATGTTATTGTTTACAATGGGTTAATGGTAAACTTACGATAACAGATACTTACTAGGCGAATAACCTCATCGTCCGTTCAGTGCTTACAATGGGTTAAGAGTAGGCTAAAAGCTGTCTTTACTTAAGGAAACGTCAGTGGTGTGAGTTATTCACTTAAAAAACAGACTAGTGATGTGCGTGCGCTATAACACTTGAATTATAAAGAGGTAGTCCCTTATTACTTTCTAAGAGAAACTTCTAGTGGTTGTGTGGAATTCTTATATGCTTACTTGTGTAGTTAGACATCAGTTAGACCTCTCACGGCAATCCAGAAAGCAGCCTCAAGCCAGAGATATAATTATACCTTATGTTTAAGTCACAACTGTATTATTATAGCAATAACATTGCATTTTACATGTATTCAATTTTGGGAGGGTATTACTTTTTCCCTTTTTGTGTATCGACCCCAAGGGGCGAATACCATTTATTATGTAATGTCTAATGCTGTATTTTTATGTAAATTCACTTAATGTGGTAAGATGAATAGCATATCCACTCAGCTGGAACTTCAGGGTTAGGTTTCCCGTATGCTGAGTTGGAAGAGGATGGAGTAGATTTTGCTGACAGGTACATGTGTGTACAAGATATATTAGCCTATGCGGGCGCATGCTGATAATTGATAGAGTGGAAGTAACAAGAGGGTGACTCACATGGATAAAAGATAGCCCGAGACTATCATAGCAATGATTAAAATAATTATACATCCCATAGTGGGGCATAACTGTTTATTATAACGTTATTGTAATTTTATTGTTTGCTTGATATAAAGGTTGTCTGTTTTGGGTCTCAGTTTCAGGATACCCCACTGCTATCGCAGGATTCCAGTCAGGCGAAGAACGTCACATTCTCTTCGATCTCGTGGTTTCTGAAAGCAATTAGCACCACGAGTTGTCACCCATACCTGAAGTACAACCCTTTGTCAACGCCCATCCCTCTAATGGGAAATAAGCTCATGCAGTGTTTAAAGAGCCAAAGCAAAATCTGAAATTGAATTTGGCAGTAGTGGTTTTCTACTCGCCTCTTGATCCCCAGTCAGAGCATTGTGGCTTCCAGCATATCTATCAGTGCAGCGTCTTCAGCCCATTTGAAAACACCAGACTGTGTGCTTAAACGGAGCACTCAGTCACAATTAAAGTCAAGCCAGTCAAACCGGATTTAACATCAAGTACGCAGACCTAAATTTCCCATGTGCTGGATAATAGCGCCGTGGACCGTTTGTCCTAAATTGACCTCGTCTTGTGTGTGTTTCTGGTCATTCATAATCCCGCACGTATTAGCGGTGAGCCGAATATAGACAGAGTCATCTACAGCCTATCTCGTCATTAGGGTGTAACCAACGGTGCATGGATTTATTATGGTATTGCATCACTTATGGAGGATATCTATATATAAAGACACTAATTTTGATCGTGGTTCCCCAAAAGCGGAAGGATTGAGAACTTTGTTTATTTATTTCTCAGGTGTTCTACAGCAGGGTTTATGTTGGTGGTTTGTGTGTCCGTGGGTGTTTAATTGGATATTTGTTAACTGTTGTGAATATTGATGCCTTTTCTTATGTTGTTGTGCTGATATACATTATTATCATATATTTTCTTCTTTCAAGAACCTTTAATAAATTTTACTCATTTATTAACGCGCTGTTCACGACCTTTAATCCATAATTATTATTTCAGCTCTTACTATGGTCTCTATTTGACAAGAGAAAGGAGAGAGAGAGCGGGTGGTGCTTAGACTATATAAGTGAGTTCATGCTTGGAAAGAGAGATAGCTTTAATGAATCCTCTTCCAGGTTGGTCTCAAGTTCACCCTATTTACACATTATCTGTGAGTAATCTATAATTTTGTCAGTTCACTCTCATTGTCGATTTCACTACAATTGTCTAACTCGACAAATACTCTACTTCTTCTTCTTCTTCTTCTTTGATCCACTGTCACTGAGCGTCAGCTCTTGGTGACAAATACTCTAACACTTTAACTCAAACACGACACTACCACAAAGACAGATATTTATTGCTGTCGTTAATACTACTACCTCTATACCTCACAGTAGAAGAGGAACGACTAAGTAAAGTAGTTAATACTTCCACTACTACTACTACAACTACTACTACTACAAGGAGAGATCATTATTACTCTTGTTAACATTACTATCACAGACGGAGATGATAATTACTGTTGTGAGCTTTGCTACCATTAAGACAGATCGTCGTCACTGTTTACCAGTGTAACTACCACAAAAACAAATCAAAATTCCTTTCGTGAACATTACTACCACAAATGACAAATTATAAAAACAGTCACATCATTACCCCACAAAGACAAATCTCCATTACTGCCATAAACATAGATGATCATTACTGTTGTGAGCGCCGCTGCCACAAAGTGTGAGAATTACTACTAAAAAGACAAATAATTGCTGGTGTGAAAATTACTACCACAAACACAGATAGATCGTCATTGCTGCCGAAATTAATAATACAACAAGTCATCGCCCATATTACTACGGCAATTTTTACCCACCCCAACACAAAAACCACATAAATGTAAAGAAAAAAAGTAATTATACTAAATCTGGGCCACAAAATTACTAACTATAAAGCATAGAGATCTCCATTTTCCATTAAAAGTAATCCCCTTCCGCTCGTTAAAAAAAACACTGCTGTGAATAATTTATTTTTTCGTTTTATTTGTTTCTTGTTTAAAAGGAGATGTGAAGTTTGCAGACGTTGATAAAGAAAAAAAATAAGTGAGGATGGAAAATTAACGATGTCTTGTCTCGATAATGCAATTTCCGGAATTACGATTTCGGGTGTGAAGTCAGCTTTATCTCCGGTCATAGGTCATATGAAGGAAATTGATGGTACAGGCAAATAGCAGGGATATAGCAAGTAACGATCGATTTTAAAAGGTAGTCCCGTAGTAGATACTGTAGAAGTAGAGTGAAACATTAGAGACTTCACTGTACTCGGTCCAGCTTTATGAGGCGGGGTGACCAGTTCTCTTCCTCGCTTATTTGCCTTTCCTAACTCAAGGAAAACCCATGTACCCATTTACACCTGGTTAGACTGAAGGAATACGCTACCAGACTTCGATTTAAGAACTTAAGAACATTGCGGTTTTATGATGAGAAAATAAACTATACTCATGTAAAAAAGTAAGTGTGCAGCACTCAACATGGCACTGCGCGTGTGTTCTTGGGTGAACTCAAATGCAAGTTGGCACACATTTCTGTGTGAGTGTTGTTCACTTACCCGTGCAATTACAATTGGATCGCACTATTCATAGGGAGATAATCACGGTGCAAGATAAATCACGTGAAAAGTGCCGTAGGGGAGAATTTATCACAGATAAAAAGATGGAAAGAATATTTCTCAGAACTCCTGGATGGTGAGCATGGTGAAGCATCAGAAATGATAAACACTATTACAGAAGAGAAAACCAATGATGGTGAAGATGACATAAAGATGGAAGAACTGAAGGCAGCACTGGAGAAAATCAAGATGGGCAAAGCAGCAGGGCATGATGGTATAACACCAGAAATGGTTAAGTTCATGGGAGCATCAGGCGACCTATTACTCTTAAGGGTTTTGCAGGCAGCGTGGTACAACAAGACAATACCAAAGGATTGGGAGATTGCCATCATAACACCAATTTTCAAAAAGGGTGACAATCGACAGTGTGGAAACCATAGAGGCATATCCCTTCTCAGTGTCCCTGGTAAAATCTACTCTAGAATCCTAGAGCAGAGACTCCGACGCCTAGCTGAGCCACAATTGGATGAGGTCCAGTGCGGATTCCGAGCAAACCGAAGTATTCAAGACCTAATCTTCACACTCAGACAGCTGAGTGAAAAGGCCCTTGAGTATAAGAGTGAGATGCATCTTTGTTTCATAGATCTGGAAAAGGCGTTTGACAGGGTCCCCTGGAGCAAACTTTGGGACTGTTTGGCAAGGAAGAATATTCCAGAACCTCTGATTCATGCTATACAGAGCTTCTACAAGTCTTGCAGAAATTATTTGAGGACAGCAAACCATAAGTCGGAAGAGTTCAGGACCACCACTGGTGTAAGACAACGTGATATCCTATCACCTTACCTCTTCATACTCCTTATGGACGATGTCATCAAGGCATGTAAGGAGAGAACAAGAAAGTATTCAGTGGGGTACTGGAAGATGAGACAGGTCTATATTTTGGAGCTGGCATTTGCTAATGATGTTGCCCTGATTGCTAAATCAGAGGCACATCTCCAATCCAACCTGCAAGTCTGGAAGGAAGAGCTGGAGAAGAGAGGGATGGTCATAGGCAGCTCTAAAACAAAATCCATGGTGATATCACGAGAAGAAAGAAAACATCAGATTAAGCTTGGAGAACAGGTCCTGGAGCAGGTCGACCACTTTAAATAGCTCGGAGCTATTATAGACCGAAAGGGAGGCATCAAAGAAGAGTTGGCCACTCGAAAAGCAGCAGCTGGAAGACTTTTTCAGGCCATAAATCGAGGATTCCTCAGCAAGAGAGAGATTGGTAAGAAAACGAAGATGGCTGTATACCGCTCCACCTATGTCCCAGTCTTGACATACGGATGCGAGTCATGGGCAATGACTACAACCCATAAAAGCCAGATCCAAACCTCAGAAATGAGATATCTGAGGAAGGTGGTTGAAGTAACAAGAAGAGACATGGTACGCAACCAGACGATACGTCAAGGCCTTAAATCCTACCCCCTGCAGACCCAAGTAGAACAGTCCCAATTAAGATGGTTTGGCCATGTCTGCAGAATGGGAGAAGATCGGATACCACGACAAGCATGGGAAACAAAGAGCCAAGGATCCAGACCCCGAGGACGACCCAGAGTCCGCTGGGAGGACAACATTAGACAATCTTTGAAGGATCGAGGACTAGAATGGAACCAGGCCAGGAGGAAGACAGCCGACAGGATAGTCTGGCGCTCTCTCTTCCAAACCTCTACATCTCACAGTAGAAGGGGAACGACTAAGTAAGTAAAAGGAAGGTAAGTGTGTAGCTCTAATCACAATCACAAGCATGTGAAAACGTAATCGTTGAAATAGAGAGTACCAAGAGTCCAACAGAAACATCTTTTTTGACAATGCCAAGATTGAACCAACAACAGCGAGCAATAGCTATAGGGATGTTAGCTGCTGGAGCGACTATATTAGCTGTATCACAACATTTCAATGTTCACAGGAACACTATATCACGCATTCAAGCTCGTTTCCACCAAACTGGATCCACTGCTGATCGCCATAGAAGTGGCCGACCACGAGTTACCACCCCTGAACAAGACCGTTACATACGCCTTATGCACTTGCGTAACAGGTTTATTCAGGCAACATGGACTGCCAGGAACATTCCAGGTTTAAGTCTTACCATGGCCAGCTGTTTCCCCGGACCTTTCTCCCATCGAGCACCTGTGGGACGAACTGGAGCGTAGGCTACGAAGAAGACAAAATCCTCCTGAAAACCACCACCAGTTAGAACAGGCGTTGCAAGAAGAATGGAATAACATCCCCCAACAACAGATCCAACGTCTCATTGGCTCGATGAGAAGGCGCTGTCAAGCAGTGATAACAGCTCAAGGTGGACATACACGGTACTGAAATCAAGATTTCATTTTTTCGTGGGGATGCCACACTGACTTTAGTTTTTATTTTTCTTTCATGACACTTTCACTAAAATCAAAGTGATCACTTGGTCTTTTATTCAATATTCAACCACATTGTGTGCCAACTTTTATTTCATTTCGTCCATGAAATCACGCACAGTGCCCTATAAAGTGTTGCACACTTACTTTGTTCCATGAGTATACAATCATATGTCCACCACATGAACCGTCCAGTATGAAGTTGTTAACTAGTTCCTTAAGTTTGTGCCATTCACTACCTAAGTTTTTTTCCTCACCTTCTGATCAACTTTATAAATAATACACGTTTACAACAAAGCTTCATGTAAGTCATAAGCAAAATATAAACTCCTAAAATTAGTCAGTCATAGGCCTTCAACAAACACTTGCCAAGTCCTCCTGTCACGTGCCATCATCTCAAGCTCTTTCCACGTTCTCCTCATCATTTTCACCTGTTTCCAGCTCTCTTCTCCATGTGCTTCTTGGTCTACCTCTGCCTGTCTTGCCCTGGGGGTTCCAGGGTCTACCTCTGCCTGTCTTGCCCTGGGGATTCCAGGGCCTACCTCTGCCTGTCTTGCCCTGGGGAGCACAGAACAAGTACTGCCGCTATAAAGGCACTTGTTGAAATAAAAACACACACACACACACACATGGAGAAGAGAACTGGACACATGAAGGAAATCGATGAAGATGACGCGGAAAGAACTTGAGCTAACGGCACGTGGCAGGAGGACTTGGCATGTGTTTGTTCAAGGCCTATGCTCCTTGGGGAGCTCAAAGTTATTTAACAATAGAAGTACCTTCTCATAACCTTTCTATATTTCTCGTCTTTGTTTCCTGTTTGTTGCTGTGGCTGATGAAGGGTAATCCCGAAACATCCATCGTTTCTAGCGTAAAGCCCTTTTGTAAAACTCAAACTATTTTTTTGTTTTCTCTTATCCGTTCAACAGGAGCCCCCTACAGTACAATGTTTACACTGCTGCTACTTTATTCCTGATGTACACTGTGCTAGTTATTTTCATTTCTTTAAAATTTATCATGCCTTATAAGGATTGCACTTTGTTATTTCTCATGACCTTTCTGCATTTTTCATATTTGTTTGTGACTGAGGAAGGCTAATCCCGAAACACCCTGTGTTTCTAGGGCATTATTCAATTAGTAAAATTGACTTCAAAAATTTTGTTTTAAATTTTCAATTTTCCGTTTTACAGCCAGCCCGCTTCATTATTTACACAGCTATTCATCAAACACGATAGTCTGCTCCAAATATTCTTCAACGAATTTATCTTTTTTTTTTTTAAATAAAATTTTGCCTCGTTTTGGCGAGGCACGCTCCGTTCAACCTATACAGGTCCGTCGGTTATATTAGGGCAAAATTCAAATAACGAAGGCGGTTTGGTCTTGTTATTCTTACAAATTAATCATGCAACGAAACTAAACAAGGGGCATAGCCAGTTGCTGTTTCAAGTTGTGCGAGGCCTCTTTAACAAAATAATCCCTTTTGTATCTACAAGCATATATTTGTTTTTAAATAAATAAAGAGGGAAACCCAACGGCTGTAAACAGTAGATAAATAATACTTACATAAAGGTGTGTTTCAGACACTCGTGAGAAATAAAGAAGAAAGAAAACTAGACAACAACAACAACAAAAGTGATACTAGTTGGCAGGTAGGACAGTGCGATTCGCTTCCGTAGCTAGGCAGTATTGCCGCTCGGAAGGTCCTGAGTTCGATTCTTCGGTATGCGTCTCACTTCTGTTGTTTTTGTCTAATTTTCTACTTCTTTATTTCTCGCGAGTACCTGAAACATACCTTTATGAGTGTATTATTTATAAGTATATATTTGTATACATAGGTAAAAGCCAAGGTTACAAATGCCTAAACTGGCCCTGGACAAAGCAACAAGACCAGTAGTGTCACAGGTGAAGAAACATAGGTATGTAGGTAAGAAAGGTGCAATACAACAGACAGACGAACAGGTAAATATAGAGAAATGTTTGAACTAGAAACATCTTCAGTTTTTTCTATTTTTTTTTTCTTGATACTTTTCCTTGGGACTTACAAGCAGTTTAATTATAATTATGTATGTTTTTATCTGCAAATTTGACGGCAGTTGTGTGTTTTTATAAGCTAATATAACGGCAGTTGTGTATATGTTTTTTAAAAAGCTAATTTAACGATAGTTGTGAATATTTTAACTGTTTATACTTTTCCATGCGTCTTCTATGCAGTTTAATGGTAACTGCATATTATTTAACAGCTTGTGCTTTTTATTCTGAAAAAAAAAAGAATAAACAAACAAAACGATGTCAGAGACAAAAACATGAGCCCAACAAATTTTAGGTATAAAATCTGAGCGTGCCTGGTATTCTCGTGTAAGAATTATAGCAACGGGTCACAAGGCGGTGCTTGATCTCGACTCGATTCCGTCTACCTGCGGTTCATATAACTAGAGCCCCTTGATGTATATACATCAAGGGGCTCTACATATAACTATTCGGACGCAATATCGCGTGTCTTATTACATAACACCAGAGTTTGTTTTGTACATTAGACCAGATTTCGGCTGGAACCAGCATCTTGACTTGATATAACATTTATATTTGCCTCATTAAGTTCAGCTTGAAGAGTAGACACATCAACTCTAGTTTGATTAGCTTGATGAGCAGACACATCAATTCTAGTCCGTACATTAATCCAATTAATTCTAATGCTGAAAGTGATCCCTCGGGTCTATTCGGTAGAATAGAATCATTATTTACTGACTGCAGAGGATGCCTTTTAGTTCTAGTCTAAATGTAGGTTAAACAACTCTAGTATACTTCTTCTTCTTCGTACCCTTTCAGACGTCAATTTGAATATGTTAAAAGAAAGCAGTGGTCACCTTGAGATTGTCGTAATTAACTTTACTGTTAGGTTAACGTACCCGTGTTCCTGATATTATCTATCTCTGGACTGGGTTTGTCTTTGTCTAATGAGCGGGAAGGGCTTAGTCGATACCAATCTTCTTCACCCCCTCCCAAACTTGTTATTTGCATTTGTGTACTTATGATAATTTATGTAATATCTGATATTTTTAGTGATTGATGTTATAGTGAATAAAATCACATAAACTCATTTAGTTCTGTGTGTTGGATATACCCAAAGCCCAACTTTTCCCCTATTCGTTTATTATAGTTTGTATCAACGTCGTGTGTGTGTTTGAAAACACCGAATCGGTGTGCGCGCAGATGCGAGTCTGGAAAACTGGCAAATAATTGTTTGACCAGGAGAGTGAAAGAGAAGATTGAGAGACACGATTTGTCGTAAATAAGTCTGTCTTTACTCTCCTCCAGCACGCTGTGAAGTAACTATTAAATCTCTTATTTTCTATCACTGAGCTTTCCATCATCATTTTCCACTCTAAACCGGACCACTATTTCTACGACTCTTTTCTCTCAAAATAAATTTACGACAATGCGCAAGGCGTACATAGCATCATGAAGGGAGTGAAGAAGACAGGGGCAGACTTTGAGCTAATACCACGGGACAGGAAGACTTGTCTTACCTTTAATGAAGGCATGCTTCTTGTGGATTTGAAGGGTGATAATGATGATACAGAACATATTTAGACACTTCTGAATTAATTAGAAATTCCTTAAAATCATCCGACTTTTATACAACAGATTAACTGTAGAATTGTTTAAAGGCAAACTCTCAGAATCCTTTGCAGTAAACAGTTGGGTCATCTGAGTGTGTCTGTTGTCAACAATGATCTTCCTCGTAGTCATGGGCTGAGTGACGAGACAGAGTTACAGAAGGAACGAAAACAGGAATCTAATAATATAAATCAAGAGAGATATACTGAGGACAATTATGATCGCCTGTTAGATAACGACACTAAGATTGCTGGAATTGGACATCAAACGTAAGGTTAGCAAGGAAGGACGTATGAGTGGATGCATCCGTCGTTCATACAACCAGCGGGTAACAGGAACAGTTAGCTTTCATACCTTTCGACATATATTGAAGGAGACTGAGCACCTATGGGTTTGTCCGGAGTGCAAAGATGTCGAGTCTGTTCAACAATAACAATAAATCAACTTTGCAGATGACATGTGTACTCTCTCATATAAACTGTGACGGTATTGCCTCCCCTGCTTTGCAGTAGTGGTCCAACAGTGGCCAAAACTCAAGAGTATTTATTATGCGCCTTCAAAGGTTTCTACCTTCGCACAAGATTACTCTTGGCAGAGATGTAGATAGAAGGGTAATGACACTTTTATCACAAAGGGAGTCTTCACAAGATATTCAGATAAGCGAAAACAATGCTGCTTTGGATGAGCACGTTAATTCTAGAATCTGCCGACCCCTTTTGTGAAGAATTAAGCAATGGTTAATTTTAGCTGATTTACTCAGTGGAATTCTTATTATTCTGGTACAGCTCTGTTTAGAGTGTGTGTAGTAAATTCACTGAGACAAACATGCAGTACATTTAAAAGGATTAAGTTTTAACAGTTTGAAAATAATTGAATAGTTTAGAAGAAAAGTTTCATCATTGATTGATAGTATAGTCGATGAAAAAAAGTTCACTTTGGCAGCGTATATTTTACACTTAGCTGCCAATAGTAGTTTCTGCTTCCGCTGATGGGTTGGTTCTTTTTACACTGCTCACGCTCGTCAAGGTTATCGGGTGTAGCTCGTTTCCCAAAAATGTCAAGGAGAGTCTACAAAGTTGGTCCCTCGTCTTAAAGCTTAGGCCACTGTCCCTTCTTGTTCCAGAGATAGTACTTTCTGCTGGTACCACCAATGATAAAGAATAGAAACGAAAAGCTCTGTTGAGTATTGCATTTCCCGACACATACTTATGTGTCCCCTTTCTTCTATTCTACCATCCCATTTATCTCAGAATTTACCCTCGATGAGAACTAAATTTAATCCCTCGGGATAAACTTTCTTTACATTTAAACTGGATAGCTTTACATTACATTTAAATGAAAAGGTTAATAGTACAGATATAATATGTTTATATTTATATTTCCACTAGGCTAATTGAAAAATGTTCGCAATATAAATTGAATATGTTTTCATTTATGTTTACACTGATTTGAAAATGTAAGTATTATATTTAGAATGTGCATCATTTCTTCATCTCTTCCTCCCTGCTCCATATGGAACCTGGGACTACTTTATGCTTTTAGTTCTCTTTGCGAAACTAGCAATAAAGCAATCGCCAGCCCTTGGCAGTGGTGGTTCATGAAATCATCATTCTATACGCTGAAGTTGCCAGCCTCAAATAACTAGGACATCCCTAGAGATTTTCACATATTAATATTCACATGGTAATATATATGTTTTTATGTTAGTTCACACGTTAGTAATATAAAATGTAAAATTACAACTTACGCCAATCCTGGCTCACAGACTTTTTGGCTCAGATGAATAAAAGAAACTTGAATCGGCCTCTTACATGCGTCTGGGGTGTCGTTTCTTTAATAAGATAATTCCCTCTATCACTCCGTGTGTTTTCAGTTCCCTCAGTCCCGGTTTCCTTATTAAAATGATAGAGATTTCCTGGGGTCGTTTTGTAAGTCCCTCAAGATTCTCCAAGAAAAGGTCCGGCCTGATAAATTGAATTCTAAATTCTAACTCTGGCAAGGTCTGGTGTCGTCTTGGCAAGCATGAATCTCACAGTAAATTTTCACAGTGAAATAACACTGAAATGTACCAGGTTATAGGCCTGTCTTACACCCGCATCTGTTTGTTATGCTACTAAGTATAAAGCCAATCGTTTTCAAACATGCATGTCCCGTGGGGAAATTCAAAATATTTCCGACATTGGAAAATTTTGAACATGATGTAGAGGTCCCGTTTCCTATATATGGCAATCGTGACACTCAAATATTCTGGTCAATGATTACATATATCTCCTTACATCTACCAGGAAATATTACACCATTTCCGCTCAGGTGTGTCTGTCATCCCACCCGGTCTGTTCTTGACCGGCGCTCCTTATGCAAACACAAACTCTTGTTTGACCATCTGTGCTGTGTCTTATCGCGACAATAATTAGTAGGTCACACGAGCCATGTCAGCGCTAAGTAAACTCGCTTGGCCATTTACGTGCGAAAACAGTCGCACCCTTGTAGTGCAATAAGATTTCTGTCGGTCATCCTTGCATCACCGTTTAATCTATCCACAGGGATTGGCAGGTAAATACACATACATGACGACTATTGCAATTAAGAATGAAGTACACATAGCAGAGAAAGAAAGAAAGTGCGACAATTGAAAGCACGCAATAAAAATCAGTACAAAAATGTAACTGATACTGCCGTAGTGAAACAGTATCGAGAGCGGTCGCCCCATTCTGTCACACAAACAGTAACATATGCAAAATAAAAAATATAAGTAGACAAAGAGTAGAAGCAAAAACATGGTAACGCTTCAATTAAATAGAATGTAGCAATATGTCTTAATAATAAACAATCAGAATGCGATCAACAGTCAGATGATTCAAGACGTTCACGGCTTTACTTGTTTGGGAAGCAACATTGACAAAGGAAGGGCTAACCTCGGTGTCAGTACCAATATAAATAAAACCTTATTTGGCGTCAGCTCTATCCGACTAGTACAGAAATCAGGAGTTCTTTACCAGAAAAAATAAATTTAAGCTGTCCAATACAAATGTAAAATGTATAATGCTCTTTGACTCAGAACCACGACTCTAGATAATTTTATCGTCTTCGTGGATCGTTAGCCCCTGACTGACCAAGCAGTCAGTGGCCATCACGCCTTGTGGCGACTTGTAGGGCAGCAACAAACTGTCCCCATTTTGCTCGGTCGGTGGGCATTCTTCGTGCCGTGTCCCAACTCTGGTTCATGCTTTTCATCTCAGCCTCCACTGTTTTCCGCCAGGTTGACTTTGTCTGCCTCTCTTTCGCCGTCCTTCTGGAGACCATTGCATAGCAGTTCTTGTGATGGTGTCATGGTCCCTTCTGAAGGCATGGCCGACTAAGTTAGATATTTTCATCTACAGCACACCATGTCAGCTATTTGCAATATTAAATAATACATAAGAAATTGAATTAAGAATTCATGAACACTATTAGCACAATTTATGTAATCAGGTGGAACAAGCTGTAGATAATCTGAGAGCAGAGATAATAAAACCGTTACTACACAGCATCATGGAAAATACGCAATCTATCATTTTAAAAAAAAAACTCTGTTTGTCCACCAATTTGACTTCGCTAACAATTGTGTACTCACCATATTTCTGATTTTAGTAGGCAGCTAGCAACAGATTCCAGAGCTGGAAAGCCTTTTGAATGGATGTTGAATCGTTTGTTGGCTTAATAATCTATTAGATTTGAACATTTTCAATCATGCTTTCAACTTTGCTATGCAGGCGTTAAGTTGCTTTCACGTAGTCATTTGGTTAAAAGCAGAGGCGGACTGACAGTGATCTGGGCCCCGGTGCAATATTGGCCATAGGCTCCTAACCATCCATCCAACATAGATCGGGGCTAGGGGAGAGTGGGTCCCATAGATGGAGGCTAGGGGAGGGTGGGTCCCATAGATGAAGGCTAGCGGAGAGTGGGACCAAGATGGAGGCTAGGGGAGAGTATGCCCAAAATGAAGGCTAGGGGAAAGTGGGCACCAAAATGGAGGCTAGGGGATAGTGGGCCCTACTACTGCTGTAGGCTCTCGGGCAATAACCGATTGCCCGACTGTTCAGCCCGCCCCTGGTTTAAAGAGGACTTATCCACGTAATTTGTAATTAATTAATTAATTTTCCTTTTCCCTCCTTATTGAGCGTGAAGCCAGCACAGTAAATGGTCCTCCTTGCAGGAATCCTGTACCAAGCAATCGCGTGCTCGTGCGGTGGTTTTGTTAAAGCAATTTGTTTTCCGTGATGAATTTGTCAGCCCCATGCGCAACCTTGTATTAGTTGCCTTGACGACATTCTCGGTGAAGCAGTAACCCTGTTCATTAATTGTGTCCCCCATAAACCCCTGGGGCTGCACAGGGCCATATAGTTTTACTCGATGATGGTACCTGAAGGTCGCAGAAGTAAATAAATAAACGGAACTACCACTCGTGACTAAATCGTCAACAGAAATTATATTACATGTGAATTATTTTCCAAGCAAGTAGTAATTCAAACTTAAAAAAGCGACAATGGTGAACATTCTTAACTTCAACAGCAAGTAGTGTTACTGAGTCGTTTTCTGTCTCTCCTTTCTCTGTCTCTCTCCCTCCCTTTACCACTCTGCATTGTAAGCCAAAACCTACACCTAACTCCGAACGCGGTACCGGTAACCGTAACATTGGTTCCGGCGTTATGTTGTCTTTTTGCAAATAACAAAGGGCTATAAACATTACAACAATAAACGCGGCCTTACTCTTAACGTTTTCTTGACGGGTAACTTAGTCGTCTGATAGATGTCGAGAACATTTGATGGATATCTCTTAGAAAGCTATTAAACATGTTCCTGATGGCTGGAAACCCATTTATAGCTGGGTAAACTGGAGCGTTGGAACCTAATACCTTTGCTGCCAGAGGCAAGCGATGTAACCACTTTGATAATCGGACACAATTTTTTTTTAATTGTCCTTAAAAAATATTTTAAAAAGACAGATTGAAAGTTTTTGCTCTTGGAAGTGTTATTTCATTATTGAGATGATTGCTGTGATAAACAAACTTTTATCATGTTTTGCTTGCTAAACCATATATTTCGTTAATACTGATTGGTAAAACTTGTTTTACAAGGTCCAAGTCTGGATAAAGTGACAATCTCAGATCAAAAATGATGTCGGTAAGTGTTTAAATGCCTTATTTCACAAATTATTTAACCACTTCTTTCCGCAGGCTACTTGAGTTGAACATTACATTGTATACTTTATTAGTCTCTAAGAATTAACTAGTTAAATTAAACTAGAAAGCCGTTCACTTGCTTATAGAACGATCCATATTTGACCCAGTGGGCATCAATACTTGTTTTATTATAAAACTAACACTGACTTGTATATACGTCCTACATTGGCCGCTGGGTCGTAAGGGAACATTTCTCATTCAAGACATCAAATATGTGCTACTTTTATATGGAATAAATTAGTCAGGTGTGTTATTATTTTGTTTCTATACAGAAAAACTCACCTGTTCTACACAAAAGAGATTCATAGTAAATGACCCCATGTCGTATTGCTCATGTCTTTAAAAACACAGTAGCAGGAAAGTTGTGCAGTCCTGGATTAGATTTTACCATTTCAGTATTAGGCTGTACAAATACTATTTACATTACATTGACTCTTGTTTTATCACAGGAGTCAAATTTCCACCTTTTTGAGTGTTCAATAGGCTAACCAGAATGTGCCAGAACCTTCTGGATAGGGACAGGAGGAGAATATTAATAATTTATCTAGGAAGTAGAAGAAGGAAGATCTTCTATGCAACACTATGTCAAAACGTAAGTGGGGATGACCTGTGACCTCTACCTCTTCAGAAGTTCGGAACGCTGCTAAGTGTTTCCAGTGCTTTTAGTTTTTATGGTATGATGCAATCACTCTAAAAGCTGGAGAATAAAGAAAGAAGGTTGAGAAGGATAAATAACTTGCGATGAATTCACGCTGGACGAGATCAAACAAGCCGTTAAAAGATAAAAAAATTTTAAGCTGCTGGAGTTGACGAAAATGATTAAAGCAGTTAATGACACCCAACTCTTGAGAATTTTAGGAAGTATGGAGAGCAATGGAAAGACAGTAATTGTAAAGACCGAAGAAAGGTGATCTATCATACTGTAATAAATATCTCTAAAGTACCTGGAAAATTATTATGTTGCATGATGTTAGAAAGATTTAAATTGCAAGAAAAATCAAGAAGAACAAGCGGGTTTCAGGCCGAAACGATCATGTATTGATCAAATATTCACACTAAGAACAATTATAGAAGAATCAGTGGAAATGCAATCGCCACTTATTATCCCCTTCGTCGATTTTCAAAAAGCCTTTGATAGTCTACACCGCCCATCATTGTGGAAGATACTTACAATCTATGGTTTTCCAACAAAATATGTGAATATAATCAAAGCGCTATATGACAATTCAAGATGTTGTGTTAGAACAAATAAAGGGAATACAGAATGGTTTACAGTAGAAACAGGGGTGAAACAAGGCTGTATTATGTCACCACTACTTTTTGGAATAGCTATTGATTGGGTTATGAGAAACTATACCCACAATGAACAATTGGGTATAAAATGACAAATGGAAAATTCCTGGGGGACCTGGATTTCGCAGATGATGTAGCATTCTTAAGTTCAACACCAAGACAATCCCAAGAAGCAATTAATAATTTGTGTCATCTCTCGGTTAAAATAGGTCTCCAAATAAATGCCTCTAAAACTAAAGCTATGAACTTTTCTAACGAGACCTTTGATATCAAGAACGTTGAAAGAATTATTTAGGCAGTAAAATGACTCGAATGGTGACACAACAAGAGAAATCCATACTAGAATTGCTTTGGCAGCTAGCGCCTTCAATAGATTATCTAACATTTGGAAATTACGATCATTGAATATACATACCAAGCTTCGTCTGTTTAATTCAAATGTTATCTCAGTGTTAACATACGGCTGTGAGAGGTGGAAAATAACAAAATCATTGGAGAACAAGCTGAATACATTCGAGAACAAATGTCTTAGAAAACTCATGAACATCAGTTGGAAAGAATTCAAGACTAATCGACAAATAAGAGAAGACACTAGGCAGAAATATGTCTCCGACTATATAAGGAAAAGACGATGGTCATATATCGGTCATGTCCTACGAATGCAAAACAACAGAATACCACGACAGGCGCTCACTTGGGGTTCCTGAGGGTAAGAGGAAAAAAGGAAGACCAAAAGAAACACTCAGAAGAACAATAATAAGAGAAGGAAGAACGTTGGGCCTAAATAATGTGCAAGAGGAGTGGCGTCACAACGAACAACCTGGAGAGCACTGGTTTCTGCCTTATGCGCCGTGTTTGGCGCTTAAAGAATTTATTATTATAGAAAACTAAAGCTCTCAGAATTTTATAGACAAGCAACAAATACATACATCGCTATGTTCCACAAGAACACGATTGATCATGATTATGGCTTTGGAAAGTACTATGTGACGTACATTCAGACATCATCAAGATCTTAATTTCTTAATTTATATCATGTTCATGCCACGTGAGTTTCCCAGGGGTCTCTGATGAAAGAGACAGAAAGAATAGGCTAAATGCTCCCTAAAGCATATCAAACAAGGCGACTTATTTTAGGTTATGCCTGGCACTGGCAATCTCACTATGTACAACTAATGTCCAATACTGCAGAAGCATGTGAGTAATTTGTGCAGGCGTCCATACCGGGGACCAGCTACACCGGTGACTTCATATATATATATAAAGTTTAGTAAAAACTTTGACACTGGCGTCAGATATAGACAGTCAGATAATTAAACAAACAGAGATACGGGCATATGATTAGCAGGGACAGAAAAGTAAATAATGAGTTTTAAAAAACTGTTATCGCTGTAACTAATATAACTTTGAAATACAAAGGTCCATGAAGAGAGAAAAAGTATGAAACAGAAATTTACTTAAGAATATTCGGATTGACCTACCTTACACTTCCACGAGCCAAACGCTACTCACCTTCAAAAAGTTTCATAATTGACACCGCGAAACGCTGATAAAATTAATTTCACAAAATAACTATTTCCAAATAAGTGTCCTTTTTTAACTTATCTCTCCCTCTAGAGTCATAGTGAAAATGTAAACATCAATTTGGCCCACACTATCTCAACGAACTCTCTCCCACAACCTGAGATGAAAATTTTATGAAAATTCGCACAGAACATTGTGGCAGGCATGAGAAAGCGCACAGTTTTTTTTTTTTGTTTTTTTTTTCCGATTTCACGTGGTGGTAGAATTCTCCATACCTCGGCCATGACTTCCGAGTTCACGACCCAGTTCATAACGTTACATCTGAAGACCTCTCACTCGTTCTTCGGAAATTCCCGTACAGCAAATCGATTCAGAGCTTTTAGCAAATCAGACAGATGTTTTATCTTGTTTCTAATATATGAATGGTGACAGAGCTTTTCTCACCATTTTGATATCAATCATTAAGTTTTCTAACGAGGTCAGTTCTGCCCACACGCTCGATCCTAAATATATTGTCCGAGCGATGGCTGAACTACTGGCTCGTGAATGTCATGTTTCGGCCGGAAGCCATATGAGATCTGGCGAGAAAGAATTTCTTATAAACGTGGTGCCCTTCTCTACGTCTAATATCGACCACTCATCCCGCAAGTGATTAATGTTGACAAGGAGCAGCTAAGACACAGCTTTTTCGAGTCATTGTTAGCGATTAATACAATAGATATGGGGAAGCTCTGAGAGCGAGTCACCCCAACATGTGTGAATTTGTTTTATGGATGAATGGATGGATGTATAGATAGATAGATAGATAGATAGATAGATAGATAGATAGATAGATAGATAGATAGATAGATAGATAGATAGATAGATAGATAGATAGATAGATAGATAGATAGATAGATAGATAGATAGATAGATAGATAGATAGATAGATAGATAGATAGATAGATAGATAGATAGATAGATAGATAGATAGATAGGTAGTTAGTTGGGTGGATGGATAGATAGATAGATAGATAGATAGATAGATAGATAGATAGATAGATAGATAGATAGATAGATAGATAGATAGATAGATAGATAGATAGATAGATAGATAGATAGATAGATAGATAGTTGGGTGGATGGATGGATGGATAGATAGATAGATAGATAGATAGATAGATAGATAGATAGATAGATAGATAGATAGATAGATAGATAGATAGATAGATAGATAGATAGATAGATAGATAGATAGATAGATAGATAGATAGATAGATAGATAGATAGATAGATAGATAGATAGATAGATAGATAGATAGATAGATAGATAGATAGATAGATAGATAGATAGATAGATAGATAGGGTGTCCACAAAGTCTCCGTACAGTTTAAAAAAAGATTATTAGAAGTATAATTAAAGAAGTACCTTTATGCAGTTTGTTGCATAATAAAAATAACATAAAAGTATTTTTCACATAATTTTGTAAACTTCTACATGGACACTATGAGTTGCACGAAGCACATCAAACGGTATTTATTTCCATCCATGTTCGCTCTAACATCGCTTCATCATCGGTGACAATGGCGTCAGTGATTCTTTCTGTGGCAACATTTTGGTTGTGTCCTATTGCTTCCCTTCTTTCTCTCCTGCTTTCTCCATTTATTTCTTCATTTTTCGCACATAAACCTGCCGACATCGCCGCGCCTTAGATTTGTTGACCTCTGTTCATATTGCAATAGTGTCATTTCACGGTTAATTGACCACCCTTAAGGATTAACTGTAATCGATTAAACCAGATTGACTTCGTACGGTCAACGGAAAGTATTGGTGACTTTCTAAGTAATCCTTTCCCGTCAGACACGTACGACCGTCTAGGTGCATTGAAAACGTGTTTAGACACTTGGGCGAATAATACAAAAGGAAGGCCAGATGTTGTCTGGGGAAAATGTCTGGATGCACCGAAATGTCGTGGCTTATCCTCCTAGGACCCAGGAAAGCGATGTTACAAATCGTAATTTGAAAGGTTACTTAAGAGAACGGAAGAAGTCGGGCCATATATGAGAGATGAGGCCATGGGTTTAAATTTTAAAATGATATCTTAAAGCACGCGGGAGAAAGTAAATATTTGACAACCCCAACCCACTACATTCTGCTCATGGAGTGGATCATATGAGAATCAGAATTAAACATTTATTCTGATTGGAAGTTTTGTCGGAAACGCCAGATGGAAGCGTGGGCAGGAAAACTGCAATATAACCTAGCAAATTCGGAGGCTAAAGCGCACTGCATTCCAGAATCGTCAAAGAGACAGCTTGGACTGAAGCCAAGAAAGAATAGAGTTAGGATTCTGACCTTATAGGACCGGACAAAACACGTATCGGAACTCTTTCTGAACACTACAGCAAGGAAGATTGACCTGTTAATACGGAAACCAGACTCTTACAGAACCTAACCATAAAAGTCACAGAGGGACTATAACTAGAAATAATACTCCTGACGCGAGTTCAAAGCATTTTTATCATGTTGCCAAGAATATTACTGAGCAAGAAGCCTAGTTCCCAACTAGTTTAGGGTAAGTTGTAAAATATACTTAATACTCTGAATTTGACATGTTTGTACTTGCTAGTGGTTGTAAAAGTCCATACGAGGCTGGGAACCTCAGCATATGAAAAGAGTATATTCATAAACCACGACAGAAAACACTGGTGATTGCTTCATGCTAATTCTCACAGGGAACCAAAAGCAGAGGAAACCCCAGACTCCGAATGAAACAGGGAGAGATTGATGATTACATCAGCATGGGCATAGTTTATATTATCATTTTGTGAGTTATATGTAAACTTAACCATGTTATTCAAGTACAAGCCATTGTATTCGCCACTGTCCAGTCTCATTTTTCCATTAAATTACTTAAAATATGGTGGTGATTTCGCACCATATTCCCTGAGTTATGCTGTATAAACTCAGGGAGGATAAAACTTCAGGGTGAAAAAAAAGTTGTGGACGGACAGCGGGGAAGGCGCTGTTTAATGTTAGGAAAACAAAGACTTTAATTATTACAGAGAGAAAGACACACGGATGAATCAGCATCTTTAAAATATTTATATTTACATCGATACAGCCAAATAATAAGGATAAATTTAGTTTTAATTCAGGTGGGGATTGTATTAGCTAAATTAATTTATATAATACCTCTTCACAAAAGCGGCGGGCAGATAAAAGTTAACATTGCTAAGACACATTCAGCATTGTTCTTGACTTCTGAAATATCTTGTGAATACTCCTTCGAGGCAGAAGCATCATCATCCTTTTATCTGTATCTCTGCCAAGATTAATCTTGTGCGAAGGTGGATACCATTGAAGACCCACATTAGATACTCTAGGTTTTGGCCATTGTTGGACCATCACTGCAGAGCAAAGGGATGCTACCATTGACACTTTCCTTAAGGCCATTGATGCTCCGAACCTTAGTCTTATAAATTATATTTTAACGTATCCCCATAGAAAGAAATCCAAGGAAGTGATATCGGGAGAACGAGTTGGCCACTGAGTTGGTCTTCCCCTGTTTGGAAAATTTTCACCGAGAAACTGGCAAACAGCTCGTCCTCATTGAGATGGGGACCCACCCTGTTGGACCATTATAGCTGGTTGCAGGTTTTCCAACTCTGGTACCACAAATTCCCTCAAAACGTTAATGTAAAAATCTGCAGAAATTGTTTTTTTTTCTCTCTGAAGAAAAATGGCCCAATGATGCGAATGTACGTGATGCCACACCACACATTAACCTTTGGACTATATCGTTGATGCTGCCTGGTCTCATGATGGTGTTCTGACATCTAAATCCTGACATTATGTCTATTCAGCTTTGTTGAGACATGAAAGGTTGTCTCATCACTAAACCAGATACGTTTCAAGAAGTTTCATCTCCACTAAAACAAAATGTCAATTAAATATCCGAAACTTACTCCTTTTTGTACTGCAAACTGCACAGAGCTATCTCTTAATTTGTGCTGTTAATAAGTTTTTTAAAATTTTACGCAGATATTGTGGACATCATATATATATATATATATATATATATATATATATATATATATATATATATATATATATATATATATATATATATATATATATATATATATATATATATATATATATATATATATATATATATATATATAATATATATATATATATCTATCTATATATATATATATATATATATATATATATATATATACAGTACTTTGCAAAAAAAATGGCAATCATATTTTCGCAACGCAGCACACTCATAGAAGCAAATAATAATAAAAACTGTATGTCCAGAGGAAGATTGGTATCTCCCCTATCTATTAACACTGGTTTCAGTACAGTATAATGTTGCCTTCTTCAGCAAGGCAAGCCTGAATGCGGCGAGGCATACTTATCACAAATGTTTGTAGGTAATTGTGAGTCAGACTGTCCCAGTATTTTTCAGCTACCTTCTTCAATTGTTCAACGTCTCTGAGTCCACTCTTTTTTAAATGATTCTTGAGTAGTGCCCAAACGTTTTCAATTGGGTTTAGATCGGGACTGTTGCAGGGCCACTTCAGCACTATTACATTCTTCTCTTGCAGCATTGCTTTGGTGGTATGAGCTGTATGATTTGGGTCATTGTCATGTTGAAATGTGCACCCATCGGGGTACATGACCTGCATAAATGGCAGAAGGTGTCCCTCTAGTATGTCGATGTACCTTTCTTTCGTGAGAATTCCTGTGAAAACACACAGTGGGGTGACACCTCTTGCTGACACCCCTCCCCAAAGATGGAATTTCTAGGTATGTTTCGGTCGCTGGTACACAGGCGTTACAGAGCCTTTCGTCCAAATATTTTTTTGAGCAGGATAAGACCAAACAGAACATTCATCTGAAAAAAATCACATTGTCCCATGACAAATTTTGGTGTTCGTGGCACCAGTTCAAGCGCATCTGTTTGTGAATCTCTGTGAGCAATGGTGACGAAATTACCCGCTTTTTTGTGTAATTCATCCTGTGTAGCTCCCGGTTGACGGTAGCATTAAATACCTCTGGGCTTCCCAACTCGATCATGCGCTGCCGTATGTTTTCTACACTCTTTATTGACCCAGCCCGAACGATTTGGGCGAGACGCCGATGGTCCTTTGTGTCCAAAATTCTTGGCCTCCCACTACCTTCGTTTCGCTCGATTCCATTACCTGCTTTTAATTTACTCACAACTCTGTAGACAGTCCGCTCAGGAATGTTCAAGGTTTTAGAAATGTTAGAACATGTTTGATTTCCTTCATTCCAAAGCTGTGAAATTAACATACACTTTGTCTTTGTATCCATTTTCTGCCACTAGCATTAGAAATTGTCGTCTGCTCTATTATCAAGGGATGTTACTCTACGCTAATTTTTTTTTTACTTTTGGTAGTGTTTGCTCACTTCAGTGGAGTGCAAATTTGGGGCAGAACATACATATTTAATTATATTTCAGCATATTTAGCTGAGCAATATGACTGCCATTTTTTTGCAAAGTACTGTATATATATATATATATATATATATATATATATATATATATATATATATATATATATATATATATATATATATATATGTCTGTGTGTGTGTGATTGTGTGTGTATCTATATATATATATGAGTGTGATTGTGTGTGTGTATATATATATATATATATATATATATATATATATATATATATATATATATATATATATATATATATATATATATATATGTCGCGAGAGGTTTAGATATTATTAAAGAATAAGATATCCTGGACATAAAGGTGTATCAGCTGATACCAGGATAGTGCCAGATAAGAGTCTGGTCTTATCAGTAATACCCCCTTCTCTGAAGAGAGTAAGGGTGTATAGACACAAAGGTAGGGTCAAGCTATGTACGTTCCCAGAGAAGATGGTGATGTAGTACTCTGAGTCCCTAACTGCTACCTCTCCTGATCCGCCTATGTGATTATGGTATTTGATATGTTTCTGACTCTGCTAGGGGTAATTTATATAACTATATTCACCAACAAGAACTGTAATTCAACTTAAAGAATCTAAGAAAGTCTTCTGGTGAATATGTACAATTTAATTAAACAGTTTCTCTTTTCTGTTTGAAAAGACAAATATTTTACATTAAATAAATAATAATAGTTAACAAATGTTTTTCTCTTGGGTCAAAATGTCTATCATCTTGTAGACAACTTCGCTTGCTTGATCATTCACCTGTAGAGTTGTGTATTATTATTACTATAAGTTTATAGAAACACTATACTAGTTTTGTCATCACAAACTGGATACGTTTTTAGTTTTTGTTAAATATGGATAAGCTGCACAGGTGCTCTATGCAACTTAACTGAGTCACTGGAGATGGCTCCCTTAGATACTGGATATAAGATTCATCTGAACTCGTTCCAGTAGTCACAAACGTATTGGCTGGCAGTGTATCATAGACTGGCACTGCATTCGTTGTAACTTTCAATAAGAGCAGCCTCCTCTGATTTTGAGACTTTTGGTTAAAGGATTAAACCTGCAATGAATTCAAACGCAATCCCTGTATTCTTCTGTCCATATCCCTCTTATGACACAGATGGGGACGATAGACAGTTTCAGATAAGCGTGCAAGCAGAGGCAGAAGGTATAGTATAGTATCAACAATCATTATAAGTCAAAGTGATCAAAATTTACCTCTACCTTCTTAATTATAAGTATTTTCCCATGATTCGCCTCCATACAATAATTTGGTTGGGAGTAAAACTATTCAATAATATGTCAAACGATACTGTGAATCAATCCCTTTCATCCTTCATTAGGTTCCTGTTAGGTGTCTCATTCTAGTCAAGAAATACTTCTTTAAATACCATTCCCAACTTTGCCTCTAGAAGTACACATGAGCCTGTAAGTTTCACCAGAAGACACAGTCCATTCCTAACACATCTTATACACATCGTATCGCACAGATTAGATTAATTAATATAATTACACACAATTATATATATATATATATATATATATATATATATATATATATATATATATATATATATATATTTGTTCTTACCCTCAGGTACACACACAGACTAGCCCTCAATGGGTGATTAAGGTCTGCTAACATCTGCAGAAGGCAAACGCTGGCATTAATATATGCTCTGCTTTCCCCGCTCTCTCTGTGTTTTTTTTAATCGTGACTGACCGGAGTTTGTTTAGGCAAGTCTATTTATAGTCTGACCTCGGACGTACGAGGTGGAATTCCCCTAGGAATGCAATAACTATCCTAAAATGTGGGTACCGTTTGGCATTATTTTACAATGTAGGAAAACTACTTTTTTAATTATCTTCGTTATTCCTTATGCAATTTTAGTCAATTAAAGCGTACCTTATGCTTAAAATTAGGCTTTATATATATATATACATATATATATATATATATATATATATATATATATATATATATATATATATATATATATATATATATATATATATATATATATATATATATATATATATATATATATATATATATATATATATATATATATATATAATCTTTTAGTTTACTAATTGCATTTTATAGTATGCATAGTTTAAACAGCTAACTTTAGTTCAACCTGAAGCTTCGAATCCATTTAACCTAAGATTTCTCCCGTCCTATAATATTATTAGTAAAAGTATTACTACGTACGGGTAGAGTAACATCCCTAATATGGTTTTGATAACCTCTACCAAGTGGTACTTCTTCCATACTGCTGTAGTAAAATCCCGAAGTTAATCATGTTACACAAATAGGGTCTGGCCATTTTTATTTTCCCAGCAGTTGTAAACACAGGACCAAGAAAGGGTTGTCATTGGTCAATGTATTTTATCTTTTTCAAATGTATGGTGCGCGGTAAGGTCAGAATTATTAGAATTCGTGATGTGAAACAGACGCCATTTTACGACAATATACATACATTTATATATATTTAATTGAAAAGTCAATTTCTATTTTAATTTTATTTTTTATTTCTTCGTTCCTTTCCTACTAATATTGCGTGTGTGCGTGTATGTGTGTATTTGTGTGTATGTTTATTTATGTGTGTATGTATGTATGTGTATGTGTGTATGTATGTGTGTGTTTGTGTGTATGTGTGTGTTCATGTATGAATGTGTGTGTGTGTGTCTTGCTGTAGAGTAGTTCGAAGTAAAGTTACCGGGGTCGAAACTTGGTAAAATCACGCTCTAGTCTACCCAGCTGTAAATGGACATCTGACTCTGCTCTTGAGTTTAGGAAGGAAAAAGCATCAAGAAAAGCCATCGATTCCCACTTCCCCCACCTCATAACGATGAGACCTAGTATAGTGATGACTAACACTTCACTCCCGTACACAGTACCTGCTGACTCACTCCGTACACATTATCTGCTATGGGCTTACCATTACCTTATTGTTATCAGTTTTATACCCAGCTAGATCGCTTTTGTTGAGTTATCTTCCTAACTGAACGAGAAATGTTGAAACCGCATACAAATCTTACCCCTATCAAGATTACTATTTTTGTTAGTTTCCACATTTAATGAAGTACAATGTTTTTCTAGCCAATCCGTTTCTTCTTCTTCTCCTTCTTCTTCTTCTTCTTCTTCGTACACTCTCAGACGCCCACTTGAATGTTTAAAAAAAAAAGCAGTAGTCAGTTTGAGGCTATTTGAATCTCCGTAGAGTTTTTAAACAAATGGTACTGGTGTCAGCTTTCTCTGTTCCGCAATCGTTGGGCAACTTTGAAGTAGATGCTCATCAGTCATTTTATCAGTGTCAGCCCGTATAACATTAGTCTTCCACCTAGTTAAGTTTTTATGTTAAAGTGATCTTCAACATTTTATGAAGATATAAACAAGCAACCCGTCAAAACATGACGGGAAATTAATTATGTTGTTCTCTTCATGAAGATATACCTGTTGACGGATGTCTTATGAGGCAAACTATTTCAACCGGTTAGCTAGTTACCTTTATACGTTTTCTTCAATAGATAAAGATGATAGTTGCCAGGTATCTCTGTAGAGACACAGAAAGGATAGCGATACCGTAGGCATGTTAATATGAGGTGGTTAATATGAGGTTGTGGCATGGTTACTGGCAACCTCATCATGTAAAACAAATAGCTACAGAAACCACCGTAGCAAGAGCATGTCAATGCTTCGTGCAGTCTTCCTGCTAGGGGCAGGGTTGGCTCCATGCTCCATAAGGAGCGAAAAGAAAAAAGGTGATGATACTTTTCACGGATGTTATATGTAAACTATTTGGCCTGGTTAACTGGTTAACACTTTAAGGTTTATTCAGTTTATAAGCATGATATATTGCTCAACATATTATGACATCGTTTATATTTCTGATAGGTGAAATTGAATATTATTAATTGGACAATGTGTTGCGTCCAGATCTAAAATCTAATGGAAGTTTCCAATCCGAAGTCGTCGATCATGTCGCATTAATTTGACGTTACACACCGCCACAGCTCCGCCGAATAACACAGTCATCATTATTACCCTTCAGCGCCCTATGAAGCACAGGTACTCAGCAATTTCACACTGAGCCTTCCTTTCTTGTGATGTTCATTTTCACATGAATTTACCCGAGTGACATCGGCGTATTTCTATTAGGGCAAGTTTCATTTGTATTCTTTTTTAACACATTTAGCTTAGTTCCTACTTTCTTCGTTTTCTCCGCCGTTTTTGTTTGTTGGTCCCTGGCAAAGTCCTTGTGGTCGTAACGTTGGTAGTTTACTTGTGCTAGTGTAACGTGAATTATCAAAATGTGTTAACCACACTCTCAACGGCAGTGAAAAAGAGTTCCTCTGTGTTATATATAGCCTATCCTGACATACGGACAATTAGGAGCAGAGACATATTTTGTACTGATTTTTATTTGTGTACTTTTAAAAGTACCAATTTCTTCTCATTATCGGCTAAGGAACAAGTAGTTTGTATGTTCAAACATTTGTGACACTCCTTACAGATAATGTTTATCTCAGCCTGCGAGAAGCAACTAGATAAGATGAGCGCCGGCGTGTTTAGATAAACCGCTGATAAGCGACTCGTTTGTTAACAAGCTGGGCAAACACGGAGATTTTGCGTGCTCATACGACAGATAACGAGATTACTGTCTGTGTGACACATGTGGGCAGAGAAGTGTGACATATGCGCTTCCGGGTCATCCTTGATACACTAACATTACTTTTTAATAAAGTAATAAGTATTACAGCTTACCCATGTTGTCATGCGTGTCTACCGATCTGCCTGTGAGAGTATATGCAAGGCATCAGATGTCCATATATGGTAATACGTGACTTTGCAGGCACGGTCCTTATTTCACGTGGGACTATTTTGAAAATATCACACCCTATCTGCATGATTTGAAATGATTGGATCTTTCTGATTAGATTCATAACAACAATGCGTGGGAAGATAGGAATATAGTCTGACCATTTTGCAGTTTTATTTCACTGTGAATTTCACGCTCGCCACGACAACATCAGACCTCGCCAGAGTGAAGATTAGATTCATAATTCCTTTTTCTAACCGGACCTTTTATTGGAGAACCAAATAAGACTTTCAAAGCACAGGAAATCTCTACATTTTAATAAGGAACACCGGGACTAGGAAACTGAAGAAACACACGGAGTCAGAGAGGGAATCTATTGTCACATTAAACACACCCCAGACGCGTGTAAGAGACTGACTCGTCTCTTTCATTCATCTGAGCAACAGGATTGCAGCCATGATTGGAGTAAGTGTGCATTTCTTTCATTCTATATGTGTTTCATTTAGTAACATGTGAACTAATGTGTATGCATTATCATGTGAATATTTATATGTGTGAAAATAAATCGCTTGTGGATGTCCCGGTCGTTTGAGGCTGTCAACCTCAGCTTATAGTATGATGATTTCATGAACTACCACTGCACGGGCTGGTGATTGCCTTATTGATAGTTTCGTAAAGAAAACTAAAAGCATAAAGTAGTTCCAGGTTCTCTATGGAGCTGGTAGGGAAAGATGACAGAAATGATGTACATTCTAAGTATAATACTTACATATCAAAGCAGTGTAAATGTCCCTGTAAACATAGTCACTTTAAAATTAATGTAAGTTTTCAAGCTTAAACCAGTGTAAATGTCTATGTGAAAATATTCATTTTAAAGTAATTGAAGTTTCAAACGTTTCAATCAGTGTAAAACATAAATGAAAACGTATTCAATTTATATTGTGAACACTTGTCAATCAGTGGAGATGTATATGTAAACAGACTCTATCTGTATTATTACCCTTTTCATTTAAATGTCATGTAAAGCTAAAGCTATTCTATTTAAATGTAAAGTTTTATCCCGAGGGATTAAATTTAAATCTCATCGAGGGTAAAGTCTGAGTAATTGGGATGGTGGTATGGGAAGTGTGACAGAGTTATGTAAATATATTACATATATAACACGTTTTTGTTTCCACCTGGTTTCCACCTTGGCTCGCTTATTAATATTCATGTTTTGTTAACGCAGAAGGCATGCGCTTCGATGTCTGTCGAACTCATACTTTAGCCACGCCTATTTTCTTTCTCTATTGTCTTACAGACGCTAGGAATGTTTACAGACAGACCCATTAGCGAATCCAGAGCCGTTAACTGAATTATAAGGCGAACGATTGGACAACCGTTGTATAGGACAGGCCAGACTGTTTCACGTGTAGAGAGAACGAACGAACGAACGAACGAACGAACGAACTTTATTTTCAAAGGGTTAAGATTTGGGCACGCAGGCCCGTCTGACATTCTGCCCTTCCTCTCTCTCTCATCATGTATACTAATATCCTTTCATCCTCACATTTACTTTAAGCATTATTAAGGCATTTATCATTATAAAAGTAATATTACATTTGCAAGAGGGGATTAGATTAGATTCATAATTCCAAGGTGGAAACCAGGTGGAAACAAAAACGTGTTATATATGTAATATATTTACATAACTCTGTCACACTTCCCATACCACCATCCCAATTACTCAGACTTTACCCTCGATGAGATTTAAATTTAATCCCTCGGGATAAAACTTTCTTTACATTTAAATAGAATAGCTTTAGCTTTACATGAGAGAGAGGGGACGGGTCGTATATTTGTAGAACCAAGAGCGATAATTCATGAGTGCACTTTCTCAGGGGGAATTAATCTGAAGAAAGGGGAGATAATCACAGTTACCCACCCCCTCCCCCACCCCACATCCGTTCGTTCGTGAATGTAATTAAGCTACGGAACGAGGGAGATCAAAGAGACGATTTGCTCGCGGAACCACTCTGCGGTCGGCATAAGTGGAAAATTTGACTTTCATTTAAAAATTCGACCGCAGATTTCCCCAAGAATACGAGCAAGACGCGAAATCTGACACTGGTTAACGATTTTCTATCTATTTCATATATATATCCCAGCCTTTAAAATCCATTATCTAGTACCCACATAACTTTTCAGAACATCTAGCTTCGATTTATAGATCCATTGTACCATTGGAATTACTCAGTTTTTCGATTGGAGATCGTTTTAAATTTCAGTGTTGCAGTAAATACTATACTAGAAGTTCGAGTGATTTAATTGTTAAGTCCGTCATTAGATTTCACTAAGATTTTTATGTGCTGGGTTGTTGAGGATTGTTTCATGATTGCAGACATTTGGATTTGACGTCGATCCGAATGGCTGTATCATGGAACACCTCAATCGAATAGAGATATATCTCATCGACCGACGTCGATGATTGTTGCATGTGTGCAAGCATTTGAGTTTGGCCAACTCGGATTGCTGCACCATGGAACATCGCAATTGAATATATATTAACGACGTAGTATGCATATCACTATGCATGACGCGTATGTCTTTGTAACGTCATTCGACTTGTGGGTTTTGACCCGAACGGCAGTGTGTTTCAGAAGTGTGGCCATTGCCACTTATATTGCGTGGTATAACCACTTTTTAATTGTGTGGCTGGGAAGCCAATTGAGCAGTGTATTTCTTGAACCAAACGTAAGTCGTCGTATGAATAACGCAGTTTGCATAATTATGGCAGATTAGCCTGGCGTGGTATGCCAAAGGAACATTACGGTACTAGCAATAGTGTAAGACTAGTATAGATGGATATTGTACAGCTAGCGGCAAGCGTAAGCCTAGTGTAACGGATATTAGACGACTAGCAGTAGACGTAAGCCTAGCATAATAAGTGTATTGCAAAACTAGCAGGATAGTTAAGTCTAGTGCAAAAGGCTATTGTATAAACTAGCGACGGGAGTAAGTCTAGTTAGCCTCTGAATTTTTGCCAAAGGACATTGGCCGTTAAAAGGAACTGACCTTGAACCAGAACTCTAGATAGAGATTGTGAACATGTGTTTATGAAATAATGAGAACTCTTACAGATCGTACATGAATGTGATGTGACTTTTGTTCCCATGTAGTTGGTGTCTGCTCATGGTATGAAATTACTAATTAAATATTTTGAGTCGTCAAAATCACGGTCTTATCAACTGTCGTATTCGGAGTTGAGTTAAATGCTGTTAATATTCAACTGATCATGTCCAGTGATGATTAATGTCTTAACACGCTGCATCTCACACTGCCAATATAATCAATAAGACAAGAGACTAATACAGGTCAGTCAAGGGTCGAATATTTAATATGAAACATGTTCAGCACATAATGTATCACAAGGGTTAAAGCAGACATTATCGATACCAACGAACGGTATTACGGAATCCTACAAAAGTGATAAGAACCCGAGGGACTTTGACTCTATAAACTGAATACGCATATAATAACTTGGTCATCCTCAAATACTAGAAGTCATCGAAGCACCCAGAACATACTGGGGTCCCGAGGCCCGTAACATACTGGTGTCAGAAAGTGTCTGGATTTCGTGAATACTGGATTCCCCCCTTCAAGTATCGAAGAAAGCTAAATTGATGATGAACGTTTAAAGGCAAAATCATTCTTTCAAGCCTAACCGGCAACTGAAATGCGCAGGACAGAAAGTGACGTCACTACATCGTTGCCGTCACCGCTAGCAGACAACTTGGCCTGAGAGAATCCGAATTTTCTTCCACCAAAGCGACTGATTCACGCAGATAGAACGGTAATCTTCCACTCAAGAACCTGAACCAGTGGAGAATGTATCTCTTCATCAAATTCATCTGAGGCTGCGACGCAGATCGATTGAAGAAACTACGTTCAAAGACCGAAGCAATACTTTCAAACGGTTGCCCTGCTGCGAAGGTCAAGGTCTTCAATCAATGGACTTCAGCTGTTGAAGACACGGTTCGGAACTAGAATTAGAATTACATGCACTCATGTATTTCTCAGAGGGACAGCTAAACAGATAAGTTCTTGATTTTACTTGGGCGCTTGAACATTATCATATTGTCCTTGCATTAGCTTTGGTCTACAGTTCATCGTCACTTTGCTTACTTTTTACTATCATCTGTGTTGCCCCATTCATGTTTATTCGTATATTCGTATATTCGTCGTGTTTAATATTGACTGGAATTTTCCCAGGAAAACTTCAGTGAATGTTAACTTCTATTAGATTTGCATGCTTATATCCCTGACTGAGGATCTGACTGATTATATTTTTTCTTTTGAGTCAGGATATAAATGTTTCCTCAGTTCGCAATATAACCATATTTTGTGTACTTAGCAGTTTCGTCAAGTGAATTACGTCCTATTTATTTACGTAACCTAATTTCAGTACTGTTGACAATTGTTGTCGTGTGTGATCTAAAACTTCTTTGTCTACACGTTCGTTTAAGACGACTTGTCTTGTTATATTTTTGTGATGTAAATTCTTTTCTTTCTTTTACTGATTACTGAGTATAAGTCTCCTTTATTTACTTTATAAGTGTAAAGTGTTGTCGTATAACTGAAAAATCATTTCATTGTAACTCATTTGATTGTTTTCACTGTCTTTGTCACATGTTCTCCGAACTTGTTTGTTATTGATTAATATATTCATGTACATATTATAGTGAGTTCTATAATCCTGGTGTATATTATAGACTATTGAAGGTACTCAGAAACCTATTATCATGTCTACACTACAGGAATTCATTGATATTGGAAAAAGTTATGGAAAATCAGGAGCGGAACTACAAAGTTTTGCAGATACGAAATATGATGAATTTTTATCGCGTCTGGAAAGAATGGAACAGCGCGAAATGACTAAACGAGCTGATTAGCTTAGGAGGTTTGAATTAACCCAAGAGAGGGAATTGAAGGAAAAAGAAATATCCATGAAATTGGAATTAGAACGATTGACTTTAGCTCAACAAGAAAAAGACAGAGAATTTGAGAAGGAAAGAATGGCACAACGAGATAAAGAAATGGAATTAAGGAGAATGGAACTTATGCAACTGGATCAAGCCCATAAAAATGCCATGGAAATGGAAGCTTTAAAACTTCATGCAGAAAAAGAAAAATCTTTAGAATTAGCTAAAGTGCAGTCTGGACAGACTAAGACTGCGGCTGGTACTAATATTTTCTATCCTAAGTTAAAAATGCCACATTTTGACCAAACTCGCGATTGTGTTGACTCTTTCATATCTAGATTCATCATCAAGGTCACAGCTCTGAACATACCCAAGGAAAGATGGAGCAGTCTTTTACTTTATTTTTTGACTGGTGACTCACTTAAATGTTTCATGAGTCTTGATGAAAAGAGCAGAAGCGATTTCGATGTCGTAAAAGAGGTATTACTAAGACGTTTCCAGTTAACTGAGTCTGGATTCAGAGATCGTTTTCATGCGGCTAAGCCAAGCAAGGATGCAGATTTTGGTGAATTCATTGCATCGATTAAACATTTCCTTAGCAGATGGATTGATCTATCTGGTATAAATAAAACATATGAAGGTGTTATAGATCTCATGCTGCGAGATAAAGTTTTATCCGCATGCAGCACTGAATTAGAAGCATTTTTACAAGAAAGACATCCTAATTCTATCGATGAGTATGAAAAACTCGGAAGACAGTACCAGACCGCACATCAGAATAAAGATCTTCATAGATCGACTATTCGAGATCCTATGCCTGTGTGCGCGGCACACCATGATCAGAGACCTCGATCGAAGAGCTTTGATGGACGTTGTCGTTCAGATTATTATCAATCCGACAGAGGTTTTTATAACTTCCGTCGTCATCGCTCTCCTTCGAATTCATATCGACGAGGTTATAGAGGATTTTCACCTCATGATCGTGGGTATCACAGAGGCAGGGATTATGATGGTTCACATCAGAAAGGATACTATAAACAGAAATCATCTTATGGTAGAGATGCCAGGAAGGATGACTCTACTGATTTTTATTATAGCAATAAAAAGACAGTCAATAATAACAAAGGTAATGACAGATCTCCGTCGAGAGACAAAAATAAACACAGACATGCAAATAATTGCAGTGTCAAAAAGGAGAAAGGTAATGATGATAATGATCATGCGAACGCATGTATGGTAATGAATGATACATGTTATGAGTGTCAGTCGAAAAACAGATTAAAGTCTACAATTACACTTGATTGTGGTCATTGTATGCCTACAATGTCGGCATGTGTAAATGTTGGTTATCTTACATTTCATCCCGGAATATTGGATGGTAAGGTAGTAAGGGTTTTGCGTGACACTGGGTCCTCAACGATAGGCATAAAGCACTCGCTTATCGAGCCTTCTGCTTTTACAGGCAAATCAGTTAAGTGTGTCACATTTGGTGGGAATATAGAAACTTTCCCTGTGGCACGAGTATACATTGATACTCCTTTTTACACAGGCACTGTCTATGCCTGCGGCTTGAGAGCACCCATAACTGAAATTATAATAGGAAACATACCAGGAGTTAAAGATTGCACTCCTGAGGAGATTGCAATGTGGGTTGAATCTCACCCACAGGTGGCAAATGCTGTTGTAACGAGAGCACAACAGTTAGCTACGGACATGGCTACACCACCTCTTCCTATATTAGATACAATTATGTCTCAAGTTGGCACTGTTACACCTTCTGTTTTTGCAGAAAAACAGAAGAGTGACCCAACTTTACAAGGATTGTTTAGCCGAGCAGAACAAAAAACTATTAAATACACAAGAGGGGCTAAACAATGGTTCAAGATAAAGAAATCAATACTCACTAGATATTATGATGATGGCAAAACAAGTATACATCAAGTGATAGTACCTAAGGAATACAGACCATTGGTCCTACAAACAGGTCATGACTCCCCTATGGCAGGGCATATGGGGATCAAAAGAACATTGTTTTCGTGTTACGTCACAATTTTATTGGCCTGGGGTTAATAAAGATACAAAGTTATACTGCAAATCATGTACAACATGACAAGGTATAGCACGTAAGGGCAGGTTCCATACGGCACCCTTACAGATTACAGACGTGCCTGAGAGACCTTTCAAAAAGATTGCAGTAGATATAGTGGGTCCGTTATCAATTGTTTCAAATAATGGATTTCGTTATATTTTAACTTGCGTAGATCTTTGCACGCGTTGGCCAGAAGCCATACCGTTGAAAACCATCACAACTGCATCTGTGTCTGATGCATTATTTTCGATATTTTGTCGAATCGGTTTTCCGGAGGATATATTGTCAGATCAAGGATCACAATTTACTTCCAACATCATGAGGGATCTAGAATCCATGTTATCTGTTCACCACTCGTTTTGTAGTGCGTATAGGCCCCAATCAAACGGTGTGTGCGAGCGCTACAATAGCACTCTAAAACAGATGTTATCTAAGATAACTGAAGAATGCCCTCGTGAATGGGACAGGCTTCTGCCGGCGGCCCTGTTCGCTTTTCGTGAAGTGCCTCACAAGAGCACGGGATGGTCTCCGTTCGAATTGGTTTATGGTTCGAATCCTCGCGGACCAATGATGATACTCAAGGATTTGTTGATTGGAGCATCAATTGATACAGCCACTCGAAACAGCTACGAGTTAGTGATTGATCTCCGACAACGAATCATTGATGCGTGCACTTATGCATCCCAGAGTATAAAATCAGCCACTCAACGATCAAGATTATTACATAATCAAAAGAGAATATTAAGATCCTTCAAACCAGGGGAAAAAGTTTGGTTGTTGCTACCTCATAACGATAACAAATTACTGATATCATGGCAAGGTCCATTTGATGTTATCAAACAAGTCACAGATGTTGACTACTCGGTGAACATTAGAGGTAAAATCAAAACCTTCCATGTCAACATGCTAAAATTAGCGGTTGAAAGACCACAGGAATTAATTCCTGTCATTAACTCTATTGATGATTCTTCACATCATACTGCTTCTTTTGCAGTTGTTCATGAAGAAGATACCACTTCGTCTATCCCTTTACAATTCCAACTACCTTCTTTACAATCATCGGAATCTTGGAAAGACGTGACTATTTCTTCTTCACTATCTTCGTCACAACAAGATCAAGTTCAGGATATTCTCATTTCTTTCAATGATGTTCTCACCGACCTTCCAGGTCAGACATCGCTTATATCCCATGATATTACTCTTACTGATTATAAACCTATCAAACTTAGACCCTATCCTATATCTTTACACCACAAAGATAGGGTAGAAAAAGAGTTAAAAGAGATGATACATTTAGGTGTAATATCTCCGTCGGAATCACCATATGCATTCCCAATGGTGATTGTTAAAAAGAAGGATGATTCTTTACGCATTTGTATTGATTTTAGGCGATTGAACAAAATTACAATCACAGACGGTGAGCCTATGCCTCTTTTAGATGATCTTTTGTCAGAATTATCTAATGCTACCTTCCTTAGCAAACTAGATCTCTCTAAAGGCTACTGGCAAATTCCTCTTGCCGAAAATGCCAAACATTACACAGCTTTCACAACTCCATTTGGGCTCTACCAATGGAATTATATGTGTTTTGGGTTAGTGAATGTACTAGCGACGTTTTGTGCGCATGATGCGCCGCCTTCTTGGCGATCGTAAAGATGTCATCACGTACATCGATGACATCTGCCTATTTCATGACTCGTGGGAAGACCATATTGATGGTTTAACTTCTCTTCTACATACGTTACGTATGCATGGTTTGACTGTGCGACCTTCAAAGGTCCAAATAGGTTGTCAGGAAATTTCTTTTCTTGGTCACCGAATAGGTAACCACAAACTGTATCCTGACGACAATACAGTCAAAAGAATTCTAGAGATTTCTACCCCTTCAACTAAGAAACAAGTTAGAAGCCTTTTAGGCTTGATAAACTATTACCATAAGTTCATCCCGCATTTCGCACAACTATCTACACCTTTGTCCGCACTGTTGACCAAAGGTAGTCCTAATAAGGTACGTTGGGACAAAGATTGCGAAAGCGCTTCGGTAACAATTAAGAAATTATTTAGTAATGCACCTATTTTGTTATTACCGAATATACGTATTCCATTCATACTTCAATCAGATGCCTCGAGTTACTCCATGGGTGGCTGTTTGCTGCAATGTTACAAGGATACACTCCATCCATGTTTCTATGTGTCGAAGAAACTGACTCCGGCTGAACAGAAGTATGCGACAGGTGAACGTGAGCTCCTGTCGATGGTCTGGTGCCTGGAGAAGCTGTCAAGATATCTCATCGGCCCGCACTTTTACATTATGACAGACCATAGTCCTCTTACTTACATAACAGCTAGAACAATGCGTAACGCTAGAATACATCGATGGTACCTGTTAATTCAAGAATTTTCATTTACGATTCTGCCTATTGCTGGATCAGACAATAACTTGGCAGATCTTTTATCGCGCAACTTCTCTGAGAAGAAATTGAATTAACTCTTTAGTCACCATGTTGACAAGTGCTATTATTAATGTTATAAAATTTAATGTGTCTACTTAATGATTATGATGGTTATAAGTAGGTAGTACTAATATTAATATATTCGGGAGACGAGCGTCTTCTCCATCACTATCATCCGTGCCACAAGTGTCACGTTTGGAAGTGAGGGGGATGATGTTGAGGATTGTTTCATGATTGCAGACATTTGGATTTGACGTCGATCCGAATGGCTGTATCATGGAACACCTCAATCGAATAGAGATATATCTCATCGACCGACGTCGATGATTGTTGCATGTGTGCAAGCATTTGAGTTTGGCCAACTCGGATTGCTGCACCATGGAACATCGCAATTGAATATATATTAACGACGTAGTATGTATATCACTATGCATGACGCGTATGTCTTTGTAACGTCATTCGACTTGTGTGTTTTGACCCGAACGGCAGTGTGTTTCAGAAGTGTGGCCATTGCCACTTATATTGCGTGGTATAACCACTTTTTAATTGTGTGGCTGGGAAGCCAATTGAGCAGTGTATTTCTTGAACCAAACGTAAGTCGTCGTATGAATAACGCAGTTTGCATAATTATGGCAGATTAGCCTGGCGTGGTATGCCAAAGGAACATTACGGTACTAGCAATAGTGTAAGACTAGTATAGATGGATATTGTACAGCTAGCGGCAAGCGTAAGCCTAGTGTAACGGATATTAGACGACTAGCAGTAGACGTAAGCCTAGCATAATAAGTGTATTGCAAAACTAGCAGGATAGTTAAGTCTAGTGCAAAAGGCTATTGTATAAACTAGCGACGGGAGTAAGTCTAGTTATACTCTGAATTTTTGCCAAAGGACATTGGCCGTTAAAAGGAACTGACCTTGAACCAGAACTCTAGATAGAGATTGTGAACATGTGTTTATGAAATAATGAGAACTCTTACAGATCGTACATGAATGTGATGTGACTTTTATTCCCATGTAGTTGGTGTCTGCTCATGGTATGAAATTACTTATTAAATATTTTGAGTCGTCAAAATCACGGTCTTATCAACTGTCGTATTCGGAGTTGAGTTAAATGCTGTTAATATTCAACTGATCATGTCCAGTGATGATTAATGTCTTAACACGCTGCATCTCACACTGCCAATATAATCAATACGATCCAGAAAAAGAGACAAGCTATACACTGTTGTTTTCTAATCAAAGTTAATAACCGAGTGGATAAATAAATTATACCTTTACGCGGGTTATGGTAGAATTGAGATTGTGGTTAATGTTGTATTTTTTCTTCCTATAACTCTAGTACGGGTCACAACCCAAAACCTACCAGCGGCCTGCACCTTAATCTGAGAAAAGGGTCTAAGTCTAGTCCAACCAAATATAAGAAAAACATTCTTATGTAAAATATATCGGGTCTTCGAGGTTGACCGGGTTGTTCTCTTGTTTCACCTAGAGAGAGAGAGCGTACCAATATATGACACTAAGAATAACAGTAACTGGACATTTAGCTACCCAGATTTCTTTTCCATTTTCATTTACCTTCAGCCCGCTGTGGCGAAGTTATCAATATTAACATTTCCCGATTACCGACCATTGTATTGTGGCAAGGATTTATCCAGAGAGATTTATCTACCTGACATTCTCTTAAGTATCAAATTTACCAGCTACTTTACCCTGTGCACATTTGATCTCAAGTATTTTCCTACCTGGACTAATTGCGGTAACCTGAACAGATTCAATAAACAGTAACAAAGCAAGCGTTCCCCAAATAAGAGGATTGATCAGTAAATTTGAGGAACTGGGGGCTTGTTTTGTCAAAAAGCCCCAACACTGGATTTGTGCATGTACCAAGGAGTTCTGTTCCAGACGTTGTAAATCATCAATTTTGTAAGCGAGATTGAAAATTTGGCTACAGATTTGTCAGAGCGAGAGAAAGCAGGAATGAATAATTCTTATATTGTATAATCAATGTACTCACGTTGTTTTTTTTCTTCTTATGGTTGATAATACTGTTCTTTTTTCAGGATAGAGTAAATTAGAAACTCTGTTCTTAACAGTATATTCAAATCCTATACCATAGTGCTAATCTTTTGACCTTTTGGGGGTTAATTAACTTCTTGTGGGATCTTGTCTCAACAGAGGGGATTGCACTTATGTGTCTATTTCTTTATTAATCCTGTAACCTATGATTTTATACTTTGATATTTGATATTAAATGTTGTGAAGTTCTTTCTTTATGGTAAATAAACTTAACATAAAACTTAATCACCTGTGTCGGCCAGCTTGTCCCAATATCCCTACTCCATTTACTAGAGTTTCACGTTTGTGCGTCTAATTGTCGTCACTTATCTGTGTGTGTGTGTGTAGGTGAGTGGTTGATATATATAGTAATATATATAGAGAGGTATACTGTCTGATCAATAAATTTCAGTCGTAAACGATAGGCTGGACTAGAGTATATTCTCAATCCAGGGACAGACTTTACCTTTCACCATTTTACTCGTGAAATCCATTTCTTTACCTTATCTCTCACTGAGTACCACCTTTTTCAGTTCTGTTCAGACGGGACCAGAATCGATCATAATTACCTATCAAAAGTCTACGACAAGAAGATAGGAACCCATAACTATGGGGTGGACAACGCCATACTCAGAAGAGCGTGTCGTTCTACTCTTTTACCATAGTTATTGGTGGTACCAGCAGAAAGTACCATCTCTGGAACAAGAAGAGAACCGTGGCCTAAGCTTTAAGACGAAGAACCCACAAGGTAGACTCTCCTTGACGTTTCTGGGAAACGAGCTACCCCCGACAACCTTGATCAGAGACGAGCGCGAGCAGAGTGAAAAGAACCAAACCATAAGAAGGAGCAGAACCGTCATTGGCAGCTAAGTTCAACTGTATGCTGCCACTTGAACTTCTTGTAATATCTCACATTCCCTAAAGACTGTGATGACACCTTTTCTTGATCCATAACTATTCATAATATTTCCAACTGCTAAAACCTAAAAAGATTATTAAATTTTGTTATTTGTAATGTTACAAATTTAACTTCGATCTAATCTTTTAAAGTTACTGCATGTTTGTCTCAGTCAAATTACTACACACACTCTAAACAGAGCTATACTAGAATAATAGAATTCCACTGAGTAAATCAGGGGTTGGGGCTTAAACGAGCTGAACTTAAGAAGTGCTTAAATCCTTCACAAAAGCGTCGGCAGAATTACAGAGTTAACATACTCAGCCAATGCAGTATTGTTCTTGCTTATTCTGAATAAAATCAGAGGCACATCTCCAATCCAACCTGCAAGTCTAGAAGGAAGAGCTGGAGAAGAGAGGGATGGTCATAAGCAGCTCTAAAACAAAATCCATGGTGATATCACGAGAAGAAAGAAGACATCAGATTAAGCTGGGAGAACAGGTCCTGGAGCAGGTCGACCACTTTAAATACCTCGGAGCTATTATAGATCGAAAGGGAGGCATCAAAAAAGAGTTGGCCACTCGAAAAGCAGTAGCTGGGAGACTTTTTCAGGCCATAAATCGAGGATTCCTCAGCAAGAGAGAGGTTGGTAAGAAAACGAAGATGGCTGTATACCGCTCCACCTATGTCCCAGTCTTGACATATGGATGCGAATCATGGGCAATGACTACAACCCATAAAAGCCAGATCCAAACCTTAGAAATGAGGTATCTGAGGAAGGTAGTTGAAGTAACAAGAAGAGACATGGTACGCAACCAGACGATACGTCAAGGCCTAAATCCTACCCCCTGCAGACCCAAGTAGAACAGTCCCAATTAAGATGGTTTGGCCATGTCTGCAGAATGGGAGAAGATCGGATACCACGACAAGCATGGGAAACAAAGAGCCAAGGATCCAGACCCGAGGACGACCCAGAGTCCGCTGGGAGGACAACATTAGACAATCTTTGAAGGACCGAGGACTAGAATGGAACCAGGCCAGGAGGAAGACAGCCGATAGGATAGTCTGGCGCTCTCTCTTCCAAACCTCTACACCTCACGGTAGAAGGGGAACGACTAAGTAAGTAAGTACGTTATTCTGAATATCATGTGAAGACTCCCTTTGTAATAGACGTGGCATCACCCTTCTATCTACATCTCTGCCAAGAGTAATCTTGTGCGAAGGTAGATACCTATGAAGCCCATATTAGATACTCTTGAGTTTTGGCCAATGTTGGACCACTACTGCAAAGCAGGGGAGGCAATACCGTCACAAGCGTAGAAGAGTTTTAGATTGAAATGAATCACAGACTAATATTAGTATGTTTAGATTTATTAAACTACAGTAATGAAAATTATGAAATCATATAAAGCATTATACAACTATGATAATTCTGCATCCGAACCACTTTATTACTGTAAGACAACATGACCACCAATTGCCAGTGTTATGTCAATAAATATTACACACACATAACATAACATAACATAACATAACATAACATAAAGGTATGTTTTCAAGCACTCGTGAGAAGTAAAGAAGTAGAAAAGTAGACAACAGAAAAACAACAGACGTGAGTGGCTTACCGTGGAATCGAACCCAAGACCTTCCGTGCGGCACCACCGCCTAGCTACGGAAGCGAATCACACCATCCTCCCTGCCATCTAAGCACCACAAAAATAGTACCTCGATGACATGGGTTATTAGTGCGACCCGCAACACATAACATCGGAAATTTACCTAGGGCAATCCAGCCTATTAATGATGCAATCACTTCTGTTGTTCCCCACACGTCAAAAGTTGATAAGTGATTGGAAACGTTTCTGTTAAAATTCAAAGATCATTCATTCATTCACTTTCCTAATGGAGCATAGAGCCACCACGACATCTGGTCCCCTTGCAGGGAGATTGTACCAATCATCCACATGCTATTTCAGCAATGGTTTATGTAGCAATGTGGTTTACGTGATGACGTTGCCAGCCCAATACATAACCACATATTGGTGGCCATGTGCGATATGCCTGATGGAGAAGTAGCTCTATTTTTTCTTTATCTCAACAGAGACCCCTGGGAACTATACGGGACATTTATTGTCCCGATGCAACTTTATCTGTCTGCCTCTCTGTCTGCTTTTAAGTCTGTCTGTATGCATGTCTATCTATCTGTTTTGTCTGCCTCTCTGCCCGTCTGTCTTTCTGTCTGTCTGTCTCTATGTCTGCCAGTCACTTCGTCTGACCATCCGTCTGTCTGTAAAAATGTATACCTAGCTATCTGTCTTTAAGTATACCTGTCCATTGGTGTATCTCGTTCGATCTGTGTTTACTCTATCTTCGTCTTTTCCCCTTGTTACTTTGTTCTGTTACTTCATTGTTAGCTAATACATGTTTGTTTTCCTTATTATTATTTTCTTTTTTAAGCTTCAATGTCCCTCCCTTTTTCTCAGTCTGAAAAGTAACGTGAAGAACTTCATGTCAAAGTGTGCCTATGTTGTCAAAGTGTGCTTTTATAGTTTTATCTCCCTGTATAATAGTCTCCCCTGTGTTAACCTTTCTTCCTCTCTTTTTCTTTTTTTCCCCCCCCCCCCCCCCTTATTTCGCTAAATAACTAATCACACACACTTATCCCGACCGAAGAAATGGTAATCATATATTTTCTTCTTCTATCTTAAAATATAATCCATAAAAGCGACTTTACTTAGCAGACACCTGAATCCCAGGTTTGTATTTGGATCCCAGCTAGTCCTCATCTTTATGTCACAACACTCGCGGTAATAAAGGTTACCACGTCTAGACGTATAATTTCTACAAACAGGCTCGTTTTGCTGGAACCGACCGGACGGGATACAGTCATCAATGGAGAACCGTTGTTCCCAAAACGTTCACATTGGAAACGAAATACATGTATGGATAAAGAAGAAAGCATTCAAAATAACAGTGGCTATTGTATATAATTTCAGAGTTGTATTACAACATCGAAATGAATATCCTATGTGTGCAAAGACAAGGGGAGATAAAATAGAGAATAATACTGTTATATAACAACGGGTGAATATGTTCAAGGGAGATGATAACTGCAAAGCACAGAATGCATTCGTCTGAAGCCGATAAATGGGTGCTGAAGTTACATTACACAAGACTGTTGAATGCATGGTTCAGAAATGTTTTAAATATGATGATACATTCATCAGTGTCACCACCATTTGTTTAATTACATAGCTTTGATCCGCCACTGTAGCTAGTGCACCTGGGGGAACCTCCAGTAAAACAGCAGTGGTTTCATCAGCTATTGGTTTTACGTGAAAGGATGCCAACGGCGTGCATAAACTCACGTCAGTCGTCTCGTACGACATGCATGACGGAGCAGGGAGCTCTAGTCTTTATTGTGTCTATTCACAGACCCCACGGAAGTTAGACAAAGCAAGTAAAAAATTTTAAACAAGGTCAGCGCTGATATTAGTGGCCATAAACACATTTATAAAGGACGATAATATGATGATTAAGCTAAAGTTTGTTTGTACCCGCTTATCTAGCTCTAGGTAATTCAGTAGTGTCCTAGTACATTGCTATATTTACTTGATGAGAACACACGCAACCGCATCACATACAGCACCCCCCCCCCCCTCATCAATCAATCAATAAATAAATACCTTATAGCTTCCAACAAGAGCAAAGGCCTTCATTAAACATATGCCAGGTGCTCCCACCGTGTGCCATCAGCTCAAGGTCTGTCATCAAACATATGCCTTCATCCTCCCACCGTGTGCCATCAGCTCAAGGTCTGTCATCAAACATATGCCTTCATCCTCCCACCGTGTGCCATCAGCTCAAGGTCTGTCATCAAACATATGCCTTCATCCTCCCACCGTGTGCCATCAGCTCAAGGTCTGTCATCAAACATATGCCAAGTCCTCCCACCGTGTGCCATCAGCTCAAGGCCTTCATCAAACATATGCCTTCATCCTCCCACCGTGTGCCATCAGCTCAAGGTCTGTCATCAAACATATGCCAAGTCCTCCCACCGTGTGCCATCAGCTCAAGGTCTGTCATCAAACATATGCCAGGTCCTCCCACCGTGTGCCATCAGCTCAAGGTCTGTCATCAAACATATTGCAGGTCCTCCCACCGTGTGCCATCCTCCCACCGTGTGCCATCAGCTCAAGGTCTGACATCAAACATATGCCTTCATCCTCCCACCGTGTGCCATCAGCTCAAGGTCTGTCATCAAACATATGCCAGGTCCTCCAATTGTGTGCCATCAGCTCAAGGTCTGTCATCAAACATATGCCAGGTCCTCCCACCGTGTGCCATCAGCTCAAGGTCTGTCATCAAACATATGCCAGGTCCTCCCACCGTGTGCCATCAGCTCAAGGTCTGTCATCAAACATATGCCAGGTCCTCCCACCGTGTGCCATCAGCTCAAGGTCTGTCATCAAACATATGCCAGGTCCTCCCACCGCATGCCATCAGCTCAAGGTCTGTCATCAAACATATTCCAGGTCCTCCCACCGTGTGCCATCAGTTCAAGGTCTGTCATCAAACATATTCCAGGTCCTCCCACCGCATGCCATCAGCTCAAGGTCTGTCATTAAACATATGCCAGGTCCTCCCACCGTGTGCCATCAGCTCAAGGTCTGTCATCAAACATATGCCAGGTCCTCCCCCCGTGTGCCATCAGCTCAAGGTCTGTCATCAAACATATGCCAGGTCCTTCCACCATGTGCCATCAGCTCAAGGTCTGTCATCAAACATATGCCAGGTCCTCCCACCGTGTGCCATCAGCTCAAGGTCTGTCCATGTCTTCTTCTCATTTTCATGTCTGTCTCCAGTTCTCTTCTCCACGAGTTCTTCTGACTACCTCAATTTCTCTTACCCTGGGGTTTCCAGGAAAAGAACGTACCTGGTAATGCTATAAAACATGTTTTCTGAATGCGTCCAGTCCATGACAAGCGTCTTTATCTCATCTCTTATTACACTGGCACTTTATTTCATCTCTTCTTACACTGGCACTTTATCCATCTCTTCTTACACTGGCACTTTATCTCATCTCTTCTTACACTGGCACTTTATCTCAGGCTTATGAGCATAAGAAAATGGTAGTCCGCACGGGCCACAACAGATTGGGATACTAGTAAAAAGCGACAGATAATAACGACCGATGAGTGTAAATGTAGCACTAATGAAATGGCTCCTGAAATTCAGCTTCAAAGATGCCCAACATACGCGGAACAGAGAAAGCACATATGACCGTCACCAATACCATTACTGGAAAAAAATTATATGGAAATATTCAAGTAGACATCTGAGAATGTACGAAGTAGAAGGACTTATCATGGTTTCCACATTTCGTTTGTTGGAGTTTTGTGTGGTTTAAAGAATCTGCTGGATTGTGTAGCTTGTCACCTTCCCAACTCTCCATTGCATTTTACAACATGCAGGGTAGGTTATAATTTTATAATTCTTTTTCACCCTTTCTGGCCCCTGTAGCTCACGGGCCTCAGTAACGGTGCTTCATACCACGCCCATGAATGGCACCTACACATTACACATATTGTTTATTTGACTTGTCCATGTTTGTTGAAGTTTTTGTGGTAAAATGTTTTTTACGGGATGGGGTAACCAGCCCCATGCCCAACCCTCCTTAGTCGCTTTTTACGACATGCCTGATAGGGTACAGTGTTATTATTCTTTGCTCCCCTTTCGGGCCCCGGTAACACACATTACACATACATTCTATAAACTTTCGGCCAAAACAAAAAAGCTTCACAGGACATATCCATCTTGTCCAACTTCAACTGTCAAAACTCTTAACGTCGTCTGCTTTTGTCAATGCACTCACGTACTATCTTACGTCATACTTTACTATCACAAAGGTTTATTCTACAGCACAAAAGATATGCTTCTAATAATTTAGTATACATCTCCTCATACCCATACTGGACGGTTTGACATCATAGCGTGGGAAGAAGTCAACAAAAGAATTGATAAATAGCAATATAGACATGAAGTTGTGGAGACACATGATCTCCTACGCCACCAGGCATGGTACTTGAAGAGAAGAAATCTCCTACTATCTAGCGCGCAACATTTCATACCAATAAATTTGCATCAGCATGTAAGCCGCCAGGAAATAACTTCAAGGAATTAAAGTGCAATTTATATCTCATGCCCTGATAATACAACTGTATTCAATTTCTTCATGTCCATTTCCGTCCACCTTTCGCTTTCTACAGAGCTTTTAAGCACGCAAAACAATAATTAACAAAATCTCACTTATATAAACCGAAGACATGATTAAATATAAAAATGAAGCAAACAAAAATCGTCTTTGAAGGCATACGTTCTAACAACTACCACATACATGCGGTTTTTAAAATCTTAATTATTATACTAATTGCTTCCCTCAGTCAGCGTTGCGTTCGTTACATGGTTACTTGCAGACATGCCACAAAAATTGGTAGGGATTGTGGCGGTCTTTGCTTTGGGAACACCTTTTCACAAATGCGTACAGTTTGACTTTCTTGGTGTCCACATAAAATGAAATAGCTTGTTCAAATTTAATTAAAATATTACTAGTTATCATTTCTGCAGTAATGCATAATCTATTGTATAGATCTGTTTGACTCCAAATTTCCTGTCATTATATGCATACTGTATTGTATAGATCTGTTTGAATTTCCAATTATTCTATGCATGCTGTATTGTATAGATCTATTTGACTCCAAATTTCCGGCCTCTCTATGCATGCTATAATGTATAGATCTGTTTGACTCCACATTTCCGGTTATTCTGTGCATACTGTATTGTATAAATCCGTTTGACTCCAAATTTCAGTTTATTCTATGCATGCTGTATTGTATAGATATTTATCTTGTCCAACTTCCACTGCCAAAACTCTTAATGCAGTCTGCCTTTTGCCAATGCAATCATGTACTCCAAATGTCCGGTTATTCTATGCATATTGTATTGTAGAGATCCGTTTGACTCCACATTCCCGGTTATTCTCTATTGTCATATATAAATCTGAAAGTGTAACTCCGATATTCCTACTTACCAGCGATGTATATTGCGAATTCTGAGAACTTCAAAAGAAACAAGAGATGGCGACCTCTGCTTGGAATGATTCTAATGGGTGTTCAACTCCCACTAAAAGCACATTGAAATACGCGTCGTATCCGTATTTTCCAGAAAGATGGAGTGATTGTTTCTTCCGTTTCAAACGCTACAAAACTTCAAATCAAGAAAATTGTCATTGTTAAGGTGCACAAATCTATATAAATAAAAGTACGTAATATAAAATGAAGTGTCATACACGTGAATCATTCTCAGCCTCATTCACTTACTTGAGACTGATTACTGATAATAATAGAGAGTGACATATTCTAAATCATTAAGGAGATAGGTATATACTTGATAATACTGGAGACTGATAGATTCTTGTTCAGTCTTTTTAAACAAAATTTTACTACAGTTGTTAAAACTACTTCAGTAGACATTGTGCGCTTACTTGCTAAAGGGCATTTTGTACTCGAATTCTAAAAGGTAAATAGTACGTTATTTGCATAGTATACTTTTTAATTACATTTCAATGTTTATCTAATTTGATTCTAGTAATTTTTTATTTTTTATTTATTTAATTGTTTCTGAAGATGATATCTACGATATTTCTGGAAAATACTTTATACTTTGTGCTGAGCATGCAGATTTAATGACATATTTAGTTTATACATTACACGTCGTGAAATAATCCCACATAGATAAAAACGTGAGTGTAAAATTCTTGCTTTTAAACGACCGACAGTCAAGTACGAGAACTTGCAAAATATGTAACCAGCAATACGAAACAGTATCACGTATATTAAAAGTATGTACCATATTTTAAAGGTTATATCAGCAAGGCACAACAGAGCTTTAGACATTGTTTATGAGAAAATTAAATCTATAAATAATAACAAAAGTGACATTAAAATATATAATGAATCAATGAATTAAAGCATCAATTTTTGGCAGCAGTAATAATACGCTGTTAAGCCTGATTTAAAAACAATCAGTCAACACGTAGAAATAGCCATACCATCTGATGCTCAGTCAGATGCTGAGTACCAGCACAAATTTGAAAAGTACTTTACACCTAGTACCAGCACAAATTTGAAAAGTACTTTACACTGAGTGTTGAAGTTATGTTATCATAGACATGTCCTTTTACTGATCGCTGGTAGTTTAGAGCAGGGGTTCTCAACTTGTTTTTCGCTCATGCCCCCCCCCCCCCCTTTCTGAGCCTCATTTACCGTTGTGACCTCCTTCATAGTCGCTGTTAGCTGGAAAAAAGGTACTTTACCATCGGTATTGTTTATTAATCTAAACTGTGTTATATAAAGACAAAGCATTTGTAGGAGCTAACAAAAACTCTTAATTCTATGCCGACATAATTGTTTAATAGTAAACACAATTATTAAGGACATAAAATGCCAAGCAACAGCATAATGCCTGCAAACAGAAAAGATTATGATAATTGGTACTTACTTTTAAGTAGCAAAGACAATTCTTGAAGAAGTAAAATGTTTAGTAGCAGCATAAGGCCTGCACACAGAGAAGATTCTAACAATCGGTATTTTATTTAAGTTTGGGTGGTGTGTCTGTTACGGTGTTTTTATTGATGTCGTCTGCTATAGTTGGCAGTGCGCAATTTTAGGTTGGTAGAATTAATATAGATTGATGTTGATACTTCACGGATTATTGAACGCAAATTACACGGTCAACTTGTGACGTGTTAGCGTTGATAAGGTCACGCTTCGTTACTTAGATACTGGACCCTTTTTACGTTGATCGTCAAGCCGTGAAGACGTGCCTCACATCCTTCCAATGTTAGGCTTCATAATTGCCGCAAATATAGAATTTTATATAAGGACACAGGGTCAGTCCAGATTGATATTATAAAGGATGGAATTATAAGGTTAGTAGATAACCTGAATTATGGAAAGATCGTTAATCAGTCTTATATATTTTTTTTACGTGTACACCTATGACGTCACACACCCTTAGCAACAAGATGAATCGATCAATGGAAGCCGCCACTCAGCGACCTTAAAAAAAAAAATTTCAAAAACGCCTCAATCAACAGTGGAAACTAAGTTCAACCTTCATTATCATGACATATGTCAGTACGTGCATTATTCTGTTGTTAGCACTCTCTTTTTCCAAACTGTAATTGATCACGTTTCACGCTTCGATGCATGACAAGGCCAGGCAAGCGTTTCGCTCATCCCTGAGAGATTAACTGAGTCCCTAAAACGAGATAATACCAAATTGACTCCAGTTAATGCGGGCACGTAGTGTTTGCTTAAGATTGCATAATTACTTCTGACTAGACAGGACAAATGTAAGAGTTGTAACGTAAATACTACCAAGAATTGTCGAATTTAGCAACTCCATATACGGAGGATGACTGTTTGAAATTTTCAAACGCATGAGTCATAAAGAATACTGCATGAGGAATAGTTTTTATAATATGAACTTTGAATGTATTGGCTGGCATTTGAGGCGCCAATAAACAGCCACGCGATTGGAAGATTTGTCAGAACGCCATGCAGGAAACGTGGACCAAGCGCTACGATAAAACGTAGAACATTTAGCATACGACACTGCATTCGAGAAATCGTCACAAGTAGACATCTAGGACCTTGCCACAGGAAAGAAAAGAATCAGGATTCTGAATTTTTAGGAACGGAAAAACTTATTAGAGCATCATTTATCCACTGGAAAAGAAAACTCGCCAATATTAATACGGAACCGGACTACTACAGAAACTTCTCACAAGTTACAGAGGAATTCTAGAATAAGAAATAATATCCCAGACGTGTGTTAGAGGCATCTGTGTTAAGTTGCCAAGACTAGTTACATAAGCAAGACGTCTAAGATTTGCCTAATTACTAAGATGGTGGCACGGATTTGAGAGACCATTTGAGGTTCTACCCACGTTACCAGCTGTACTAGTCTTTGGTTAGAAGCTTGAGATCAACACTTGAAACCTACATCCCACGGGTGGTGAAGATCCCTGCCTTGACCGGAAACGGTTACCTCCAGAATCCTTTGGCGACGTTTCCTTGCCACAGAGACGAAGTTTAACAGGCTACCTCACAAAACTATATTGTCATCTACCAAACAGAGATCTATGATGAATCGTAATTTCGCATAATTACCATTTCATATTTATTTACATTTGTTTCAAAGTACTTGAGCATTAAATTTGTATATGTTGATTTTTACAAATTCATAGTGGAATTAATCATTAAAGAGAGAGTGTCTTTCTCTCTGTAATGATTATTTCAACTATGAATTTGTCAAAATCAACATATACAAACTTCTCAGAAAAAACAACTCCCACATAATTAACATAATGCAAAGTGAATGCATTATACAGCAGTAACTTACTTTATAACTGTGAAATATATCTTTAAAAAAATGCCTTATTACGATCCAGAACCTCTAGTATATATTCATTAATATATATATATATATCGAGCTAATAAAAGGAGTTTTGCTGAATTAAATCAGTTGGGGGCTTGAACGAGCAACATCATTTATATCCATCTTCACAAAAGGCGGCGAGTCAGATATATAAAGTTAACGTGCTAAGACTCATTCAGCATTGTTCCTGACTTCTGAAATATCTTGTGATGACTCCCTCGAGGTAGAAGCATCATTATCCGTCTATCTACAACCCTGCCAAGAATAGTCTTGTGCGAACGTAGACACCTTTGAAGACACACATTAGATACTCTAGGTTGTGGCCACTGTTGACCACTACTGCAGAGCAAGGGGAGGCAACCCGTAACAGTTGGCCCACTTAGAAACTTATTGTGATACCCTCAAAATATCGCACTTACTGTGGCCCCCTTGAAATATAGCATTGCCCCCCTGGGGGAGGGGGGAAGGAAGGGGTATATGGCACACGTTGAGAACCACTGGTTTAAAGACATGTATATGCGGACTATGTGAGTTGATTGTTGGTCTTTGGGACTAAGGAAATTTGAAGCTGACTTTTTATGTTATTATGTCAGCACCAATGCAATTATAGGATCGCTCAGGATATGGAAGATTCGATGTAAAACACGCCCATATTATATTACTCAAGACATCTTTCGCACTATTTTTAATTATAATCTCCGGTATGTGTGTTGTATTTAATATATTACTCCACTGTTGTATTTAAGGTTGCATTTACTACATACCACCACATGTCAATGTAGTATATAGAGCAAAGAGATTGCTTGAGACGTCTTTCACATTGTTGCAAATTCTATTTATTCTCCTATATGGTATGTTGCATTGTATTATATCAAATTATTACACATCAATGTATTTTATGGATAATAAAAACTCTGATATGTATGTATGTATGTATATAGGTATGTATTATGTATGTATGTATGAATTTATGTAAATTTACTTTATGTAGATTCTAATGATTCTCCTATATGCCATGTTGTATTTTATTATATCATGTCAGTACATATCAATGTATTTTCTGGAGAATAAAGATTATGATATGTATGTATGTATGAATGATTGAATGAATGTATGTATGTATGAATGTTTGTATGTACGTATGTATGTATGCAAATATGTATGCAGGTATGTATCATGTATGTATGTATGCATGTATGTATGTATGCAGGCATCTATGTATAAATGCATTATGTTAGTATGTGTTATGCATTATAAAATATGGATTTATGAATTATATTTGTATGTATTATGTATTTATGCATTTATGTGTGTATAGTATCCATGTATGTATGTATTATGTATGTATATATTATGCATTATGGATTTATGTATTATATATTTATGTATTATGTATTTATGTATGTATGTACGTTTTTTTTTTTGTCTCTCCCACTGGAGACACGTACAGACAGAACAAGAATCCATCCTTATGTAATAAGTAATCCTGTGTTGAATTTTCTTAGCGCGATTTCATCGTTATTATCTGAGCTTAAATTAAAAGCCACATCTCCTTGGCAAACGTCTGTTAAACGACTGTTTAGAAACCGGGTGTTATCAACAAATATATGCCAAGTTGTCGTTAACCTGACGTGTGGGAGATAACATTTTCAGATTATCGTGACGTGGAATCTGGAAGCTGAAGGGAATCGAAGCTAGCGAAAACGGATAACTGGGATCTATGATTATGAGGTGCCTATGAATTTACACATACCTTGTGTGCCGAGAAGCAAAACTAACGGAGCTGACTGAGAACATGCCCTCGAAAAAAAAAAAAGTGTGTAAAACGAAAAAAGAAAAAAAATCTCATGTTTAAAATACTAAGTACTGAGGGAACATGTAACTCAGGAAAACAAAAAAACTCCCACATAATTAACATAATGCAAAGTGAATACATTATACAGCAGTAACGTACTTTATAACTGTGAAATAAATCTTAAAAGATATAAAGATAACTTATAACAAAAAGGCACCTCTGACGTAAACAGAAGCAATTACTTTCAACATGAGTGAGAGAGAGAAAGAAAACGGGAAGCAGAGAAAGAGAGAACGAGAGAAAGAGAGAGAACTACAGAGAGAAAGAGAAGGAACGAGAGAGAACGAGAGAGAAAGAGAGAAAAAGAAAGAGAACGAGAGAGAGAGAAAGAGAGAGAGGTAGAGAGAACTAGAAAGAACTAGAAAGAGAGAAAGACAGAGATAATGAGAGAGAGAAAGAGAGAGAACTAGAAAGAGAGAGAAAGAGAGAGAACTAGAAAGAGAGAGACAGAGAGAGAGAAAGAGAGATTGGCGGAGAGAGAGAGAGAGACAGTGCTAAATTACAACCGGAAGTGCAATCAAAAGTAGAAATAACAAATTTAACTGTCATGAAACATGCTCATGGAACAGACAATTTATGACATTATTACATCGCACGTACAAGCTATAATTCTGGGATTGTGGTTTGGAAAACTTGGAAACTTGAAAGCGTCAGAAACCACAGTTCGACTCAATCTGAAAATTAGAAATGAAAAAGTAAAATTTGAAATTTTTTAAAAGTACTCACAAAGAGCAAATATTCAAAGACGAGGAATGTAGAATTTTCAAGACATTGATTTACACCTTTTAGCTGATCAAACAAACCAATTCTTGCTTCTTTGTGTGCGCGGATCAGTGAGTACACACTCTCAGCCGCTTTTGAAAGGCTTGGACAAAAGTATGTCTCATTAATTAAACATAATTACCACAATTTCAAGATAACCTGATGCAGAAGCTCAAAGGCTTGACCATAAATTATATATAACAGCAAAGAAAGATCAGTCAAGCATCAATTTTATTTTTACAATACGCTTCTTTCAACACGAAAAACAAATGATGAATGGACAACTATAGGAAAAGAAAATATAAATTGATAGCTACAGGAAACATTAAACTTGTGTTACACATTGAATACATAATATTCGAAGATAACATGATATAAAGAGGAAATCAGGAAGAAAACAGATTTTGCAGGCGTACGCTTGACAACATAAGATAAACTATATGCATCAAATAAACATAACAAGCACGTTAAAATTGAGAATCATATCGAAATGCATTCACTTTAAACATATTTAGAAATAGACAAATTTTGGGGAAAACAAGGAACAAATAAATAGAGGTTCTATGCAAACATAAATAAATAAAATAAAATCAATTAATTTAAAAAAGGAACATAATCATAGGAATGTAATTGTGAAGTACAATACATTTGTTCACGCGGAGTTTTGCTGGAAAATCACCAGCTTCTCCTAACTCGTACATGTAAGGTGTTTTTTTTTTTTCAAAGTATGTTTATCTTAGTTCTCGACTTCTTTCTCTTTTGTTAATGTTTTTGATCCGTCACGAAGACCTTGTAACGTAGGGTTAACGTAGGTGGTTTTTTTCTTCCTTTGTTCCACTCAGACACACCTCATATTTTCGTTTATCCCGTCAAAAGAAACAACAAGAGTGGGCGGAAAATAATATAATGGACTGTACTACAAAAAAGACAAAGAAAATGAGAGAACTCTTCGCTGTACAAGAGAGATTTTGTTTGATCCAATAGTTAATGTCAAGACATTTAAACCACAGTTCGTTAGAGCCAAGATTTTTCTATTTCGGTTACTTAGAGCCATGCCATTTCGACTTCAGCCACGACGCTAAGACTTGTTTTATCTTGAAATCTGCTAAAGGTTATACATCCTAGGAACTGAGCCGAAAGTCTAAAGTCTAAACGAAAGGTTTGCAGTAATATGACATCTTTTGAGGTCATCAAATTTAGTTTCTGACGAGACCAGCGGTGAGATCAACTACATAAAACACAGCAAAGAGCTTGTAACAAAGACATTTTTAAAACAGCTTAAGTTGAAGTTCTTCTAAGTGTGATATTAATGTTCATGACGTGGTGTCCTTTTATGACTTTTATTAAACGTTGGCTATATAAACAGACATTCAAACCGACGTACAAGGTGCAATATGTGAGGAAATAGAACAAATTATGCATGCGTGCCAGTTTGTATGTATTAATCCTTGTGTTATATGCATGTTGAGTATCCCTTATTTGAAATTCGAAATGAATTTACATATGAATATGCGTTTTTGTTGTGCTTTGTGTGTTTATTTTGTTTTTGCGTCCAGATATTTTAAGTGGAAAAAAAAATGAAAAGATCTATCTATAACGCTCAGGTTGCTTTGCGCAGCTCTCAGTACAAACATGCACTCCCTTGCCCTGGTTTGGCGCCAAACATAAGTGTTTCCGGCAGTCGTGAAAGGCAAACGCTCGTGCACTAATCACCATAATATGATGAGTACACAATGCCAGGGACAATATTGAACATTAGCTTACTAGAGAGGTTAATAGAAGCTGGAAATAGATAATTCAACGATAAACAGTCACTTTTCAACAAACCAAATACTTTACTAAAATAACATTTAGATTGTGCATCAAATACGAATAACGCTTGGAACTCTTCACAAGTTTTTGTTGCATGTTTACATTATGGCCATTTTTTTTTCAAGAGTTTATCATCATCATCAGTTGCCATCTCCACAACGAAGGTTGGCTGTAATGGATCTCCAACGTCTTCTGTCTCTTGTCTTGATGGTGCACTCTGACAGACTCTTTCCTGTCCATCTCTTGATGTTGTCTTCCCACTTATAGCGCTGTCTTCCCCTTGCACGTTTGCCTTCAACTCTCCCTTCTGTTATGGTCTTCTGCAAGGTGTTATGCCTTTTTATACAGAGAGTCAATTTGGATACTGATGCAGTATTGCAGAGTCTCTATGGAGTAGGCCACAAGACCGCTGCCCTGGCAAAATTTTTAAAAATTGGAAATCTACCCACTATAAACATATTTATAGAATGTGTGATTCCTACATACACACACTGGTATTCTCGCCGGTGCTACGGAGTTCGTGCACTGGGCTGAGATCCTCATTGTATGATCTAAAGAGCACTGATGAGTTCTCCGTGTGCAATGAAGAAAAAAAAATAAAAACATTAATAGAGTCTCTCATACAGAGTCGGTAGATGATTATATTGTGATGTGTGATCACTCTCTTGTCACACTCGCACCGACCCGAACAACAATAAAAACTCTTATTCTGAGGCAGGGGCTGTATTTATTTTTACAACCCATTCAGTGACAAAGCAAACATTAAACAAATAAACTAGCGAACATAACAAAACAAAACTAAACACCCAGCATGTGCCCGATTGTTACTCTGAAGACGCAAACAAAGCAACGGCTGGTTAAAATCATAGTTAAATAATGATACTCTCATCCTTCCACGCCACCTGACACCCTCAACTATCACACACGCACACACTCATGCGTGTCGTCCAGTGCGACTAGTAAGGTGTTGTGCATGAGGCTGGCAATCTCACCGTGTAACATCGGTTGCTACCGAAACCACTACTGCAAGAGCACACACTCAGCTATCACACACACACACTCATGCATGTCGTCCAATGAGACTAGTATGGTGTTGTGCATGAGGCTGGCAATCTCACCGTGTAACACAGATTGCTACCGAAACCACTACTGCCCTAGCATATGAATACTTAATACGGAGGCAAACCACACTGTTGGCCCCATGCTCCCTCAGGAGCGGAGAAGAGAAATATATACCTTGAAGTGAGCCCACGTGCTCTCACAACCATTCCTCACATAACCATAATTAAATAATCATAAAACGGACATAAAATAATACTCAACTATATGTACAGCAAATACTCTCAGTAATGAGAATAAGCTACTGCCTCGTAACCGATCCACATCAGTATTCGTTACTGCATTCTGAAGCATGTCGTATGTGACGACTGGTGCGCCTGGCAACAAGCGTGTCGTATACGACCCCTGATGAGATTGGGAACTCATCACATGAAACACATCGTTACCGAAACAAATCACTGCCATAGCATATAAATGCTTCTTGTTGGCTTTGTGATGGACACCAGCTGCACTGGTGTCGCCCTGCTCCGCAAGGAGCAAACAGCAACATTCAGTCTCAAATGCGCTTTACGCACAAGGAGTGGCCTCGCGCTCTCCAGAAATCTAAATGACTATTCTCACCTCACAGTAACTCATTAAATATAAACAGTAGAATAATCAATAAACGTGAAATACACTAAATTACTCTTACATTAAAGAAATAAAATATAATTACTCTTGACTTTACAACTAGAACTAGTCATCACATAAAGGAAATTTACCACGAAAACTCTCTCTTCTATTACTGGGGAAAATTATATACTTTCACCCACGTGTCGATTCACGCGATCTAAAACTGCGTAACATTAAGTGATAACTAGGAGTGTTAAATGCAGACTTGCTGGCGCCGCTTTTATACAATCACCACGTGGCGCCATCTTGATATTTTGCTAACAAGCCAATATCATCTAAATTCAAGTAATAGATGCTTCTCTGTCCAGTTTCATGTATAAAACACTCTCCTACTAAATTTGCCTTTCTTGCCCGGTCTGATGACTGACATAATTGCTCTTAAACTCTCACATCTGTGATTTGGGCTTTGCGTGCCTAATAAAACCGATCAAACATTATTTTCACTCATCTATCATTTCGAGTCTAAATCATAATGCCCTAAAAAGACATTTCCTTTGGGAACACATCTATCTATTTATTTCACTAAACATTAAAATAGCCACATCGATATTATTTCAGAATTATATAAAACTAATGCTAATTTAAATTAACTCACGTGTCATGTCTTTGTGTTCTTCTGTGTGGGTACACAGGGCGCCTCGTTTCGTTCTCTCTCGTCTGGGCTGATACTTAAAAAGGGCCGCTCTGGTTATCGCATTCTTTATATAGGCACTAGGCTAATCACTCAATTTACTGCGCGCTGCGCGGATTAATTGCGCCACGCAAATAACACACGCGATTATTTGCTTTAGAAGGCCCAAAAACAGAAATATACACAACTATTTCTAGAGCAAAAACACAATTCTACACCACAACTTAATTTCAAGGCATTATTATGGCCTTTTCATCAATCTTGAAGAATTTACACCCAAGCATGCTTCGCGCACATCGAAAATATGGGCGATAAATATGCCAAAACAGGAAGGGATCGGGCGTCTCCTTTTCGGCCCCATCACATAACTCCCTCCTGATTTTGTTGTCGTCCCGACAACATTACTACCTCTGGCGCTTCAGTCGAAATCTCTCGGATGGTTGGTGCTGCGCTTGATTATTTCTCAGAGGCGATGTTTTGGGCTCAGATTCTGTATTCGGTACAACCCGGCTGGAGACACTCTTGGTCGTCATGTCTCCAGTTGTACGTTGCCGGGCTGTCAGCCGCTGTGGTCTTGAAGACTCGCTCACCGGTGCCGCGTCGCTGTCTGCCCGTAACATCTGCCTGTCAGTGCTTGCAGCTGTCGAGTTTGAAAAGAGATCGCTCTTGACGTGCTTTCCACTCATCTTGTGTGGACGGTGGCTTACATTCCCCACAGTCTGCTTTTGATGAGTCTCCTCGTCTGGACACCGATGTGCACTCCCACCTATCTGCTTAGGATGGGTTTCCTCCCCTAGACGACGGCCAATTTTTTCGGCGCCCTTAGTGTGACAGTTGTCGTGGCCATCTCTTGGCTTACGCCCTAAAGGCAACCTGGTATTGACAGTACGCTTCGGGAAAGAGCTCCTTGAGGGACAGGTAGATATCAAGTGTTCAGTGGACTTGCATCGAAAGCATCGTTTGGGAAGAGGGCCTTGAGGGCACTTGGCTGCCATGTGGCCTGAAAACTCACCACAATTATAGCACCTTTTCTTTCTGGGCTTCCTCTGTGCCATGGGTCGCTTCCTGCTTCCCTTACACTCTTGACCGCCAATGCCGCATACATAAATTGCTTCCATGCCCTGGACAGATGGCTTGCTGTCAAATTCCACTCTCTCATTTCTCGCCAGACTCCGGAATCCCTTTCTGAAGATTTTGGTCTGATGTACGAATACATCAGTACCTCCATCATCTGGCGTAATGAACCCCCATCCCCTGCGGACACTGTACCACTTGCAAACTCCTTTTCGCCTTGTCGGTGCAGCTGGACTTGTTGGTACTGTCAGCTCACTGCTTTCGTTAACAACAGCTTGACTCTCACATACCAGAACACGCACCTCCTCGTCGTGCTTTGGCTGTTTTCGCGGTTGGCCTGGTTCTTTCTCTCTCTGCACCTCCTCTTGTGCTGGCGAACTGGTCTCTGACATCTGTGCTATCGGGACTTTAGGAGGGATAATTCTGCTCTGAGTACCTCCTCCTCCTTCTGAACTTCTGCACTTGCTATCTGGACCAGTGTTTCAGGCTTTTTACTTTCACCATAAACAGCATATTCCCAAGGGAAATTCCTGATCATCTCACTGACTGGTGGTTGCTCGCTGTAGGCTTCTTTGACAATTTCCAGTAACTTCTCAGGGCTGGCCTTGGCTCCACCATGTATCCGTAATTCTCTAGATACCCATGGTGTAACGTTGCTCCATATCATGTCTAACTTGTCTTCTGCACAAAAAGGCGCCACCTTCCACGCGGCTTCCACATCCTCCACAAACTCTTGCCAAGTGGGGCTCCCCTCTCCCCTAAATAGCCTTATCTCTGGCTCCTCCACGTACACTACCTTCATATGCGCATTAGCCATCTTGCTGCAAGACCGCACTGCTGGGTGTTTACAATATTTGTTCGTTTGCTGTTTGCTCGGTGTCACTGTCTGCCTATCCTGCTAACGACGCCAATTGTGGTAGGGTAGGCGAGATGATGAAGATGATTATATTGTGATGTGTGATCACTCTCTTGTCACACTCGCACCGACCCGAACAACAATAAAAACTCTTATTCTAAGGCAGGGGCTGTATTTATTTTTACAACCCATTCAGTGACAAAGCAAACATTAAACAAATAAACTAGCGAACATAACAAAACAAAACTAAACACCCAGCATGTGCCCGATTGTTACTCTGAAGACGCAAACAAAGCAACGGCTGGTTAAAATCATAGTTAAATAATGATACTCTCATCCTTCCACGCCACCTGACACCCTCAACTATCACACACGCACACACTCATGCGTGTCGTCCAGTGCGACTAGTAAGGTGTTGTGCATGAGGCTGGCAATCTCACCGTGTAACATCGGTTGCTACCGAAACCACTACTGCAAGAGCACACACTCAGCTATCACACACACACACACTCATGCATGTCGTCCAATGAGACTAGTATGGTGTTGTGCATGAGGCTGGCAATCTCACCGTGTAACACAGATTGCTACCGAAACCACTACTGCCCTAGCATATGAATACTTAATACGGAGGCAAACCACACTGTTGGCCCCATGCTCCCTCAGGAGCGGAGAAGAGAAATATATACCTTGAAGTGAGCCCACGTGCTCTCACAACCATTCCTCACATAACCATAATTAAATAATCATAAAATGGACATAAAATAATATTGAACTATATGTACAACAAATACTCTCAGTAATGAGAATAAGCTACTGCCTCGTAACCGATCCACATCAGTATTCGTTACTGCATTCTGAAGCATGTCGTATGTGACGACTGGTGCGCCTGGCAACAAGCGTGTCGTATACGAACCCTGATGAGATTGGGAACTCATCACATGAAACACATCGTTACCGAAACAAATCACTGCCATAGCATATAAATGCTTCTTGTCGGCTTTGTGATGGACACCAGCTGCACTGGTGTCGCCCTGCTCCGCAAGGAGCAAACAGCAACATTTATGTCTCAAATGCGCTTTACGCACAAGGAGTGGCCTCGCGCTCTCCAGAAATCTAAATGACTATTCTCACCTCACAGTAACTCATTAAATATAAACAGTAGAATAATCAATAAACGTGAAATACACTAAATTACTCTTACATTAAAGAAATAAAATATAATTACTCTTGACTTTACAACTAGAACTAGTCATCACATAAAGGAAATTTACCAGGAAAACTCTCTCTTCTATTACTGGGGAAAATTACATACTTTCACCCACGTGTCGATTCACGCGATCTAAAACTGCGTAACATTAAGTGATAACTAGGAGTGTTAAATGCAGGCTTGCTGGCGCCGCTTTTATACAATCACCACGTGGCGCCATCTTGATATTTTGCTAACAAGCCAATATCATCTAAATTCAAGTAATAGATGCTTCTCTGTCCAGTTTCATGTATAAAACACTCTCCTACTAAATTTGCCTTTCTTGCCCGGTCTGATGACTGACAAAATTGCTCTTAAACTCTCACATCTGTGATTTGGGCTTTGCGTGCCTAATAAAACCGATCGAACATTATTTTCACTCATCTATCATTTCGAGACTAAATCATAATGCCCTAAAAAGACATTTCCTTTGGGAACACATCTATCTATTTATTTCACTAAACATTAAAATAGCCACATCGATATTATTTCAGAATTATATAAAACTAATGCTAATTTAAATTAACTCACGTGTCATGTCTTTGTGTTCTTCTGTGTGGGTACACAGGGCGCCTCGTTTCGTTCTCTCTCGTCTGGGCTGATACTTAAAAAGGGCCGCTCTGGTTATCGCATTCTTTATATAGGCACTAGGCTAATCATTCATGTTACTGCGCGCTGCGCGGATTAATTGCGCCACGCAAATAACACACGCGATTATTTGCATTAGAAGGCCCAAAAACAGAAATATACACAACTATTTCTAGAGCAAAAACACAATTCTACACCACAACTTAATTTCAAGGCATTATTATGGCCTTTTCATCAATCTTGAAGAATTTACACCCAAGCATGTTTCGCGCACATCGAAAATATGGGCGATAAATATGCCAAAACAGGAAGGGGGCGGGCGTCTCCTTTTCGGCCCCATCATATATATATATATATATATATATATATATATATATATATATATATATATATATATATATATATATATATATACACGGGGCGTTCAGAAAGGAATGCACCACCTCGTTTTTCTCAGGAGCTGTGTATTCAAAAAGCGTGAAATTTATACACAATATACATGGATATGTCATGTAAACATCGGTATTATTCAACATAATCCCCATCAACTTGTACGGCTTTATGCCAGCGCGAAACAAGTGCATGTATTCCTAGCCCGTACCAGATTTTGTCTTGATCATGTATCCATTTCTTCGCTGCATGAGTCATTCCTTCATCATCTTCAAACCTTGTCCCACGGAGTGCATCTTTAAGTGGACCAAATAGATGAAAATCAGAGGGAGCCAAATCGGGACTATAGGGTGGATGGGGTAGTACAGTCCAACCCAATTTGGTGATTGCTTCCCGTGTTGGCAGACTTGTGTGAGGTCGCGCATTGTCGTGAAGGAGAAGCAGGTCTGCTGGATTCTTGTGCGGCCGAACTCTGCGAAAACGTTGATTGAGTTTTTTCAATGTCTTAATGTAAGCTTGCGAATTGATTGTCTCTCCTCTTGGCATAACGTCCACAAGAATCACACCTTCAATGTCCCAAAAGACAGTGATCATGACCTTTCCAGCTGAAGGAATTGTCTTGAATTTCTCTTCGTGGTGATTGCGGATGATGCCACTCCATTGACTGTCTTTTTAGTCTCAGGTTCAAAATGATGTGCCCAGGTTTCGTCACCTGTAACGATCTTAGCCAAAAAGTTCTCTCCATCAGCATTGACACGCTCCAACAATTCAGAAGAAATTGCTTTCCTTTGCAATCGGTGGTCATTTGTGAGACTTCGAGGAACCCATCTTGCGCAAACCTTAGAAAATCCGAGACTTTTTATAACTGCATTTGCACTACCAACGCTGACTGACAGCTGTAAGGCCAATTGTTGAGTAGTGATTCGCCTATCAGTAAGAATAATGCCCTCAGCGCATTTCAACATTTCTGCGTTGGTGGCTGTGGCAGGACGTCCACAGCGCGGCCGATCAAGCAGCTCCGTATCTCCACTTCCTAATTCTTTGATTCTCTGAACCCAGCGACTGACTGTACTCCTGTCGACTGCAAAACTTCCATACACATCACATAGACGCTTGTGAATGTTCACAACAGTTTCCTTCTCTGCAACGAGAAATTCTATCACAATTCGCTGCTCATAACGCAAGTTGCTAACACGCTCCATTTCAACGGTTTAGGGTAGCCGTATTATTTAGCCGGTTGCAGCGCAATTTGGTGCACACAATTGGCACATGCCATATTTGAAGTGTGCAAAATGTCATGCTTCTATCTTTATTATTAGCTGAGAAAAACGATGTGGTGCATTACTTTCTGAACGCCCCTCGTATACATATATACTACTGGACAAAAGTTAAGGGCCACCAAGAAAAACTCCACTATGGACCAATTAAATGCAACCAGGTGTAAACAATTTATTACAAAATAAAGTTGATTCATCCGTGGAAAAGATCAGTCAAGTTATTTTTTAATAATGTCTGACTTACTAACAAAAAGAAATTCAACTCACTTTTTCACCTTTTGAACTAGTGGGGCGTGTTGCAAAAACCACGAGTTTTTGCAGCAACAATGGCAATTTTCACGTGCGGGTTAAAGTGACCCAGTTTTTGGAAATTAAATAAAATTAACCTAGTGCACACAGAATTTGTCTCTTGTTTCGTGATTTCTTAGATGTCCTACATTAAATTGTTGTCTATAATTTTGCATTGCTGCATATCTCTTGAGTTTCATTTTTACTTTGGCTATCAGAAGGTGGTGGTCTGATGCCACATCTACTCCTCTATATACCTTTACATCCTGCAATGCTGATCTAAACTTCTTGTTTATGCATATATGATCAATCTGATTTTCTGTTCTGATATCCATGTTGCCTTGTGTATTCTCTTATGTGGAAACATGCTTCCTCCTATAGCCAGTTGATTTGAAGCACAGAATTTTGAGAATAGTTCCCCATTTTCATTCATTATTCCTAGCCCCTGTTTTCCCATGACTTCTTCAGAGCCGGTGTTGACTGTACCTATCTTTGCATTCATGTCACCCATCAAAATTGTGATGTCTCTTCTTTTTACTTTTTTCATAATTTCCTGTAGTCTAGTATAAAATGCTTCTTTCACAGACTCTTCTTTGTCAATAGTTGAAGGTGATATCCTGTCACCTTATCTTTTCATACTCCTCATGGACGATTTAATCAAGGCATGTAAGGAGAGAACAAGAAAATACTCAGTGGGGTACTGGAAGATGAACTTTTTGCCAAATAATCTTGCGATGGATATTCACGCTGGACGAGATCAAACAGCCGTCAAAAGTATTAAAAAAATTTTAAAGCTGCTGGGAGATTTTTTTTTCAGGCCATAAACGAAATTTTCAGCAAGGGAAAGGTTGGAGAATTAAAGAAGAGCTTAATGACAACAACCTCTTGAGAATTTTAGATATTATAAATGAAGTATGGAGAGAAGAACAACCACCACAACAATGGAAAGACAGTATTATTGTAAAGTTACCGAAAGGTGATCTATCAGACTGTAATAACTGGCGTGGTATATCTCTATTATCAGTACCTGGAAAATTATTATGTTGCATGATGTTAGAAAGACTTAAATTGCATGCTGACGAAAAGATCAGAGAAGAACTTTGAACGGGCGGGATTTTTAGAATGGGAACCAGGCCGAAACGATCATGTATTGATCCAAAATACACCCACACTAGAAAGAACAATTATAGAAGAATCATTTAGGAAAGCATATCGCCACTTATTATCACCTTCGTATAGATTATTCAAAAAGCCTTTGATAGTCTACATTATATATATATATATATCATTGTGGAAGATACTTACAATCTATATGGTATATTTCCAACAAAATATGTGAATATATAACAATCAAAGCGCTATATATAATTCAATTTGTGCAAATGCAAGATGTTGCTTTTGTGTTAGAACACAATAAAGGGAATACAGAATGGTTTTAAAACAGTAGAAACAGGGTGAAACAAGGAGTGTAATATTATGTCACCACTACTTTTGCTGAATAGCTATTGTGATTGGTTGTTTATATGAATATTTACCTAATACCCACAATGAAAACAATTGGGTATAAAATGTGGACAAATGCCTAGTTTTGGAAAATTCCTTGGGGGACTCTGGAATTTCAGCTTGTCTGAACTGTCTCACATTCTAAGTTCAACACCAAGACAATCCCAAGAAGCAAATAATCAAATTTCAGTGTCATCTCTCTCGGTTAAAAATGTCTCCAAATAAATGCCTCCTAAAAACTAAAGCTCAGCAAATGAACTGTTTCTAACAGAGCTTTACTTTGAAATCATCTTGAACGGGAAAAACATTTCAACTGATTGGGGAAACCACAGCTTGACCAAGTTTTTCAAGTCATTATTTAAGGGGCAAGTAAAATAATAAGTTGGAGCTTGACAAAACCAAAGTGGCTCAAATTCGGAAATCCATAACTCAATTACCATTTTATTGTTGGCACAGCTAGGCAGCAGTCAAAATGAAATCTCAGGTGGTGGAAACCAACGAAGAATAAATACCATAGTATTATAATTATTAGTCCTGTTGGCATTCTATTAATTCATTGAATGAATAATTCATATCAATCTCTTATCTAGCACTATCCTGGTATCATCTGATACACCTAATTGTCCATTATCTTACACACTAAATAACCTTTCGTCACACAAGGTAATGCAAATAAAACTTGACTAAAATAAATGTATCCGATAAATAACTTTATTTTGATTACTACTGCACTTATCAGATAAATTAAAGGTGTAAAATTGTTTTATGAATATTATAGAATAATCAGTGGGGCATGTTTTTGGTTGTTTTCTGCAATCCAAGTCAGCAACATTGATTTATTGCGCATCAAAAGCGGATTTCGCGTGCATGTTATGTCTTCTCGAAGCTACATATAATTAAAAGATATCTGCGGTCAGTAACGCAGGAAGGCCAGTTAAACAGTTTGCCAATCATGTACATAGAACGCGAAGTAATGAAAAGCGATCTAAGCATACCTGTGTGTGCGTGTATGCATATATATATATATATATATATATATATATATATATATATATATATATATATATATATATATATATATATATATATATATATATATATATATATATATATATATACAGTATTATGTTTCGTGTACAGAACTGTCTCGGATTGCATCCCCTGCTTTGCAGTAGTGGTCCACCAGTGGCCAAAACGCAAGAGTATCTAAAATGGGTCGTCACAGGTGTCTACCTTCTCACAAGATTACTCTTGGCAGAGTTGTAGATAGAAGGGTAAAGACGCTTCTATCTCAAGGTAGTCTTCACAAATAATTCCGAAGTCTAGAAGAATTCTGCATTGGAAGGGCAATTGTTAACTTCTATCGGTCCGCCATCTTTTGTGAAGATTTAAGCAATGGTTATAGCCCGTTCAAGCTCCCAGTTGGTGTAAGACTTACAAAATTCCTTTCTACGAGTTAGCTCTATATATATATATATATATATATATATATATATATATATATATATATATATATATATATATATATATATATATATATATATATATATATATATATATATATATATATATATATATATATATATATATATATATATATTTATTTATTTATTTATTTATTTATTTATTTATTTATTTATTTATTTATTTATTTATTTATTTATTTATACATATTAAAGAGTCTTGCTCATACGTTTGCTTTCATACTTAAAATAACTGAATCAACTATGATTGTTAATTTAAAATAACATGCAACACATTTAATAATCAATTAGTTTTAACAAGTTAAAATAGTGATGAAATGATGGTAATTTTAGAGTTCAATAAAATTTCTCATCATTTGAGACTTGGTATGAGGATTTAAATTTAAAATTAAACTTTAATTTTAATGTCCTTTTGCTAGTGCCTTTTTACAAGCACTTAGCTGGTATGAGTGAGTCTTGCAGCCTTGGTTTTCGTCAATTCTTTTGTGAGGATGACACTTCACAGTCTAAAAGCTTCGTTCCTCGAACGGTCTGATAGCTTAGTTCCACGAACTGTCTGATAGCTTGGTAGCACGATCTTTTAGACAAAATAAAAACAAATGCCTCTGCTAAGTATATTTGTGGGCTGCACATTAACAGGCGCATTGTCTCGCTGTCCACCCACCAATGTTAATCTCTCTGAATAATTATATTCTTTTTAGTATACACAGCGTAACTTGGGAAAGATGATTAGAAATCACCAAAATTCTTCTGAGAATTAAACTGGTAAAATATGTGCTTGGACAGCGCGAAATCAATGATTTGCCTGAATTAAAATTAGCAAGGTACATTTATCTCACAAAATTGGGCCAATGGGATCTGAGCCCATGCGCACTGGATCGATCATCTCAGAAAATGATGATACACTTGAGGCACATGTGATGTAATCATCACTCCTCACTGCTCCAGTCGAAGTCTGGGGCCACCTCTGGTGTCGGTTTTCTGTACGACTAGCAAGAAGCGATCACCAGCGCTTGATGTAGTGGTTTATGAATATACTATTTTCATATGTTGAGGTTGCCAGCCTCATATATATAACCACTTAGCAAGAAAAACATGTCAAATTCACATTTGTAAAATAAATGTTTGCACTTACCCCAAAGTAACTCTGGGAACACAAACTCCTAGCACAGTTTAGAATAGACACAGCACTTTATTGATGCTTCGAATCACTTGGTCTGGAAATTTTATGATTCCTCTTATGACGGGTGATCTGATTCCTTAGGACTCCAGTCTTCGTATTTAAAAATGCAGGTTTACTTTTTTTAAGTTTTAAAGTTGCCCAAATACTTCTGATCTGTCCTTTAAGTTTGCAGTAACTGTATTTATAAATGAGGGTTTATTTTTAAGTTTTAAGTTGCCCAAATACTTTTTATCTGTCACTTATAATTTTGGAATTCTTAGTCCTATGTTTTTCTGGATCCTGAGAGTTGCTAATTTGACGTTGCGATGCAGTCTGATTTGTGTCTCCGATTTCGCTATATTATATTCCCATTTCTCAGTTCAAATCCCAGATTGTACTTCCGACGAATTTTCCAATGAAAGCCAATGTATATTCCTACTCTCAAATCAAACCAATGTTTAGCACTATCTGGGTAGGGGTGTTTAAATTCATAATCTCACCCGCGTGTTTTAAAAGATTTCATTTTGAAATTCCATCGCGTGACCTCTTTCTAATAATGGTGTAATACTTCCGCCAACTCACAAACAAATGTGTGAACTTATTTGATGTCCAGATGCTACCTTCCAATATTGTCTCACTCAGACAGGTTATCTGTAACAATTACACAGGAGTGGCCTGGCGGAAGCTATTATCTCATTATCACCTGTGTTTTCATGCCTCCGCCAGACGGATCTCTCAGATAGACAATGTGGTACCCTATTCATCGCTCGTACGAGACCATATTGTGTCAATGTAGAGTGTCTCTAAAAAAAGTGGCCATGCGACTCAACTGATAAACGTATTTGGTGTAATCAACAGGGTATTGTTACGATTCATCCTGGCGGAACGTAAATACGTCTGGGGTGAGGTCACAGCAAAAAGAATGTAAGGGCAATAAATATGCCAAATAATAGGACGATGAGTGAGAAAATTGAAGAAACGAAGTGATACTGCCGTAGTGGATGATAGTTATAAAAAGTGCACGATTGATGTCGTCACAAGAATGGACAATAAGTGTATGTAAATGCGTTTAATGTTTTATGCATTAATATTCAATAAGATGGGTAACATCCAGACCTCTATTATCCTAATCGCTGGATAATTCAAAAAGACTGGTACACCATAAACAGAATGACTTTACCGGTAATTGCAGCAATAACAAAAAACGATGGGAAGAAGAAGGTTTTCAGGAAAGAGAAATGAATAATGCCTAGTCACAAAACATTCCCTCTCCCGACCTGAATTGTCTGGCTCCACCGCGTGACCCGAAAGTGATCTGCAGATCTCTGAACTGATGGAAAAATGAGTCAGATGTTCCTCTACTCCAGGGTTCCCAACCTGTGGTGCGCATACCCCCCGGAGGTACGACACGCTTGTTAGGAGGGTACTGGGAATATATGGTAAATAACATGACCTTATTGAAACATGCCAAAAGTAGTAGTGTTCCTTCGTCCTTTTCCTTTTCGGTCCCAATGGAGCATGAAGCCTTCACTGCAGCTGGCTCTTTCCAGGAAGCCTGCAAATAGCGTTTACATGCTCCTATTGTGGTGGTTTCTGTAGCAAATTGTTGTAAATGATAAGGTTGTCAGCCTCACGCACAACCACATATTAGTTGCCTTGTACGACATGCCTGATGGAGCAGTAGTCCTCCTATTCTTTCTTTGTCTCATCAGAGATAGTCTCCTCCTTCTTGGATCCATAGCCGACGACTGACAAAGCAGTCAGTGGCCATCACGCCTGGTGGCGTCTTGTAGGGCAGCAACAAACTGCTTCCACTTTGCTCGGTCGGCGGCCATCCTTTACACAGTGCCCCAGCTCTGATTCATTCTTTGCATCTTGGCCTCCACAGTTCTCCGCCAAGTTGTTTTTGGTCGGCCTCTCTTTCGCTTTCCTTCGGGGGTTCATAGCACAGCTGTTCTTGTGATAGCATCAGGGTCTTTTCTGAGGATGTGGCCAACCCAACTTCAGCATAAAAGATAGTAATGTTAGTAAAAACAATAGTTGTGGGTTAGATCAGTCAAACTCAACATAAGAAACAATATGGAGGCTGAACAAGATATGCGGATATCTCTTTCAAAAACTGTACCAAGAATAAAAGTGTTGGTTGATGATAAAAAAATAATCAAAGATCTCACTAATTTATTTTACTGTGTTCTGCTGAACATTTGACAACTTTATGATACCAATAAAATAAAAAAAATCTCTTGTTGTGTACCAATACGTCTTCTTTGAACGACCAATTGACAAAGTGGTTAAAGCGCTGGATACCCCACCTCTCAATCCTGGTCCTATTATAGTGAAGTCTTTAACACATCACTCCCATACGGCAGTATATGCTATGGAACGAAAAAAAAGTCTTTTAAATGAAAATTTAGCTATTCTATTTATTTATTTGCTTATGCTCATATACATGGCAAATTTATTCCCTGTCATCTTGAATATGGGGTACGGGAATATTTACTACCAGCTAAATGGAGATACGGGAATGTTTACTACCTGCTAAATGGGGATACGGGAATGTTTACTACCTGCTAAATGGGGTACGGGAATATTTACTACCAGCTAAATGGAGATATGGGAATGTTTACTACCTGCTAAATGGGGATACGGGAATGTTTACTACCTGCTAAATGGGGATACGGAAAGTTTACTACCTGCTAAATGGGGATACGGGAATGTTTACTACCTGCTAAATGGGGATACGGGAAGTTTACTACAAGCCAAATGGGGGTACGAGGACCAAAAAAGGTTGGAAACCACTGCTATATGCCCTTTAACGCAGTTCTCTTGAACTGAAGAGTGCTCGTCTCTTTGTACACCGAGACTTAATCTTGTGGATGCACGAGTAGTATCGCAGCATTAGGAGCCATGAATATCAATGAGTTAAAGACAGATGAAACAGCGCTCTCATCAAACCTGAATCCCTCCTTCTATAACAGGCACTTAGTACTCGCACGACACGCACTCTTCCTCAGCCTACTCACAGTCTTCCACTGACATCAAAACAAGTTCTTATCTTTGTCCCACTCATTTTTCCATCGGTGTGCTTTCCAGTTTTCTTTTTTCATCAAAACATTTCAGTTCCCGGTAGAACACGGGTTCTCAACAAAAAACATACTAGGACTTCCTGTCCTGCGCCATCAGTTCATGATCTTTACATGTTGTCTTCACCCCTCTCAGGTCTATCTTTAGTTCTCTTCATGTGTGTGTTTTTACGGCGTGGTGGATAGGGACTACCTTGTAATGTTATAACTAGTTTCCTCGCTGTTTATTCTATCCTAATCATGAGATTTCTCATAAATTTTTATTCCTGTGGTATTTTCTGGTTCTTTCCATCGGTTCCACAGTAGGGGCCGTTCACAAATTTACGTAACGCAATTTTTGACATTTTTCAGCCCCCCCCCCCCCCCTCCCCTTTCCGCTCCCCTCCCGTAACATGTGCGTATTTTTTTTTTTTTTTTTTTTTTTCCTTAACCAGCGGCACTTGGGCTTTTAGCCCTTCGGCCCAATGACATGTCATTGCGAGGCTGGGGAACCTGAGGACTTTCCTTCCAACCCGGTCAGGAGCTTCGCTCCTTCCCATCCACAGAGGGTTTATCACAGGAGCCGTTCAGGCTATTCAGTCAAATTTCCGGCCGTAAACATTTCTTCAAACGCCGACGCCCGGGTTTGAACCATGAACACCTGGTCGCCAGTACAACGCCGAAGCCATTACACCAGCGCGGCTCCCACATGTGCGTATAAAAAACCAACAACATTTCAGAACCCCCAGCATCAAAGCGTAACATCTCGGCAACTCCCTTCCTCCCCCCCCTTTTTTTCCCCTTTGCATTACGTAATTTGTGAACGGTCCTCTAATGATCTTGTCATACCATTTCAATACCATTTTGCAGGTCCCTGTGGTATCTGGTGCACAAACTACGAAGCTGAAGTAGTCGCCATCCAGAAAACCCTAACTAGAATTTTTGAACTCTTTGAATCAGACGAAATGGAACCAAATGATGGTGTAGTATTCTCAGACTCGCAGGCTGCCCTCTTGGCAATAGGAAACTGGAAAATCAACTCGATCAGTACTATCCAGAAGGTTCAAGAAACATGCCACAAAATTATGAACTTGTACGGAACAGAAATATACATGCAATGGATACCTGGCCACATAAACATCACATTAAATGAAGTTGCTGATAGACTGGCAAAGAAGGGAGCAAAAATGCCACAGATTGATCAACCACTGAGTATGTTAACAGTTAAACAAATAGTCAAAAACAACTGTAAAGAAGTTTGTCTGAACACGTGGGCACAGGCTAAAACAGGAAGAAGACTCTTCATTCACCAAACAGCCCCAAATAAGAAAGATGCTATGAACGATATCGAACGAAGGTACCAAACCAAAATCTTCAGATTGAGAACAGGCCACTCTACACTAAATGGCCACAGAAACAGACTAAGTTCAAAAAATATAGCAAAATGTAGACACTGCCCTAACCCGTTGGAGACAGTAGAACACCACCTACTACAGTGCCCTGCACTTCAGGGACTGAGACAACAACTGCTACCACACAACCCATCCATAGACAATACACTGTATGGCAGCTCAGAACAGCTTATACGAACTGCGCAGTACCATATAATGGCATCAAGGTCACCAAGAGCTGACTCTCAGTGACCGTGGATCAAAGAAGAATTAGAAGAAGAAGTACCATTTCAATCCTTCTTTGTGGAAACACCCATTTACGAAAGATTATCCTTTCACTCTCATGCATACGTGCTAATGTTCGCACACATTTCATCAATATCTCACAAATGCAGAATCAAACTCAAAAACAAAACAAAAACCAGGGTGTCTGTAAAGTTCTTGTGCAATTTTAAACTTTAATAATTTTCGATTACACAGATAGATGCACATGATACATGTACCTAACACTCCTTTACACTTTCATTCATCCAAGGTCTCTCACACTTGAAGCCAGGAACATTTATGAACTATCATATTTTAGTACATTCTCAAGTTGAGATTCGTGCCCTGTGTCTGTGTGATGTTTGTCCGTTTATGTGTGTATGGCTTCAAAAATAACAAACTCAGGCCTGGTTTAACCATGCTTCATCTTTCTCAGTAAGTTAACGTCCCAATCAATCTTTCTTTGACTTTAATGGTCATGCCACTTCAATTATTTTTAACAAAGTACACCCGCAATGTATAACGCCATAAACCATAAATTAATCAGTTTCAGATGTGCTGTTATTATCTCCATATTTTGAGTTTACTCTTTATTGGGGAAAATGCCGGCAATACGTTGTTCTTATGATTCCCGGTGCAAATTTTTATTCCATGAAAAATGTCTTTCTAATATACCGGAGGTGAAACATGTTTTGTAGTGATGATTTTTTTTTTTTTTTTTAAGTATGAAAAATGATAGCTGTCTGTTAGAGGTGAAATGTGTTTTGAAATAATGTAAATATTGGGACGTGTTCATGACGTCGTTAACGTAAAGATGCAATTTAAGTTGTTGAGATGATATCTAAGTTATTGAGATAATAACAGTGTTGTTGAGATAATGTTTATGATCTTGAGATAAAATATATCTTTTTTAGATAATGTTTATGATGTTGACAAAATATCCATGTTACTGGGAAAAAAAATCTATGATGTTGAGATAATATTTATGTTTTTGAGCTAGGATTTATGTTGTTGGGCTAATATTTATGTTGGTGAGCTAATATTTATGTTGGTGAGCTAATATTTATGTTGGTGAGCTAATATTTATGTTGGTGAGCTAATATTTATGTTGTTGGGCTAATATTTATGTTGGTGAGCTAATATTTATGTTGTTGATTTAATATTTAAGTGTTTAAAAAAAAAAGGTAAAGGATCCCTTTACACGCCCATTGAGGCATATTGGGAATACGGTATTAGGCCCATATTTTCTTGACCATCGGCACACTAGGGGTGATGTGGTCAGCATCACGCCGGCCGCCTTAACCTTCCCAGAGTTGCTCTGGTACCCAGTTGGGGCTGGGGCGACCCAGGAGCCGTTTGCTGCCTAAAAAAAAAACCCACCTCACCTGGGGATCGAACCATAGACCACTGAGCTAGGAAGCCAGTGCACTAACCACTATGCTACCGCGTTGAGAAAATATTTATGTTCTCGAGATCATATCTGTGTTGTTGAAACAATATTTGTGTTATTGAGTTAATATCTGAGTTGTTCAGATAGTATTCATGCTGTTGAGATAATATTTATGTTCATGAGATAATATTTATGTTCATGAGATAATATTTATGTTGTTTATTTTGGTGAGCTAATATTTATGTTGTTCATAAAATATATGTGTTGTTGAGATAATGTTTGTTTTATATAATATTTATGTTGTTGAGAAAAAAAACAGTGTTGTTGAGATAATATTTATGTTGTTGAGATAATATGTATGTTGTTGAATTACTATCTATATTGTTGAGATAATATTTCTGTTGTTGAGATAATATATGTGTTGTTGAGATAATCTGTCTGTTGCTGAGATAATATTTATGTTGTTGAGATAATATTTATGTTGTTGAGATAATATCTATGTTGTTGAGGTACTATCTATGTTGTTGCAGAAGATTCTTGCAGATGATGTTATGCTCCTTTTGAAACTGTCACCATTTTGTAGCACGCGCGTAAGTGTTCACATATAAACACACACACACACACGTACTTACTGAACTAATTTTCCTGACTTGACATTTATGACACTGCGGCTATTGTAGTCTAGAATTATAATGATATGACACATGACAATGGTGTAATGAATTCTGATTCATATCTCGGCATCATTCAACAACTTTATCACCATACAAACCCCGTGGATGTATCTGACCAATGAAAAGCCCGCTTGGTATAAATAGTGTCGGAAGATCGCTAGACATGGAGGAAACAAAAGGGTTTTTTTGTTAAGAATATTTCAGAAGGCAGTGTGCAACTAATCATGGAATACCTAGATAAAGAAGGACCCAGTTCGATAATAGGGATCATTAGCTTTAGGCAGATAGCAATAGATTCACTGGATGTGTTGTAGAGCCGAAGTTATTATGAATAGAAGACAGTCGAACATGAACCATGTTGTGTTTTTCACTGTTTCGACTGCTCCAGTGAATAACCGAATAAACTATAGGATACATGGGATATCCATAGTGATAGTGCTCATTCATATGAATAAAATAAGCCTAAGATGGAGGAAATCGGTGCAGAAATAAGGATTCCATAATTATTTGGGATTTACTATCTTAGCACATCTTGCCTTGCCTGCACGATTTTGGATGCATGCAAACGTACCTTGGTCCAGTTGCCATCTCGTACATCCGCAAGGCTATTATAAAAGGGGAGAGAACGCATGACACAGACACACTCGCTGCCTATTTCAAACTACAGACACAGAGAACAAGCAGTTATATCAACTCCGTTGCCATCTGCAGAAGTGTGAGCGGATTGTGTAATCATTAAAAGCCTGTCTGTGATTGAGGGTAAGCGAGATGTTAAATAAATATATATATGTAAATATATTATCAATGTGTGTTAAAGAAATATTAGCATGTGTAGAATCATTGTGCTATTTCTGGAGGAAAACCCGAAGTGTGTAGGTTTAAATTGTGTTCAATTGTGTAACAATTAAGTAGAACGAATGGATTGAGCAAGTTGGTTGTGGAAAGCGTTTTAAAGATATTATGCTTGCTGGAAAGGACTATCCAAACTGGAGGAAGGAATGACTATAACAGATTGATTTTCTGTATTATTTGATATATGACACAATGATTACCATAAGGCCTATATGATTTTATTGAAACAAATCATGGACAGAACTGTAACAAGTGAATTACTGAACTATTGTGCTAGTACTTGAACGAATTGTGTTATTCATGACTTACTATGTCTCTTGTGAGTTACCACAGCTTGTCTGAACTGTCTCATACTATCTCATGTCTGGCTAAGGAGGCAATGAGCGATACTACGTAGGTTGTATATATTGTTTCAGGTTATATCCTGCCCGGAGTGTCATACACAATCTCTAGTGACCAAGTCAGCAATTAGATGCTCAAGTTTGTCAGAGCTTTTGCCAGTATTAACTGTGTCATCTTGACGAGTGGAGGACCCGCATTGGTGGGGCTCTATCCAATCATACTGCTGTGCGAGGCCTAGGAAGGACTTTGTTTCAGATAAGTAGCTCAGTGTTGGGCTACTCTTCAATTTTCAAACAACACCAAATTAACCCACATACGAATACAATGTAATGATGAAGAACTGTGGTGTATACAAAAGACATTTGGCAGTCATATGGGTCATAAAGTAACATTTAGATTCATTTATTCACGAAAGCACAAAAGTAGAGACAGATTTCATCAGGAAGCAAGAAAACAGTGAAATTGAACTATATTAGTTTAAGAAATTAACTGTACATGTGTGATATATATATATATATATATATATATATATATATATATATATATATATATATATATATATATATATATATATATATATATATATATATATATATATATATATATATATATATATATATATATATATATATATATATATATATATATATATATATATATATATATAGTGAAACACATTAAAAACGCACCACCTGTATAATCCAGGAACACAGTGTGAAATGTAAATATAAGTGTTTACAAGTTTACATATTTGGAATCTTTATTCATTTTCCTATGAATCCATGCTGGTCATTAATTTGTACATTTGATTGTTATGAAATTCATTGCATTCTGTGCAGGCAAGGGAGAAAACCAAAAATGCAACAACCAATAAAAAAATTCGTTCACACTATCCTCAGTATCTGGTATGTCCACCGTGTGCTTGCAAACAAGCTTGGCAGCGGCTCCGCGTGGAACGCACAAGTCTCTGAAAGAAATTCCGGAAAATAAAGTCCCATTCACGTGTAAGAGCAGCTTCGAGCTGTTGCAGATTAGCTGGAGAACCTTGCCTGTAGACTCTGCGTCCAAGCTCGTCCCACAGATGTTCTATAGGGGACATGTCTGGTGATAGGGCACGCCAATCAATCGTCACAATGTTCTGCTGCTGTAGATATTGCTGCGTAATGCATGCGGTGAGCGCACGTGCGTTATCCTGCTGGAGAAGCTGCAAGTCTGGATAATTTGTGAACGCAGGAGCAACAAATGCATCCAGAACCTCATCTCGATATGTCACAACATTAACATTTCCACGGAAGACGTGAAGAGGCAAGCGATGGTGAAAACTGAATCCTCCCCAAATGTGAATACTGCCACCTCCAAATCGGTTGTGCTGACGAACACAGCAATCTGCAAAGCGCTCTCTACACCGTCGCCAAATCCGCATACGTCCATCAGCAAAGGATATGTTGAATCTGCTCTCGTCTGTGAATAGGACAGCATTCCACTGCAGTCTAGTCCATCTGACATGTTGCTCTGCCCATTGCAGGCGCTGCTGACGATGTCTGTGAGTCAAGTTTGGCCCAGCATAAGGTCGTCTTGCAGTAAGGCCTGTATCTCTGAGTCGTCGTATGACTGTCATTCGAGAGACTTGCACAGATGGATCAGCAACTAATGCTGTTAGGAGGTGCCGGTATCTTTATCTCATATCCTGACAACCACTATGAGACTAGGCACATTCCCACTGGTAAATTCTGTTCCAACTATACAGCTGAGGTTCAAGCTCTAGAGCAAGCTGCAAATATGATTTATAACACCAACTCTGACTGCCACCAGGTAGTCATCCTCACAGATGCACTGTCTGTCCTGCAAGCTCTCAAGGGTGGTAAACTCCCGCATCTGAGAAATGAACTAAACAAGGTAGCTGCCAAAAAGAGAACCATACTTCAGTGGGTACCATCTCATTGTGGTGTACCCAGAAATGAAAAGGCAGATAAACTTGCAAAAAAGGGAGGAGAATGTGAACAAGAAGATAATGAAGTCACATACTTTGAGAAAAAGAGAGCTATCCAGACTATCAGAAGAGAACAGAACCAACCCAAAGACGACTATCACACTCTCGACCGGCAGGGACAGATAACTATTTTTCGACTCAGGACAGGGCATAACAAACTGAATAAACACATGCACAAGCTACGATTGTCTGCTTCACCACTGTGCACATGTGGATTAAACGAACAAACGGCTGAGCATGTTCTACAGGACTGTCCTCTGTATGACCAGTTAAGAAAGATATACTGGCCCAATGACTCAACACTAAACTCAAAGCTATATGGAGTTAAAGAGGAACTTCAAACAACAGTCGAATTCATCATGAGAACTCGTCTGACGGTGTAATCATCAAAGATGCGATCGCAAGAAGAGAGACTTGCCCACGTCTACCAACTATTGCTCTTGCTGTTTGACTTGCCGGGAGAGATCGATTCTGTAGCGTAGTCCTGAACCAATATCTAAGGGCAATTAACGAGAGCCTACCTTGTCTACCTATATCAAAATATGTCAACAAATGTTTTCGACCAATCGCTGCACGAGCTGTAAACCGGTCTCATGAACCGTAGGCTTGCAGGATTGCTAGATGGAATCTGTGCAAACGGTAATGTGTATTTGTGACCTCAGGTCAAAGGATAAGGTATGTCCCTCGGAACAGCGAGCACAGTAATATAACAGGAATCTTAAACTTTCATTAGATACATGGATTTAAGTTGTAGAAGCATGGACACAGGAGTTATGAGTGATTACTTGCAGTAATAACTTAGAGCGCAGGCTGGTTTCCCCGGTTTCAACTGTGATTGCAAACGCTACAAGGGAGGCAGAAAAAGGTTAGTGTGTTTAAATGGTAGCGCCCAATTGGCCGGTTTAACCAAGACCTGGATGGAAGGAATCGGTTGGGAAACACCAGAAGAATAAATTATCGGAGTTTTGTCAGATCGACAGATCGGGCAGAAAGTGGTTGTTTTACTGAAATTTTGGTAAACATAAACTGACCCAGCCAGCCAATGGAATCGCTTGTCTTCCGTTCGCCCGCGACCTGTAATAAAAAGGGAAACAAATCTGGAATATTTCTCTTGAACCGCCAGAACCAAATTCGTCAGAGGACAGAATCAGATTCTACCCCAGCTCCTTCGCCATTTGCCAGTGAAGCAGACTCCATGGGTTTATGAAAAGCCTGTTGAATCTGAGATTGTGGGTAAGAGAATTAAGTCATAATATGTATAATATTAATTACTAGTGTTTAAGGGAAGTGATTGTGTGTGTAAAATCTCATTGTGTGATTCATAGAAGGAAAGCTGCTTTGTGCTGTATAAATTATGTTCGACATTTAAACTAAGGCCGGACGGAATGAAGATTGTTAGTTTTAGAAGCTTTTAAAGCCTTTTCTGATTGCTGGACTAGACAATACTATCAGGAAATAGTAAAAGAGGAAAGATTGTAAATTTAATGTATTGTTTGAGTAGGCCTATACACTCAACACTCGCCATAAGGCCTATGCAGTTAATGATGTCAATCCTGGACATATTGGGAAGGTGTGTGTGTTGTAATGTTGTTATATTATTGCATAAACCTATTTGTCACTGACTGAGTCTACCTTTCCTGTGTTATCATCACTTATTCTGAACTGCCTCACTAATCTACAATCTGGGTAGGAGGATTTTAGAGCCAGATGCTATGTAAGACCTATTACATTTCAGGTCAGAGGTATCCTGTCACTCATCTTGTTAGCAGAGAAGAACATTGGTGTTGTACCTAGCGGTGTAAGATTTGAACAAGCACCCTGTACCTACATCAGTTGGAAGAGTGGGGACCCTCAGTGTTGGGCTTCTCCATCTTATATTCTGGCTTCAAGGAAAAGGCGGAAGCGAAGAAGTTAAGTCAAATTAGACAAGACTGACTCGCAGAGCATTGGCGTACCACACCCGGTTATATAAGTAGTGATGAAAACAGTGATGAGTAAATTAGTCTGGAAGCTACATAACATAGAAATAGTTTGAACTCAAGTGATCTCAATAACAGTGTAGTCAGTGTGACATTTTCAAAAGCTACATAACATAGACATATTGTGAAGTCAAGTGATATCAGAACAGTGAAGTCATTATGACAGTTGTCAATATCCCTTCCCCTAATACTGAAGATAAATTCAAGAAAAACAAAAAAAAAAAAATACCATCATTAACATTGGTTCCAGAGGATTAGTTGCACTAAGACTTTTCATAACAAGGGAGCCTTAACAACTAGGAAAAGACTTTAATTTTAGTGATTGACTTTTATTTGGTGTAGATACATGCAACATCATCTGTGCGTTTTTATTTTTAGGGTTTGGGTTTACACAAACAAAACTAAACATATGACTGTACATAAATAAAATTAAGAAATTGTAGTACACTGTTTTTATTACTTTATGTCAGCTTTGAATTACTTTGAATTTAATTAAATCCCCTAGATACTATAACAGCCCATAGGTATAATTCTGAGAGGGGCACCATAGAATTCTGGTAATGAATATTACTATCTTGGCCAGAAATTCTTTACAGCCTGACTTTATACCTATGAACTCTATACACCATTGCTCTTTTCTGAGAATGGGGTATTTCTTTTAAGACCAGATTCTTCTCTGGCAACTATCCTAGTATCACCTGATACACCTGGTTGTCTTATTCTTCATAAATTAAGAAACCTCTCGCGACAGATTCCTTAGGTGACTCAGCACAATATGACGATCTTGCGCAGGGGTAGTAACTCGTGGTTGGCCACTCCGAAGTCTATCCCAGGCACTGCCAGTAGTTCCGTAACGTTCATTGAGACGTACAATAGTACTGTGGTGGCAATTCATCCTTCTGGCAATGGCCCGCGAGCTCATTCCGGTCTCCAACATACCAATGGCTCGTTGGCGGTCGTTTTTAGATAGTCGTGGCATTTCAAGCACATGTACTGGGTGTTTTGTCTCAACGGCCTTTTTATACCCAGTATACTGCCACAACGCGTACACATTTTCAGGGTCAAAGCTGTTGGGAATCGTGTTGCACGTGTAACTTTCATTGTTTTCATGTAGTCTATACACAAACCCGTGGGTTGAATCATGCACTTTCCATTCCAGCAGCCATTCGCTCTCTACCTCATGACAAACACGGGGAAAATCCATTCCCACACTTTTTTTTCCCAGCTTCTCGGCATCAGTATCTATATAATAATGGTGCGTTTTTAATGTGCTTCAGTATATATTAATATTTGAAAGTGAACCATAATTTTATTGTGTATTCAATTCAGTTTTATTTGAAAAATTAACAACGAACAAAGAAGAAAAGATCTTGTGTATAAATAAATTCTAAATTGTACCAAGAGTCTTTATCGAATTATTTAAATTTGGTTTAAAGTTGTTGTTGTGTAATTAAGTACCCCTAGTAGAGTCATTGTCTAAGGTTAGTCTGGAGAGGAGCCCATAGGAATCTAGATAGCACAGTACCATCTCATCTAAGAACCTATACAGCTTGACTATACCTTGGATGTCGATACACCATTACTCTTTTCAGAGAATGGGATATTTCTTGTAAGACCAGTCTCTTATCTGGCAATTTCCTGGTATCATCTGATATATCTATTTGTCCAGGATAATATCACCATCATTATATCTTTCCTCTCGCTACAAATGGTAATACGTAGAACCAATCCTATTATATGGAAACGAGTTATGGATAATCATTATATAAGGAAGATAGCTCTTGGCGGTTATAGAGAAATTGGTTTACATAGGGCAAATAAACTGTGACCTCCTTGAAAATCACCACATTTTTCATTCCACATATTTTATATCTATAGCAAGAGTCTTCTGTATTTGCTTGGTCTCCTTTTTAAGCACTTTGTACTCACTTAATACTCACTTAATATTGTAACTGTTAATTCTTTTTTTTTTTTTTTTGGTCTAGTTGTTTCATGATGTCTGATATATCCCATCCCATATGAAACTGCCGTATGTAGATATGAGTTCTCGTATACCTTTCCAGTTTAATCTTTAGTTTGGATAATAGAAGATGGTGATCTGATGCAACATCTGCTGCTCTACATACTTTAACATCATATAATGATGATCTAAACTTCTTCTTTATGCATATATGATCAATCTGATTTTCTGTCCTGTGGTCTAATGATAACCATGCTGCTTTATTTTTTCTTTTACGTGAAAACAAGCTCTGTCCTACAAGTTAATTTGAAGCATGAAAATCATGAAAATTTCTCAGTTAACGTATTAGGTCCCAAGACTATGTTTTCTTATGATCTTTTCGAACCCGTTATTGTCTGTCTATTGTATTTGTATTTCCAATGCTGTAGTGGTTTTATTCCAGTATGTGAATTTGTTTTGTCATTCAGTTTTATATTTAGCTAAACGAATGGCTGCGCTAGCTAATCAGGTCAGAAGAAAGGTTGTCCCTGTAGTAAAACTAACTCCGTGTAACCCCCCCCCCCTCCCCGCTCAATCTCCCCCATGCAAAAGCTAGTAACGTAAATTCAACACTAATAAACCCCACTACTATATTTGAAAATTGCCAAGAGCAAGGTCAAACGTCTGCTTAGAATTGGACAATACTTGACTTTTCTAACACAATAGTTTGAAAAAAGGATACCCTTCCCCAAATCGTATACACACCCGCCCTATTATTTAGTGGAGGTTGTAACTATAAATAACTCCAAATGTTTGAAATTATGCACCATTTATTAGCCTAACAGTCCACGATTGGACCAAGATTTGAATCTTCAAAGACAAGCGTATTTAGTCCCATCCCCCAACAACACGCACATCGCGTTTCCCTTCCCAATATTTTATGACGAAAGCCGGAAAAGTTGGCAGAAGAAAGAAAGAAAAAACTTGTTACCTCGTCTTGAAATGGGAGAGAGGGGCAAAAGGGAAGGATTGTAATGAAAAGAATCAAGGCTAACTTATGCTTTTGAAACTGAAACTGAAACCTAATTTGTGCAGAAAAGAGGGGAGAGAGAGAAAATTAGATAACTTATAAAGAGGGTAAATAAAATGGATGGATGAATTATAGCGATAATATTGTTTATTAAAATACCATACTATTCCCTTATAATAAATTATCTTGCCGTATAGAAAAGTATTTTGTTCATAATAAATATAGAGAAAAGGTACATAGATGAAAACTAGATAGGGTGATAGAGGCTAAAGGGCAGTTTAAGAATCACTTTTAAAAATTGAAATCGACCCAATAATAACCGAGATATTGTATAACATAAAAATTGAGAACATACTGACAAACACAGTGAGGAATGCTCAATTTTGAAAATCTTCGGATGTTACATTTTAGGGGACGCTTTTCTGAACAGTCAAATTTGCTTGGCTCGTTTGATTGGTTAATGATAGTTTAGGAAAGGGGGGATAAAACTAACTCGTTACCAGAATACGCTGCCACTTGAGAAAATATTTATTAAGATCAGACGCATAGCAGTGTGACTAATGCCTTTGCGGTCTAGGTGACAGCGATCTACACCTGTGCCATTGATTGCCAGTTAATCTTACTTTTGTGTGAAATATTTCATTGATTGCGGTAAGATAAATAATTTTATTGATATATTTTGCTAATATATGGAGGCAAACCCAGATAGGGGGCCAAAAATTTGTGTTGTACGACATGGCCATGGGAAAAGAATTACGACATCCCAGCAAGCATGCCTAAGGAGACTTATTGATAAACGAAATTAAATTGTGTTTGAATATTGCCATAAATAAAACCATTCCGACTGTAAGTCGAGAAAGCTACTGGCAGTCTTCTGCAATGTCACAGTGTACAAATGACGCCAGAAAACATACTTAGAATGATTACAAAAAATGAATTAACAAGTTACAAGAAGAAAGCTGTATACCTATCTGATTGTATGGAAGAAAATCATTGTTTAAAGTGACGGGGGCGTTGCAGACATATGGAAGAAGAATGTAAACACAGTACAGAGTGGAGTAAAATAACTTAGGGGCTAGTGCAGATGTTTTCACACGAACCTGACCACAAATGATGGTAAGTTTGAGAAACTGTGGAAATATTATAGCCAGCAAATAAACGTAGGGGAACGTCCTTCTTTTTTAGGGTTATACTGCCTGTTACCAGTTGGCGACAGGAAACCTTGTGAAGACATAATTGGAGGAAGAGAAAGCCTCAACAAAGTGTATGCTACATATTTTTTGGCCTGATGCAAGACCTTCTGCTGAATATATATTATCTACTGAAGCCTACGTCAATTAGAAACATCAGGTGAAGTCCCCTTACGTGGGCATTGAACACTCATTCAATAAAAGAAAATTTCCACACGTGAACTTTCATATTTGTGGGTATGATGACAAAAATAGTCCTTCCCACCATTGAATCTCACTTTTAGACATTACTACAGCAGTCTGTGTTATACACCTACAGTGACACTTGTTTATTATCAAGATATGGACAAAGATTCCACCTTATTTATTTAATATATGTAAATACATTTCTTTTCAGTTTTAACCCTTCCTGCCCCATAAAGACGGAGGGGAGTGAAGTGTTAGAGACTAAACCATACTAGCTCCAGCCGTATGAGATGAGCACTTTTTTTACTCGCTTCCCTAACTCAATAGCAGTGTCAGATGCCCATTTACAGCACGGTAGACTGGAGCGCTACTCACAACGCTTTGATCTCGGAACCCGCTATCTGTGCCTAGAGAGGAAAGCCTTACTAACCGTTTAGCCAGGCGGACTCTCTCGTAGACGAAAATAACAGCAGGTAAAGGTAGTTCCATAGCTGAAACTGTGGTTGGGAGTGAAGGGTTCGAGACCCCACTAAACTAGTGTCCAGTTTCCAGAGGTGACCATTTCTCTTCCACACTGCATTTGCCTTCCCTAAATCAAGAGCAAAGTCTTGTACCCATTTACAGCTGTGAGACTGGAACGGTTCGCCACCGTGTTTCGAATCTGACACCTTTGCCGCTAGAAGCCAGTACTCTAACCACTCTGTCAATATGACACTCCATAGAAGAAATATAACAATATTACATGAATACAAACTACACAGCTCACAGTGCACAGGCCTATCATGTAATAGTTGGTACTACCACGTAAATTACACGAAGAAAGAACGATCCCACAAGAGAACAGTTAATTCTGAAGAAACAAGAAAATATAAAGTGAACGTTTGACGAAACCCAGATGCGTTATTTCATGTTCTGTCTCATAATTTCAGTAGTAATAGTTGCTGAACTAGGGCTGCTGAACTTTTGATGCTCTATCGATGGTGTAGTCTCTAACACCACTGTTTTTTTTTTCATCTCAATCGTATTAGTTTAGCTTTACTCATGTTGGCTGGAGTGTTTGTTTGAACCATGCTTGCTGCTGGTTTTGCTAGTCTGTCTGCTTTTTCATTGCCTTGTATCCATGTATGTCCTGGAATCCACATTATATTCGAAGCATTTTGATTCTCGACCAATACAGAGATAGACACATTCAGACATACAGATTGATTGGCACAAAACAGACAGAACAGCAGACAGACAAACAGACAGATTCACTGACAGGCTGACGGGTAAACAGACAGACTAGATAGATAAACAGACATACAGACTGACAGACAGACAGACAGACAGAGAGACAGACAGATAGATAGATAGATAGATAGATAGATAGATAGATAGATAGATAGATAGATAGATAGATAGATAGATAGATAGATAGATAGATAGATAGATAGATAGATAGATAGATAGATAGATAGATAGATAGATAGATAGATAGATAGATAGATAGATCTGTAAACGCATATGGAGACGACAGAAAAACAGACAGGTGTGAATGAGTACTTTCACAAGAAATCTCCCCAACGTGAATTCCTGACGCGGTTCAGTATAAATCTCTCTTATCCACTCACTAAACTAAATCACATTTCTCTTTGCTTGATTTGATCATCAATATTCTAGGCATCAAAAGAGTTAACGCCAGCTTGTGATAACAAAATAAAGTCATGACCTTCTGTTGCTCCCTGATTTAATAAATCCTGTATTTATAAAAGCCAGCGGTTCTCAAAATGCTAGACACAAAAGCTTATGGTGTCGTGGAATAACAACAGGTAAGGCATAGCAACAACAGAACAGATGTGTCTCGATTACAGTCAGCGCGTCTTCATTCACCATTATCATTTTGGGCCAATACTGCAGTTGGTCCACGTGCAGGAAACCTACTCCAAGCAGTAATATGCTCTTACACCTGAGGTTTCTGTAGCAAGTAGTTGTACATGATGAGACAGCCAGCTCCATGATGAGACAGCCAGCTCCATGATGAGACAGCCAGCTACATGATGAGACAGCCAGCTCCACGATGAGACAGCCAGCTCCATGATGAGACAGCCAGCTCCATGATGAGACAGCCAGCTCCATGATGAGACAGCCAGCTCCATGATGAGACAGCCAGCTCTATGATGAGACAGCCAGCTACATGATGAGACAGCCAGCTCCATGATGAGACAGCCAGCTCCATGATGAGACAGCCAGCTCCATGATGAGACAGCCAGCTACATGATGAGACAGCCAGCTGCATGCACAACCTCATATTAACCGCCTGTTACGACATGCCAGAGGCTGCAGTTAGCATATTCTTTCTTTGTCTCTTCAGAGACCCCCGGGAACTGCACGAGACAAAGATTTTCTTGCGTAATGCTAAACCATATTATTAAATACATTATTTTAGCATGTGCCTCGAGTTTCCATTATGGATGAGGAATCTGCTTCCAATCAATTTTAAAAGTATTGTTTTCAGCAACCCAATTATTGTTGGAACTCGAATGATCAGATGAACTAAACGATAAATAGAGAAATAATGATTTTAATATTCACGATGACGGCGTCCGTTAAAGATGATATATTTGGTTTGCTGATGGAAGAGACAGCAATATTGAAGTATTATTGTTATTATGATGGTACAAGCTGGCTGTTTCAAAATATTGTAACGTGTGTAAAATAATGTATTGTCACAAATAGCTGACACTCAGTGACAGTGGATCAAAGTCCGGTTAAAATAACGTATTCTCACACGAGTAGTAATGTCACCAGCATTAAATGGGCAAAATATGTAGATGTGCGAACAAATGGACATCACTCGGTGTCCGATCATTACTGAAGATTACAATTTAAAATAAAAACACAGTTCTTAATATTAAGCTGCATGGACAGGACGACACGTTAAGGAAACACGTTGATATCATCACAAGGTAGTCATTGTTCTGTAATCCCCAGGGTAAGATAGGTAGAGGAAGACCCAACAAACATGTGGTGAAGAGATGGAAAAACCTTGAGCTGATAGCACGGGAATTAAGGCTTAGCACGCGTTTGTTTAAGGCCTATGTCCCGTAGTGAGCTGGAGGGTGGGTAATGGTGGTCGTATTGATGAATATTATGCTGCAGACGCGACGCTTTGTCACAAAGAAGTTGTTGTTTCTTAAAATGTTTCCGCTGAGAGGGTTGAATGAAACAGTCAAACTTGTAGTTAATTTAATGAAAAGTAAACCCGTTTTGGGAGCTGCTTTGTGGTGCACAAACTTAAATGAATCTTTTTTGTGTTGTCTGTGTACCACATAGCACTCCCACTGAACGCATGTTGTGCATGACGTCACTTAGAATGATAACGTAAGAAAGTTGTCAAGCGTGATGTGTGCTTGGTTACAACGGTCTTTTGTGTCAGCCCTTCAAGGTGACTGGATGTGTTTAAGACCAGCGTGATTTACGATCTCTTGTGTGTGCCATTCGAGGTGTCATGACATAGTCTAGCGTCTATATCAGGGCTGTCCAACTTATTCAACTCCAAGGGCCACATACACCAAAAATTGAAAGTTCGCGGGCCATTCATGATAAAAAATTTAAAATAAACATTCAGTGAAAAATGAATGAAAATCCAAGAGTGCGAAATGAAAAATAACAATGAGCATTGAATTTCTATGGACATAATTTTAGTTTTATTCTTTCGTCCTAATGGGAAGTTTGAGGGTGTGGATTTTCTTTAACCAGAGTCTCCATATCAATGCCAATCTAACGGTTTAGGATGCTGACTGCGGGCAGTAAAACATATCTTTGCACCGCACGTTTTGAGTGTAATCTCAAAAGTATTAATTATACCATATAATTAAAAATGTTTATTTTATATGAGCACGGGCCACAAAACAATTTTGCGCGGGCGACATTAGGCCCGCGGGACTGCAGTTGGACCACGCTGGTCTATATAATTTTTGGTGAGCTCTTGGAAGTGTTCATATGTGTCCGACGCCAGCGTGTTTGCTGTGAAATACGTAATATTTTAAAGAAAAATTATTTCGATGTCCATCCTAGGACGTGGATTTGAGGATACAAGTCGAG